>PPJL03000005.1:0-502274 GCA_003705745.3 Blastobotrys muscicola
TGCATGCAGAATCTGCGCTCGGGATGCACGAGGTGTGACCCCCTCTCGTAGGACCGCGCACCTGTTGGGACGTTACTTTGGTGCGCGTACATGACGCAGGTACACAAGTCGATCATTGCGCGATTCTAACCTGGCAATGGCGACCAGGAAGAGGACCCGGCCATTGCCGAGCGGGCTAAACGAGAGTAGTTGATGGCGTTGAGACCTTTAACCAAACGCCAGCACGTTCTCCCACCGAGACGCGAACACGACGCGAACACGACGCGTCACAACACGTCCCAACACAACAAAATGTCATGGTATACCGTCGCCTCAGCCACAAAGCCAGGTGCCCTTGTCAACAAACAGACAATCAATCTGACAGCTTGTGTTGATGATAAGGGGCCTCAGTTCTACAACCTCACCGACAAAGGCACAAACAACACGGCTCGGTTGAGTCTGGACTTCAGAGATTTCAAAAACGGGGTTCCGGTGCTTGAGTGCGGTCAGGAGTATACATTTGAGAATGTCAAAGCCCTCACCGAGTGTAGAGCTGGAGTCGCCTTCTCCTCTACTCGCAGTACACGAATCGTTCTGGTGGCGAAAAGTCGAAGCCAAACTGTGACTAATGGCACAAGCCCGGTAAAACAAAGTGCGACACCACACTATGGGAGTCAGGCCAATAGCGGCTCCCAGAGCCCCCAGATAGCACGTGATGTCAATTCATCTTCTGGCCCCGTAAAGACACTCGATGACATTATTAGCTCCGGTAAGCCGGGACATGTCGGTCCGCTGGTTTTGAAAATCACATATGCGCCTGAGCCAGCCAAGCTGAAGACTCAATTCAATGCAAC
This sequence comes from Blastobotrys muscicola, assembly GCA_003705745.3. Classification (NCBI taxonomy): domain Eukaryota; kingdom Fungi; phylum Ascomycota; class Dipodascomycetes; order Dipodascales; family Trichomonascaceae; genus Blastobotrys; species Blastobotrys muscicola. The sequence continues at coordinate 834 of PPJL03000005.1, forward strand.
GGATTATTCCACCAATAACGAAATAAAGTTCAATGCTTTTTCCGATGGGAAGCCGCTTTGGCCTGTCAATTCATACGTCTTGTTTCCGGCCATGGTGTACAATCCTCGGTGGAATAATCTCGACGTCAAGAGTGACTATTTTGGTCAATGTTGTGTCCTGCAGCCGACTGACCCACGGGTTCAGGCTCTAGAACGTCGCAGCAGAGGCTCCAATCAAAACAGCTCTGCTTCGCAGAGTGCTCCTCAAGTCTCAACAAACGGATTCAGGACATCACGAAATGAGTATGAGCCTCCGCAGCAGGCGAACGAGGCCACGCCGGAGGACGAACTACTCATTAATGACACCGTCAGAGGGTACGCAGCGTCTCCCACGCCGACGCTGAAACGGAGCCACGGCTCTGATAATGCAGACGAAGAGCAGTTTTCTGAATTCTTCAAGTTCACGCGCCCACCAGAGGGATATTATACCGAAGAGTCCATCACGGACGTTACCTACCAACCAATTGATCCGAAGGGTTTGACACCCTTGTACGTGATCAAAGGCATCATCAAAGATACTGAGACGCTTAGCGAGCAGAAGTGGAAGTACGAATGGCCCCGTCAGTTGGAGCTTGGAATAACAGTTGTATGTCTGGAAGACGGTGCGGAGATTGATGTTTGCTTCAAGAGCAAGAATGCGTTAGAGTTCTTAGGGTTGGAAGAAAGAGCCAAGACAGCCGGAAGTGGATGCGTCATACCAGAAGTCAAAATGCGCCTAGACTTGATTGCGGGTTGCAAGCTATACTTATGCGTCAAACCTCAGTGGGTCAGAAAAAGGAAGCGATATGAGCTACAGTTCAATGGGTCTCATGCCTCGTACAGGACGAGTTGATGTATGAATAAATATGCTACTTTTATACTACCTGTAGTTCGGCGGTGGAGCTGCCGGTGGCGGGTACTGCGTAGAGAAATGCGAAGGCGTGTTCTCGTACTGCGATGGGTCGTAGTGAGGGAACCCGTCCTGGTCGTATTGTGAGTGATGCGGGTTTGGATACTGAGCGGGCGGGGCTGCATATTGAGCCGGGTTGTAGGGGGGGAAACCGTCTTGATCGTACTGCGGAGGATATCCTGGCGGCTTGTTGAGATTCTGGAGCGCATAGGGCGCCCGGGCGCTCCTCAATTGAGCCATCTTCTTCCTCTTGAACAGGCCCCACAAAAACATGGCCGCAATGATGCCTCCAAAAATGGACAGTGCGATTATGATGGGGATTTTGTTTCGCGACCACCAGCTGGAATTAAACACACCGCCAAATGGCGAGCCTCCAACGCAGAAACCTCTCCGGCATTTTCCGGAGCCCTGGCAGGGGGTGCCGTCGAGGAAGTTCTGGTTAGTCGTGAAGCAGGAACCACTGAATCCTTCAGCGGTGCCTGTGCACGACAAACGACAAGAGCTGTCGTCGCTGCACGCGCCAGTCACGTTTAGTGACTGACCGTCAATCTCAAACTGCTGATTGCCCATGAGAGTGACGCATTGCAAGTCTCGCGAGGTGCAGTGGCCCGAGATGCATGTCAGGTCCTTTGCAGTAGAGTTGCTCAGCGTGCACGACTTGCCGTTGGGTGAAGTCACATCGGCAGGGCATGTAGAAGAGTTGCCCGTGCAGTACTCAGCTGGATCACAACTACCCTGAGACTCTCGACAAACCATTGACGATGGAGCAAACTTGCATCCCGAGCAACATACCTCGTTGGCATCGTCGCACACAGAACCGGACGTGAACTTACAAGTGTTTGGATCACAGCACTTGTTGCCAGCACAGCCGGTGGGACCACCACAGTCACACTCTTCGCCCTCTTCAACGATACCGTTACCACACTCGTTCTCGGTAATGAGTGAAACACCCGTATTTGGCGTGAGACAAGTGGTATTGACCGAGTTGACGTTCATGGAAGAGCAAATGTTTCCCACAGTGCATTGACTGAACTTGTCCTCCGCTTCTGAAGCGGCCGGGTTCATAATGAATGCGCCATTAGCGTTGCACGTGCTTGTTGACAGCGGACAGCACTGGGACGACTTGTCGAGACCCTGGCTGCAGGTGTCGGACGTGCAGTCGTGAACTGCACCAAAAGAGTGGCCGATTTCGTGGGCCAAAACCTTCCAGTCGAGAGAAGTGTGCGTGACCACGTTAGTTCCAGCGACCGAACTGTTGCCAGAAGTGGAAGAGTCACACAGCATTCCTAGCCACGAAAGGCCGACAACGGAGCCCTGACCGCAGTCTGTGAACAAGGTCCAGGTAGCCAGTCCATCGTTGGACCGGTTTCCCTGTCCTCTCCACTGTGAAAACTGCGACAGTCTGTCGTTGATAGCATTGCTAGAGGCGTTGCACTGGTAGTTCCACTGAATTGAGCTGTCTCCGTCGCCCGGCTTTTGCGGGCACTGAGTGCTGTTGACAATGACTAGGTTCTTCAAACCGAGGGACACATTGAACTGGCTCTCGTAGACCTGGGACGCCATGTTGACCGTGTTGATCATTGATTTTCGAGCCTCGGCAGAGCTGTTGAACTGACTCACAAAGTTACAGTCGGCCGCAAGACCAACCAGCGCAATCTGATGGTGGTTCGGGCAGCCTGTTGTGTCGCCAATCAAATTATAAAGGTTCTGGCCACTTGAGAAACCACCTTGGTTGCCAGTATCCGACGAGTCATCTCGCTTCAAGTGCTGAGCGTAGTGCCTGTGGAGATCAAGCTCTGACTCCTCGTAGGAACTCCTCTCCAGAAACGAGTAGTCGTTCTCCCGCAGCTGCTGTAGAAAGTCGGCCTGTGACTGATCCTTTCGCATGTCCAGGTCTCGCCAAACCACATGGTGCGTACTGACTCCATCAAGCATATCACGCTCGTCACCCGATAGCGTCGGCCGTAGAAAGTGTCTGTTGTCGAGGTGATACACTGCCGGAGGAACACCAAGCTCTTCGTCATCCACTTTCCAGGCACCGGTGACCTCATCTTCATCGTGAATTGTCATCCGAGCCCAGCCGACAGGCTTGTAGCGCTCAATGAGCTCACCATCAGAAACCCTATAGTCCACAACCTTCCTATAAGCGACACCTTTGTAGGCTCTCGAACCACAGTCCGATTCGTTGCCCAGATCGTCCACAACCGTGCAATCCTGCGTCAATTCGCGATTCAGCTGTAAAACAAACTTGTACTCCTGATTGTCGTCGGGTAACTCAACGTGAGATGTGTTCCTTACAAGGTACTCGTACAACCAGTCGGCAGTGTAGTCCGTGCCTATTGGAACTGGTTCGGACCTTCGCCATCGGCTTAAAAATCCCGAATTCACTGGATCGCTAACTGCCCACCATCGTCGTTGCAAGTTGTGATATCTTTTGTTTGAGGGTATCCCCAGCGTTATCGTCAGCGCTTCATCTCCTGCAATATGCAACGAACTGACTTCGCTTATTGCTGATAGTGAACTCGTCCGTCCAGTGGAGACGCTGTGTACTAGCTGGAAGCATAGTAGTAGGAATATGCTGATACAACTCATATCGTTAGCTTTTTGTCGTCTCTATTGTCCTTATATTGTTCTTGTTTGTCTTCGTATTCGTATTCGTATTTTAACCCAGCATAACGAGCGTGTGACGATGTGTTCTATAAATTGCAGCGTCGTCTCAAGTTCGCCGCATGCACCCGCCCGCCAAGACTTGGTAATAACCGGTTCGGAAATCACTTAAAGGGTGTTCTTCTAGACCAATTGCTTATAACAAACGTATAGAGAAAGCCAAGCTTCGTTAATGCCTGTCAATCCTACTGAATGCCAACGGTTCTGTACCCCACAATGTTCCACGTGGTCCTGTAACGGCCGCTCAGCCTCAGCCTCCCTACTTGCTGCCGACTGCTGCGCCTGGCTGGCTTAGCTCTGTTTACTAAGTGTGGTGCTTGTTCTAGGCACATGTTGTGTGAAATATCCTGTCTGCAGGGACCAGCATACCATAGCCACAAGGCCATAACCTTACATTTATATTGCAGTTAGCGGTGTAATAACGGACAATTTGCTACAGCTACACGCTACAGGAATTGGCCACACTCTCATCCAGTTTGCTCTTTCTCCGATTAAGGTATATGGGTTACTGACTTTTGAGCGGTCACATGACAACTGGTGAGACACCTTTAATGAGACTTTTTTTGTGAGACGTCTTGAAAGATTTGTAAGCATTGCTGTGCCACCATGATACGAGATTAATTTCTTGAACCGATGTAGTACCCTTGCCCTATCACGTGACGGTTTTTTGAGTTTACTTTGGCCAATAGGCGGAGTCTTTGTAAAGTTTAGTCAAGCCTTTGATGTGCCGACAAGCATAGTCCTTTACGGATGCCTTGTTCTCGTTCAGTTCAATGCGCCATTAACTAACCCCAGCGTTAACTGCCAGTACTGTCAAGTTTTGGGTACGCTGGGACCTTATCGCGCACAACGGATAACGATAACATAGAGGTTAGATGTTGGCCCTCACGCTACTGTTAGGCCTGGTGGCGGCGGCGATACCGGACTACGTTCTAAAATACGCCCCCGTTGTTCACCTGTACTCAGAAGAGAAGTACCTGCCTTTTGGAATAGAAGAATATGTACAACACTTTACACTGACCTGGGACAACAAAACTATTAGCGGACCGCTGAAACTGAAGGATCTGGAGTATTTTGCAAAGAAGCATGACCAGGATGAGCTGTATATGACAGCTGTGGATGATTTTGCCAACGACCCAGACTGGATAACAGGAAAGCAGTACTTTCCCGATATTGAGACAGGAAGGTTAAAGAATGCCCCGGCTGTACTGATAGTGGTGGATAAGGGAGATTTTGTTGACGCATTCTGGTTTTACTTTTACTCGTTCAACCTAGGCCCGTTTGTTATGGGTGGTGGGCCATATGGTAACCATATTGGTGACTGGGAACATTCGTTAGTGCGGTTCCGAGACGGCGAGCCTGAGATTGTATGGATGAGTGCTCACGGTGGAGGCAACTCGTACGAGTTCCATGCGATAGAGCGCCACAAGAAGGACAAGAACAGGCCCGTGATTTTCTCGGCTCGGGGCACGCACGCCAACTACGCTAGCACCGGCCAGCACTCACACGACCTGCCGTACTGGATGCTTTCAGACTTTACAGACCGGGGACCGCTGTGGGACCCGCGTGAAAACTACCTTGCATACACATACGACGGGGAGACGTTATCTCTGAGTCAAGGGTCCGAGCCGGGCCGAGAGGAGAAGCTCGGGCTTTGGTTGAATTTTCTGGGGCACTGGGGCGACAAGAAGCTGCCGCCGTGGGACCGCAGGCAACACTACCACCCGTTCGAATGGAAGTATATTGACGGGCCCACTGGACCGCTGGCAAAGAACTTGATGCGTACAAAAGTGTGCCAGCGGTCAAAGTGGTGGAATTACTTTCAGACTTGCCACACGCGTCACCAGGTGGAGATGGGCGAGGGTATGGACGCAGAGGGGGGCGGGTGTGCGTTGGTGTTTAATAATATCAGGCCGTGGGGTCTGCAGTATCTGCTGAGAGTATTGACTTGGAGGGGTTACGGTTGCCAGATTATCGATTATATGTGGGGCTAAGCCTCATCAAAGCTGGGGTCCTGACCGACGCTGGAGTCTTTCTGGCCCAACTAGCTCATGCACAAACACTAACTGTTAACATGTAGAACCGCTAGCCTAGCGCTAGAGCCTATTTATAGAATGACATCACGATAAGCTCGTTATCTACCGGCCCGGCTCACCCGACAAAGTCCAGACGCATAGAATACATACAATCGCCCCGCTACCGAATCGGTCATCCCCTGCCCAAATAGACATCTCACAGCGCTGCCCAATGGAAACCCTCACACACCCACGATGTAGGTCAGTCTCACACGCGCCATTATATCACTGTGCGTCATGATAACCTTAACAAAACAAGTTAGTAGAATGCCTTACCTTTTACCAGGGTAGTGAGGGTCCTGAGGTGCAGACAGGGAAGCCGGGCGTCTGCATAGTGCCGTATTTGCGCACAGCGCTGTCATTCGTCACTAGTGCACTATAGTACATCTATAACCGGATTGAGCTTTTAGTAAAACTTGGTCAGCATTATTGGACGCTCGCCAGGCCAGCCAGCTATGGCGTCATGGTGTTAATTACCCGAATCGTTTTTCCCAGCGCGCTGCAGCCCTCAGGGGCTCGGCTTTATTGTCGGTGTCCACATCACGTGCGTGCACGTGTCTCGAAACGTCTGACCCTGGCCCAGGTATTGTCGCGGTAAGTGTCGGAGTTAACAAATGTTTGTCCTCTCATCGTATCGTATCTCGTATCTCGTATAGCTAGGATTATACACTAGGCAGGCCTAGCTATGGGCTGGGGTCTTGAAGGACTCGCCAATGGCGCCGCCCGGATGCGTTAGGGCAAAGTTCTTTTGCCTTCTAGAAGCGTCAGTGACCAGCATCTGTGACAAGCTGATACAGAGCGCATCGCCCACTGCGAGACAAGCTGTCGTAGAAAAAGTCGGAGCCTTGAGCCCGTATATCGAAGCCTCTGACATTGACTCCGGCAAATGCGCAGATAGAATGGCATGAGACCGGTTGGCCAGACTCGATGTGGGCTCGTTCGTAAGACAGATGAGCATAATCTCGCCAGGTAGGTGAGGCAGCAGGCTCTTGAGCTCTGGTGTCTCACCGCTGGCGGTAATCATAATGATGATGTCCATGGGCCGAATTACTCCGAGATCTCCGTGAAGGGCGTCTGAGGGATGCAAAGTGACGGCGTGGATGCCCAGCGAGTTCATTGTGGCGCTAAGCTTCTCTGCTATCTTGAAACTCTTACCCATGCCGCTTAGAATGACCTTGCAATTCGTGGTGTACTTGAATCGCCCATAAATGTACTCCAAAGCGTTCGAGAACTGCTCCTGTGTGAAGGGGTCCGACTCGTAGAGCTGGGCCAGGTAATTGAGGGCGTTGGCCTGTGTCCGCAGCATTGTCTGCGCCATGGAGATGTTAACCAGTCCGTAGGTGGTGCCCTCCTCGGGCGGCGTGGTGTAACCTAGGGAATACATCGAGTTTGGTGAAAAGGTTGTTGTAGCAGTGTTAGCAGGGTGTTAGTAGTGGCGTTAGTAACAAGGTTAGTGGTGGTGTGAAAGTGAGCCGGATTGTGCGTTATAAGCGGCTTGGGTACGGGGACCACGCTTAGTAATATTTCCAAAGAGCTTAGGTTATCCAACCCCCTGGCAGTGGCAATAGCAATGAAAGTTTGTTAGTCTAAGCAAATGGAGAAAATGGAGAAAATGGGACTGAGTCCGTTGAAATATGTGAAAAGAAGAAAATTGGGTCTACCTAAAACGGGAAGCACGCGGCGCGGCCGCAGGATGTGGTGGTGCCTGGGCTAGCTTAATAGAGTTACTATACTATTCTAATGTCCTTGGTCTAACAAGCTAGTCTCTGTAAATTACGAGAAAAGCATTTTTTCTACAACGGTCAGCTAATTTTGCAACTTGCCTGGCGCGCGCCTATCGTTAAGACAATCTGATAACGCCACAAGATCGCCAGATCAGCGCTTCTCTTTTTAATCGTGAAGTATACAAGATTAATTTCGATTTACCACCTCTGAGAGGTTCTAACCGCCAAACGCACACGAAACGACGAGGAAACTTCTCCCACCGCTTACGCACCCGGCATATCCCTTATCGACGGAGCTAGCCCGGCGCTTACTCCGCGTCGATAGCCGATCGGTGTTTGACCGCCTATATTAGATCACGACGTGGCTCGCTTGCTGGCCTAGCCCAAACAGATACGGGCGCTAATTCCGGTTTGTCCGTGAGCAGACCGCGGAGAAAGTCTTGATCGCGAAAGGGGGTAACATTGACTGGCTGTGCTAGCTGTGATGTACTCCATTAGTTTCGTCGAGCACCCATTGATCGACCTGATTGACGCCTCCTCGCACGACTGGGCCCTAGACGAGCTGCCCCCGCATGCGCCTTTCAACGGCTATGATGCAGCCTACGCTGAAACAGTCGAGTCACGAATGATCTCCATTCTGAAGCTGGTCTTACAGGTATTTGACATGCACTTTCTTAGCGACGCAAGTCCGGGCCGGCTGTCGGAGCTTGTCACCGTTTTTCAAACAGTCTGGTCTTCGCATGCCAGAGTTGCAGCGGCTATTCGACTCTGGCTTCAGAAGGAAACGGAACCACTGTCCGCCAATATGCTAGAGGAGCTTCTCGCACAACCGCATATTCACAAGCTAGTTATGCAGCATTCGCTGTACATCACCATCTGTGCGCTCAGGCAGGTGAAGTCGAAATACCTTGAATCGGTGGAAATGACAAATGGCAAGTCAGAGGTCCTCGTTCAACTCGTCCGATTGGTGAGAGGTGTTTGTCTGGTAGATGAGTTCGTGTCGCAAAACCGAATGGTTCTCAGGGAATCATCTATACATGTTGCAAAAGTTTTGACCATCTACTTGAGGCCTTGTCTTATGTTCATGGAAGCTGGCGATATCGTTGAGCTCTACATGTCTATGGCTGACCTACTTAGATTGAGCTTGGACCCCGCCGCTGCCGTCGATGTTAGGCCGCCAATAGCGGATGGAAATCCCAATCGTTCTACGAGCGAAACTCACCTGAGTATTATTGCACGATGTTGGTGTACACTGCCCGTGCTTGATCGCCTTAGTCGAGTGGACGCCTGTCACTTGACGGCTGATGAGGATCGACTCAATCGGTCAGTTTTAACCCTGCTCTACGTCTCCCGCAGAGGTATGGAAGTTGGGTCCTACGAATTTGACAAGTCTTGCGGTCGTGGAAAGAGGTATCAATTTGAAAGAGACCTCTTTAAAGTGTTCGAAAAGCCGGGTTTGTTCTCACTTAATACCATCAGAATCTCAGCATGTTGCCTTTATACCATTTCAGTGGCTTGGCTTTGTTCGCCGCGGACAGATCGGATATCCTTTCTAAAATTTGTCAACTATCAAGCCCTCTCATTGTCTTTCTATGACCATCTTCCCAGCATTGCCGAAAACCACCGGGAATCCATTACCATAGTCGCGGCGGTCTACAGTATGCTCCTAAGTGGCCATTTTGATGACCAGACAACCACGGAAGGCCTCAAAAGCTCAATCGGAGCAATTTTTCGCGAAAAGTTGGTCATTCATTCCAGACAATCGGTTATACCCGTCATGCTTCAGTCGATGACTGATGAGGTGGTATCCGTCATGGTCGCCGATGGATATCCACCCCGTGCTGAGCTTAACAACTACTTCTACAGATGGATATTTACTCTTATTGGGAAAGTGGCAGTACAAGATCTGCCACAGTGTAATGGAGTACACCTGCTGGCTGGTAAGATCATCAGCAACCCGCATTATCTCAAAGCTATGAGAGGCGTCTGCGTTGACGTTTTCGGTCTTCAGCCACAAGTTCCACGGAATTTTTTGGACTCTTTGAGATCCATTGCGTTATCAACATTGGTGCACGTGTCGAGAAAGATCGGACCCGAGCTAGTTGCTTCAGACCACAGGTATTCCAGTTTGCTCATATACATCATGCAGCATACCATCACAGATTTTACCTGGCTTGGTCATACCCTGCATGCGACAACCTATTTTATGGAGCTACTTTTGTGCTTGCCGGTGTCGCTCATCAGGAATGCGTTTGCATACCCATCCTATCACGCTCAACTGATTGATTGTATAACTTTCTCCCAGTTTTTTCTGTTACTAACTCAGTTGCCAAAACCTTTTTGATCTCACTCGGCACCGATCTGGAGGCTATTCCGATGAGTCTCCTTCGCACAGCATTCTTGGCCCGCATCGTTACGCTGTCCCTCTACGCGGTGCATGAAGCCTGCGACTCGCTCTTGGATGCGAAGGCTGTATTAGTTTTGTCGACACAAATAATCCTAGCTCTCCCGCAACGGGGCTTGTTTGGAGAAAACGATCAAGCCTTGAGGCTTCACAGTAGTTTAGCCTTGAGCCTATTGGATCTGTGCACATGCTTGGTTGGAAACTCACGAAACCTTTTCGGATTCACCTATGAGGATGTGAAAGCATTGACAACTGCAGCTCTCGAACTGAAAAGCTTTTCATTGCCGCCGTCAGCACTTTGGACGTCAGTAAGCGGATTAGTGCAGGTGACTGCCAGACTGTGGACGAATTTACCAGTGACGGAAACGTTGGCGGAGACTTTGCTGCTTATGTTCATCGATGTCTTTGAAGACCGAGAGCCATTGGTGACGTTCGACTGTTCATACGTCGTTTCAGCGTTCCGCACCTTGTACAAAAGTTTATCTCCGAACAGGGCGAGCATGATCTCAACAGAACCATGGCTTATCGATGCGTTTCAAAAAAGCCTAGAGCTTTTGGTGAAATGTCCAGATCGACAGTCTGTCACCTATATCTCACTTGTATCACTTGTATGCGGTATCAACAACCCAGAGAAGGAAAGAGCGATGTCCATGGTCACAAAGCATCTCAGCACACACAACACGGATACGATAGTCCAACTTTTCAAAGACGTCACCTCGGAGGGTCGAATTCTTGCCGCCTTAGATACCCTAGACTGGCTACGACTAGTGCAAATCAACGTAACGGACGCCATTTTATCCGGGGAGAACAACACGCCACAATTAGCGGAACTCGCCTCGGAACTCAAGGCGAAGGTGAAACAGCAGAAATCGATTCATGCGACTTTGCCAATACGAGCCTTCCGGTATTCGGCAGACTCACTTGTGGCAATATTCATGCCAGTGGAACTGCTATTGTTGAGAGTTCATCAACTTTGATGTATTAATGTACATAATTATTCTGCTGTTTGCAGTTTTAGTGTGCGAACAAAGTGTTCTCTCTCTGTTTCAATTTCCTTGCATGTTAGTACCACCCGCGTCATTCTGTAGCTGCCGTCGCTCGTCTTGCTTCGCTTGGCAGGAGATGCGCCATTTGGTAGTGTGTCATCCTCTACCCTGTTGACAACCAACCATCGGTCCTCCTCTTTTGGAATACACTTGAGTGCGTTGATGACGGTGGTGTACATCTCGGTGATAGACGCCTGCACTTGCGGAGATCTATTCCGGTGAAGCGTGGCGGCTCTAATGTACTGTAGTTGTAGGTATAATGCCCAGGCAGCTATGTTAGTTTGTCCCATATGCAGAACTACCCATTGGCTCTAGGTTCGTTATGCTTCGTACACTCACCTCCTCTGAAGTCTCCTCGCTCTATTTTCCAGGCATGCAGAACCTTGAAAAATGGAATCCTGTCGTTCTCTTTGATGAGCTCCTCAGGGTTCATTAGGTTGTTAGTATTGGAAATGTTGTGTTGAATCTCGCTCTCCAAAAATTCGGTCACCATGTCGGACAAGCCAATGAAGGGATACTGACACATTCGCTTACCGAGACCTGACTGGGTCATGGAAATTACTAGTGTCTTAACGGCAGCCTCTTGCTCGTCGTGATCGCACTTCATGAGGTTCAGTTCAACCAGGGCACTATAAGCGTCGTCGTAACTCTTAGAGTTGATGGCACAAGTGAAGACCGTCTTGTATAGCGACACTTCTTCCTCAAGGCCGAGCTGCGAAGTAGCGATATTGGAAACTGCCAGTTTAGCAAACTCGAGAGCCCGCGGAGCGCAGTTCTTGGTTCGCAATAGCAGCACTGCAACCCCATGTAGATATCGAGTCAGGCCGTGACCAAACATCGTCTTACAGTCAACGGCCTCCTCGGACAGCGTCGCGATGAGCTTCAACTCTTTCACGGGCACTTCTGGGATAGACGACATGTAAACACTGATTCGTCGCAGCAGGATTGCGCCGTTAGCATATTCACCGATCAAGGCCAACAAATAGCCCTTGACGAATTGGGCGAAGCCCTCTTCTGGAAAGTAGGTAGCCAGAATCTTCCTCAGCATGCTGGTGTAGCCGCCCTTATATAGCTTAACGGCAGTCTGCAGGACGGACAAGGAGCTGTGCACAAAATTTAGCCTTCGCCACAGCTTGAAAGAGCATTCGTCCTCTTTAGCAGCGGCCCGGTACACCAAAGACTCCACAAAAGTGATTCTGAGCGGAGTTTCGATTGGCGCTGCCACGGAGAGACGCTTGACCTGGTCCACGAGTCGCTGGCTGTCATCTTGCTCAAGAAACTTGTTTGCAGAGACAGGCTTAGACCGGACCACTTTAAAAAAGTCCAGGACTGCGCAAAGAGATTTAAGCAGTGGCAGGAACTTGGCGTACTTCTCTCGTGTGTCGCTGAGAAGATCATCGTTTGCGCTCGAGGCCAAGATGGCAATCATGAGGTCTAGGACGATGGTCTTACCGTGGCTGGCAAAGTCGTAAAGCTCATTAGCAATCTCTTGTGCGCCATAAGCCGAGATAACACCAGTGCTAGGTCGACCAGTGGAAACTTTGTGTGGCTCCATGAACAAGTCGTAAATGGCAGAGAAAACCTCGTCCCAGTCTGCAATCTCGAAAGCCACGGTGACCAGTGCACCAATAACAACGTCTGAGACAGAAGGCTCGATATGCGTGGCATACATGTTCTCTATCCTGTCCAGGGTGAGATACACTGGCGACTGACTAAAGTCATCTTCGAGCGACAGAGAAAGGTCGTATAGTGCAAACTGTGACAAGCTGCCTCGGAAAACGGAGAGCGCCTCCAGCGTCTTGAGTATTCTCTCAGTCACGTCGGCGCTCTTGCCGGACAGGGCTGAAATTGCTTCAATAACAGCCTTGGTTGGCGCTGAGGCCTTGTTAAAGTTGAACAGCTCGAGATTGGTGGATGGGCCCACGATCGCGACACAGGAAGCCTTGGCTAGATAGAAGACGTGCTCAACTGGGTCAAATGTCAGAGAGAGAGCCTCCTGGCCCTGTTTCTCAAGCTCCTTGCATAATCGCGTGAATCGAGCCCACTGAAGATTCAAGTCTCGCTGGTACATCTGGTACTGCTGGTTTTCGTTATCCAGAACGCTGGCCTCCAGGGTGACAGCGGCACCGACGACTCTGCAAACGAATTCTCGCAGGCTGGCCTCGTTAGCTGATCTGAACTCCCGCCACAGGTGGTCTCTGTCGAGCTCTTCGCTGTCCTGAGAATAGTGCTGTGCATATAGCGGAAGGGCAGTCAAAATGGTCTGCAGAGAGAAGCCTGCGGGACCAAATACGCTGCTGATGTAGCTCTCAGACTCATCTCCAGATGCTGAAGTAGGTAGACTGTCAGCAATAGTGCTGCCCTTGATGGCTATAGACCACACCTGCTTTTGTCGATTTCGCTGGCTGTAGTCGTTTCTGAAGGGAACCTTGTACGAGGCAACGAACGATGTAGTATCGCTTTTCCACACGACCCAGATTTCTAGGCCGTCTGCGAAGGGCAGCAGCTTAAGGTCGCCCACGAGCCACAGAGAAGCGCTGTCTGGAGAAACAGCAGTAACTTCAAAATCCTCACCAAGATCGACGAGCTTCTCACCTTCCAGCTGCCACAGCTTAAACAATGGCTGGTCAGACGGAACGTACGTGAGAATGTAGTCGTTGCTGATGGCGACAATGTTGGTTGAGTCGAGGTCCAGCATGGATCCTGATTTGGATAGCACATTATCAGAGACAAGACTGTTCGTTTCTAGCGAGAACACCTTGATTGTCTGGTTGATGGAGACAGTGATGACATGCGAACCGGTGTGGCCCATGGAGATGATTGCTCGAGTTGTATAGTCTGGGTGGTTCTTGATTCGATCCGAGTTTGACCAGGAGAGCAGTCGGCCCAGCGACAGGGAATTGCTGGAATCGTGAAACGTATATGTGGTGATGACATCTAGCGGGCTTGCCCTATCGAACCGCAGCAGGGTGCCGTCCACAAGCGACACCAACAAGGTCTTACTGGAGACGGCGCTCATCATGTGTGGCTTCTTCAAGTCGAATCCGTACGGCGACTTGACGCTTCGCCATGTCGAGCTGTTGTAGTCAGTGGGCGCCGGGCGTCTTGACTTTGCGTGAAACAGTTCAAAATCCAGAGCAACCGTGTAGAAGAAGCCGCTGGACGCGATAAAGTCAATTACCAGCTTGTTCTCCTCCACGTGCTCAGAGACTGTGATGCAATGGCGCCGTAACTTAACGGGGCTGAAGATGAGGATTTTGCGATATCGATCGTTGGCTGATTCCGCACGCAGATCTGTGACTTCTAGTTCAATGAGTTTGGAATGTCGTAGCACTCTCCATGCAATTGTTCGCGGCAGCTTCTCGCCCTGTCGCACGAGCATAGAGCCCGCAGAGGCAACAAACTCCGAGTAGTATGTGTCTTCGATATCATTGTTGTTTTCATCCTCGTCCAGATCCCGACGCCAAGTTGTGTCAATGTCGGGCAGAGACAGACGCAAGACCAAGGGCTCTACGCCCAGCTCCTCGCTGCTCTTGTTGAGAACGGTCTCTTTGTACCGTTTAAGGAACATGCTTGATAAATTTGGTGTTCGCGTAGAATTTCGCGATAGTGAAATTCGCTCCCAACGTCAACACTGGTCGCGCACGAGATTCTGAGAACATGCATTTTGTATTTACGTAACTTATACGCGCCAGAAATAGGTTACGCTGGCTAGCCCCTGTTTATTGTATTTCCCGACCCTCTTGGATTGGCCTCCACAAACTCATCCCACTCTCGCGCCTTATACGTCTCTTCGTCTGCCTTGTCCATATTATCCTCATCTGGTTCCTCTCTCACCGCGGAAGCCTCGCCACCGCCCTCAATAAACCGGCCTTGTCGCATCTCCTCGTCCAAGTATTCCTCCACGGTCATTGTAGGCAAGTACTGACCTGTACCAAAAACGTTCTGTTTCACTTGATCTCGAGATGACACAATCGTGAACGGCCTATTAACTTTGCCAAACTTATTCAACAGTGGTCCCTGACGAGTGATATCGATCTTGGGACCCTCAAAATCTCCATAGCTCCTCATCCGCTCATCAACAGGCTGCTTCCTCTGATGCTCCAGCAAAGTGCTCTCCATCCCCAACATTTCAAGGTTGTTGAACGCCTTGACAGCGTTCAAACCCAGTTGTGCAAACAACAGAACTCTCATCTCGTCCTCGTCAGAAGGCTTGGCCTGTGATATCTTCATTTCAAGCGATCTCTCCAGCTTGAACATCTCTGTCTTTTCTGCTCGTTTGCTGGTCGGATCTTTAGGATGCAGAGCCTCCAGATGCACAGACTCTGTCTTTTTGTCCCACACCAAACTCAACTTCTTGGACAAAACATTTGTCAGAATCTTGTATTGGTCCAACAGCTGCAAAAACTCAAGATTGTACCTAATCGCCCTCTTCAACGAATCCAGCCGGTCAATTCTCTCGTTTCGTATCCTCTCACACAGCAATGCCAGATGGTACTTTGTGTCCATATACTTTATATCGCCTGTCACTAGATCCTCTAGTGCTTCGTTATCGCTGTACAGCGCCAGCTGATTGATTAACGTGTCGCATCGTTCAAACGTGTCAATCGTCTTCTTGAGCTCGGCCAAATATTCCTCCGAGTCCTGTCGTCCAAGTGCTTCAAGGCCTTTCTCTAGGCTAAGACCCCGGGCGTACTCCTCCTTTAAGCTCATTCGAATATCAAATAATACAACTTGAACTCATCACGTGAATCGTACACGTGATCGCCCTAACCCACGGAACAACTGCCGAATCAAGTACCCAGGCTACAGATATAAGATAGATCAGGAATATCAATCATTATGTTTAACCGTGAGTAACTGGCTACCAGTGTTTCCATACGCGCTACGTTAGTCTAACAAGCACCCCCACAGTACTTCAACAACGACCAGAATTCGTTCGCCTACGACTCTGCCCGACGGCGATGGCCCGTTATCCTCACCACAGCCATCGACGATGTCCACCGGGCCATTGGCGAGATCCCTGAGTCTGAGACTGAGAAAATTACCGAGGGCAAGCAGTTTCTCTCGAACTTGGTTGAGCTGAAGCACGACATTGAGCATGATCGAGAGCTGCAGCCATTTGAGGCCGCTGAGGGTGATCTCAAGTGGTACAACGACCAATTGAACGGCCAAAAGTGGCTCAGTGCCTCCTGGTTGTACTCTGAGTGCTACTTGTACAGAAAGATCAATACCTTCATTGAAAAGTTCAAGTACTGGAAGAACTACGACGTTTTTTACCAGTCCAAGGAGAACACCTTCCGGGCTTCGGGTGCTGCTGTCGGTGAGCTCTCCCTGAGATACAAGTCCTTGGCTGAGCAGCTGGGTAATGATCCAGAGACCTTGTACTTGCTGTTCCGAGAGTTTGTTGATATTTCTCTATGGGGAAACGCCACTGATCTTTCCCTGTTGACCAACATTTCTCTAGACGACATTAAGTCTCTGCAGGGCGCTGAGACTCGAAAGAAGAACGAGAAGAATGTGCTGGTCAACGACACCGACAAGGCGTGGGAGGCTGTTTCCGGCGAGGAGGGCGGCCGAATCGATATCGTCCTAGACAACTCGGGCTTCGAGCTCTTCGCTGACCTCATCTTTGCGCTGTTCCTGCTAGACGCCAAACTGTGCGAAACTATTGTCCTGCACCCCAAGAACCTGCCTTGGTTCGTTTCTGACGTTCTGCCAGGCGACATTCTCAAGGTCATCAACAACCTCCAGGATACTGAGTTCTTCACCCAGCACCGGGACGCCATCGACAACGTTGTTGCTAAGCTGGTCGAGTATCATGCCGAGGGCAACATTGTTATTCGAACTTCTCCATTCTGGACCACTTTCGCACCTTTCTGGGAAATTACTTCCAACGGAAAGTACGGCGCCAGTAACGTGTGGGAGGACTTTCAACAGTCCAAGCTCGTTATATTCAAGGGAGACCTCAACTACCGAAAGCTGCTGGGTGATGCCATGTGGCCAAAGGCAACTCCATTCCTCGAAGCCATCGGGCCTCTAGCTACAAACGGCGTGAACATTCTGGCCCTGCGAACTTGTAAGGCTGACGTCGCTTCTGGTGTTTCCAAAGAGTTGGAGGAGCGACTGGAGCAGGAGTGGTTGGCTGCTGGATACCCAAATAAGGAGGGTTGGGTCCACAACGGAAAGTACGCCTTGATTCAGTTTTCTGATGGTCATGCTTAAATCAGCGGGAATAATCTACAATGAAGTGTGTAAAACTTGTATGCATAAATAGATGATTAGACTTATAGTACATGCGTGGATCGCGGAGGCTACGCTCTCTGGGTCCTGCTCTTTGCCGGGGCCTGGTTCCTGAATGGCCTTCTCTTGTTTGCTGGTTTCTCCTCGTCTTTCTTTTCCTCCTCATCGACCTTTGGCTGCTGGGGCATCATACCAGGCATCATTGGGAATGGCATGAAGGGCATCATTGGCATACCAGGCATCATTGGGAAAGGCGGAAACGGCATACCGGCCGGCAGCGGGGCCATTCCTGGTGGCATCGTCATTCCTGGCATCATTGGCATTTGCATTGGCATTTGTGGAACTTCGGTAGACACTTCTCCTTCTTCAGTTTTGGCCTTCTTCTCTCCTTCAGCTGCCTCCTCGTCGTCCTCCCGCTTCCGCTTGTTTTCAGAGCTCTCCTTGTACCTCTTGACCCGCTCCTCCATCTCCTCATCCGGTGTCAACTGGTCCAGCAAAACCTCCTCTGTAGCGCAGTTTGGACAGACAAAGTCCTTGTCGAGCAGCGCCTGCTGAATCGCGTCCTCTGAGTATGTCTTCTTGCAGCACGGCGTCTTTACTGGCTTCACAAACAGCGTGTGCGTGAGGGGACACTCCAGCTCCGGGTCCGTGGGCCTGTCGACCTCCTTCTTCTGCGCCTTGGCCTTGTCCTGGAAGCTCTTCCAGGACTTGTCGTCGGCAATTGCCACCACGTACTCGCCATTCTCGTTCACCATATAGGTGCCAGTGTCGTCGTCTGTGGGCTGAGCAACCGTCTTGAGCATGCTCTTGGGGATACCAGTCGTTCGTCGCACTCGCTTTCCTTCCCAGTTCGGGTCGTTGTTGGTCGGACAGGCCTGAATCCAGTGGCCTTTCTGGCCACACCGGTAACAGAGATATCCTGGTGGTGGTGGGTTCTCAGGAACATTCACATTGGTCGGCCCGCGACTGTGTGAAGAGTAATAGACTGGCGCTGCGTTGGCCATAGTCTCTTGAGTCTGTTCCCACTGCTTTCCCTGTGCCTGGAACATGGCAGAAATCATATCCTCCTCAGTTGATCCGTTCGATTGCATCGTCGACACCGCTGGGGCCATCGTAGGCGCTGCGGCCCCTCGTTTGTGGCCACCCTTGACTGCGCTGGCTACTGAGCCAGAAACATATTTCGCAGCAGAATCTTTGCCAGGGCGGGCTGCTGGTAGCCGCCGGGCTATAACCGACATGGACCGTGGAATAACTTCAGTGTCGTCCTCATATTCCTCCTTGGTGTCTGGGTTGATGATGTGCAGGTCAAAAGATTCGGCGGTCCCTTGCAACTTGTTACTTATAATGATCTCCTTCTTGAGATCAAACACTGATATTCCCGTCCCGTCAAAGAAAACCTTGGATGGCTCCTTCTGGGATTTGAACTTGTAATAGACAACCGAGGTCATCTTGAAACCAAAATAATTTAAATTCAACTACTTTCCAAGGAAAGGCTATCTAGTAGGCTTACTCTCTTTTTTCTTACTCTCGTTTCTGTGTTGTGGGTGAGGAGTGTGACAGGAGATGGGACTTTTATACCTTGTCTGTAACCCTTGCCCACCCCAACGCCACTGCCTCAAGTCACTCCAGTGACCATAGGCGGTAGATTCGAATTGCATGGGTCATCTCAAGCAATTTGAAACATATACACCAATTTCTCAGACCGTAGTTTAAGGGTTATAGCGTAGTCGTGCCTTCTCACGCTCACGCCTGAAACCAAAAGGGGTGCAGCGCACCGCAGCGATATGAGGCGTGCATTCTCCTTTGGGGTTTAAACAGGGCAAATTCTCGTACTCACCAGCAGCTTATTAGCACATGACTACAGAATACATCTGCACTAGCTTCACCATCAACTACATCCTGTTAACCCTAGTGCATTAAAAATCTCAGTTATTGGAAGTGGACCCTTATGTCACCCACCGACCCTGATCACATCACGTGATCGGTAGACCTCCCAAATTGTGACCATTGCTAATCACTAACCGTCCGCACACAATGAGCTCGGTTCCGTACTATGAGTTGTACCGACGAAGCAGTATCGGGGCTGCGCTGATTGACGCCCTCGACCAGTTGGTGTGAGTACCTTAGTACATAGGCTAGGAATTAACAAAGCGACTCCAAGATCCAACCTCAGCTGGCCATGAAGATTCTTGCTCATGTAAGTACGACTGCCAACCTAATTGGTGTGATTTGGACAACCTATATTGGATGGAACGATGCAACACGAGCGTGCCGGACAAAATAGGGGGAGACTAACCTAGTTTGACCGAGTCATGACTGATAACCTCAGAGAGCACGTCAAAACTCGATTGTCACTCAAGGGACACCTGCGGACCTACAGGTGTTGCGACGACGTGTGGACGTTTATCGTGAAGGACGTTCAGTTCAAGATGGATGGCGGAGATACGGTCACAGCTGACAGGATAAAGATTGTTGCTTGTAACTCAAAGAAGACTGGTGAGCCATAGTTTGTGTCTCAACAAATATTTGTTTGCAGGAGAGGAGAACCTATTTATTTCTTTGGGACCCACGGTATGGTGCGGCTAGAATGCTTTTTGCTAAGCTTTTTGAGCAGCCACGCATTACATAACATCTTTAAACATATACATCATTACACCTTGGAATTGGTTTGTGAAAAGCGTGGGTTCAGGTACAGGCTTACGTATTAGCATCATTGTCGCTAAATTGTTTCCATATCTAGCCATCACGTGACTGTTCCGGCGCTAGACCCACTTTCAGACCCGATATTCACACGGCAGTCTCAACGCCGTTCCACTGATTCAGTCAACGGCCATCTAATAGATCTGATGGCACGGCTCCGCGCCTTGCACGATGGCCGATATAAAACGTGTGACAGATCTGTGCAATCTTAGATCAAGAAAG
Organism: Blastobotrys muscicola; assembly: GCA_003705745.3. Taxonomy (NCBI): domain Eukaryota; kingdom Fungi; phylum Ascomycota; class Dipodascomycetes; order Dipodascales; family Trichomonascaceae; genus Blastobotrys; species Blastobotrys muscicola. Next base: position 20,843 of record PPJL03000005.1, read on the forward strand.
TCATGAAGTTCTCACTCCTTTTGTGCGTCGCATCTGTGCTGGCTGCACCTGCCGCTAATGGCGCCCTTCCTGTTGACCTCAAGTTTGACGGATTCAACTACTTGGCCACCCTGGAAATGGGAACCCCGTCACAGCCCGTGGACGTCGCTGTCGACACTTCTTCTGGCAGCCTTTGGGTATACTCAGATGCCTCAAAAGCTCCGAGTTCTTTTTCTCCAGTCAAGTCCTCCTCGTACACGTTTCTGAACCACGGCTTTCAATATTCCAACAGCGAGGGTCAGTGGACGGGTGATGTCGCGACGGACAAGATCTCCTTTGGCAGCAGTTTCGAGCAGAAGTTTGGTTGTGTCGGTACCGAACAGAATGGTCTTGTCAATGGAATGCTAGGCGTGGGCTTCGATTCCTCGTATTCTAGTGTGCCTGACTCACTTGTGACCGCTGGAATCATCAACCGAAAAGCCTATTCAATCAACATTGATGACTTTGCCCAAAACACTGGTGGCTCGATTGTCTTTGGTGGTGTTGACACTGCCAAGTTCACGGGACCCCTCTACACAGTTGACATGACCTCAGACTCTCAGATCGAGACAGAGGTTTCATACAACGGAACCGCTTTCAAGGCTGTAGTAGACACAACTTCGACCACGGTGCGTGCTCCAAAAAAGGTTGTCGATGACATCGGAACACAACTTGGAGGTACTCCTGGTGGCAATGGATGGTACACTTTTACCGAGATTCCAGACAAGCATGTCACTATTGAGTTCTCTGGCGCCCCCATCCAGATCCATGCCAAGCACCTGTTGTTTTCGGATGATACTCAAATCTACCTAAACATGATGTACAGTGACTTTCTGGGCGGACTGAATGTTATTGGACAACCGATTATGCGGGGAACTTACATGGTTTATGACCTTACCAACAGACAACTTTCTGTCGCGGAGGCCAATGGTTCAAAGAGCTCCAAGATTCAGGTCATTCCAGCAAGCGGACCGATCCCAGGCTCTCAGAAACCGCCGCAGCACTAAGCGCAAAAGAATGTACATGTTGATAAAGTTTATGGAAAATAAAAGGGTTGGGTTATGTACGCGCATCGCGGGTTACAAAGCCATGGAAACCTGCGACAAAAAGAGTCTACAGCACCTCCTGTTCCCACATGGTCTCCCACTGTAGTACTGAGTAAGGCTCTCTCAAGCTTGACTATGATTGATCGGACGGGGAATCGTATTTTCTCGAGGATGTGGCCGTAGACGATGAAATTTGCAGTTTTCTCCATATTGATCCGAATTCTGGCAGTGAAAAAACTTGCCGTTTCGTTGGATCTTCGGTGTCAGAGGGTCTTTTTGGCCTACTAGATGACTGCTTTCTGCAGCTAGACGATTCGCTTCTCTATCGCTTAGTATGCGGCTAGCATAGAGAGTATATATATGTTAACGTACTATAATTGCATGCATGCATGACCGATGTGATCGTGTTTTAGACGGCAAGCTCTGAACCGACAGAGCAGCTAGTAGGGGTTCTCCATATAGCTCCGTGACCCACCTCACCATCGCAGACCGGTTTTCCGCCTATACTCTCTGGCCATGCTAAAGGAGACTTCGGCACCGACCGTCAACAAACGACACGACAAATGCTGACAGGGCGCCTGCAGTGCGGCCAAATACACGACATTCAGTCTAGCTTCCGCACGTACGTGACCACCTACTTAGCCTAGACTTTAAACTTAGATTAATTATTATTGTAGTATCGCGTATATCCTCATCAGGTGAAACCGCGTGTAACATGGGCCTTGTTTATTGACTAGAGCACGTATGTTGGACGCAGCTTTTAGTGCTCGCTTGTGTATTGATGCAGCTCTAGCTGTAGTGTTGATTATAGCTGTATAGCTGTCGCGATCGATAAAACGGACGTCCAGGCAAGACATTATAAAAATATTCTCAGACACAGGAATGTCCAGGGAATATAGCGAGCAATTTGTGCAGCCGTGGTCCTTCTGGACAAACTAATAAAAAATCACGACGCGCTGAGCTGGCCAGCTTGATTTATATGGCGATTTTGATCGATACCCAAAGCACCATTTTGCAATTGCTCGATACTGAGACGAGCCATACATGCCGACCAAATATCGATCCCATCGAGTGCAAAAAGATGACAATAATCGTGTCTGACGGGTACGTCTTGGCCAGTCGACTAGCTCTTCGCATTTTAAAGAAACGTTTCGCGAATAGATGGTATAACCGAAGAACAAATGCCATTGGACTAACAGTGATACAATCACATCCATCAGGACAGGACACAATACCTACTTTGAGCGAGACGTCAAAGGGTCAAGCTCCGCACAACTCAGCAGACCCACCGCACATGACCTCATCGCATCACACATGTACGAAACAGATACGCCAAAGAATATCCATGAAAACGAACGCAAACCAACATGGCCGACGTACCATGCTATCTATGGTGGCTTCGCTAAATGCCGTTGGCAGGGTCCCAGGGGCTTAGCAGTGGCGCTCGCTTACTCCCAAGCTCCCAAGGCCACATCACAAAATCACACATACACATCACATCTCGAACATGTCATTTCTATCAAAACTCTCTGTATGTTCGCGACGCCTGGCTAGTTGCTAACATAGTTGATTGGATCCGCGCTGTCGGACCGAGTCGGATACGAGCGGCTGAACGTGAGTAAATGAGACTAAAGACGCGAAAACTAACAAGACCGACATGGGCTCAATACAAAACCGATTCGCCAACTTCAAATCGCCTATGGACTTCTTCGACGTTAAGCGAATGTCCAAGCCACAGGGTTGGGGTGACGCTCAGAGCCGAGTGCAGTTCAACCTGAGCTACTTTTCCACAAACTACCTCATCGTCATCCTGCTGCTATCGATCTACTCGCTTCTGACCAACATGCGACTGCTGTTTGTCATTGCCTTTGTGGTAATTGGTCTCTTTTTGATTGGTCGACTCCAGGGCGAGGACCTCAACCTGCGGTTCACCACTGTCACCAGCTCTTCACTCTACACTGGTTTGTTCATCATTTCTCTGGTCTGGGGAATTTTCGCCTCGCCAATCTCCACGCTCCTGTGGCTGATTGGTGCCTCCGCGATCATTATCTTTACACACGCTCTGGTCCTGGAGAAGCCAATCGAAAACGCCTTTGCTGAGGAGCAGGTTTAAAGATACAGCAGGAGAGTGTACGAGGCTATACAGAGGAGAGATGTATAGGATAGAGATCTAATAAAAGTAGACTACATGTCGGGTATGGATTTGCCACACAATATCACGCTTGTCATGCGCCGAAATCGCGCGTGGTTTTGACGACGCGGGAAGAAAACACTGAGTGATGTTAACGCCAACTATTCATTTTCATTCATTGCTAAACGAGATATATCCTCGGCCTAATACTAACGGTGCTAAACCTATGTTAGAGGATTCTCTCATGTTTGAAACCAAATCAGCTCCACGCCTGGTCAAAGGCGAAATTCATCAACGCCACGTATGGCGGGCTAAGAAGACCGTCGTGAGATTGTGGAAAATAAGTTCATCATGTAGGGTTGTTTGTGTACTCACCTTTTGAATAGTGACACGCATCAGACACGAAAAAATTGTAATCAAGAATCAGACATATGCTTGTCTTTATTTTTCGAATTCATCATCTGCGTGGCCGAGCCGAGCATCCAGGTATCGTGGAAATTAGAATGGAAACACTAAAGTCTGAATTAGAACCGCTCAAATAGCGTGCAGTCAGGAATGCATGAATGGTAATTAAAAGGTTTTGTCGGCATTGAGAAACTCAAATACGACTCGTCATCTAGGAAATCATCACATTGCACCCGCCATACTCACCTCAAATGCGTTTTTGATTGAACGAAACTGCTACAAACTGGCGTTAGCACATTTCAATCAACAGGGATAGCCATCAGTAACGTGAGTTTTCTAGGCCCACTTAAAAAGCATGTCACTCATCCTCTTCAGTGCCCAGTGCTATGGATCGTCATTTAGGCGATCGTGGTATTTACCTGAATTAGTATTTGACTCAAATCATAATCAATGAAGGCATCAGTCTGGTGCAAAACGTTTTCAACAAAATTTGTTCTGCCAGTAATTCCAGCTTAGTTTTGTTTGATCATCCTCTGCCATCTCTCGAACAACTCACCTTTTGAATATATAGACCGCATGGCCTACACTGGCTACGAATCAAAACAGATCACTGAATTAGCGCTGGCCGAAAAAATTCCGACATTTGAAACGCTGATTCAGATTAATGGTCTGATCATGACGTTTAGTTCACAAACTCTAGTTTGAATTTGTATGGTTGGTTCATCAACAACGTTCATTCAAAGTCGCATCGCTAGACATACTCTTTAAAAGTTGATGGAGAAGGAAGGGGATCGCGTGAAATTTTTATACCCAACCGTTACCCTGTAGTTGCGCGGCGCACCCATTAGCAGTAGGGCTCCGCCCTACAGTTTCTGAAGACATGAAGATAGGTTAGAAACAATAAAGAAACCTTTGATGTATACTATTTACACGCTTCCCTTCTGGGGAGAGAAGTTTCGCGGCTTATTGACATTCTCCTTTCCCTTACCGCGCGAGCGCTTCTGGCTCCTCGGTGTCGTCTGAGCCTGAGGCACTGGTTCCATAGATTCTTGGACCTTCTGACTTTCCACGGCCCACCACCTCTCGAATTCCTCCTCTTGCTGGATTTCTTTGAGACTCTTTGTCGTGTTTGTAGTCCGGACAGCCAAGTCACGCTGTTCTTGCCGCATAATGTCCGCCAATGTGGGTTGGTATTCTTTCTTAGGTTTTGGCGCTTTCTTCTTGTACATTGCGAAAGGCGACTCCGACTGCGAGGAAGCGGACTGATCCATGTTAACAGGGACAGGCTGGGGTTTCTTGGGTGTGAATGCTGGAGCTTGCTGAACGCTTTTCGGCGTGAATGTTGGTGCTAGCTGGGCACTCTTCGGCGTGAATGTCGGAATTTGTTGAATGCTCTTGGCCGGCTTGGGCTCCGGCTTTGACTCTGGCTTCGAGGCGTATATGGCGAAAGGCGACGTGTCCGCCGGTTTGGCTGCTTGACCCCAAGGATTAGATTTGGCGGGGGTGGCGGGCGACGTCGACAAGGCGGGGCTACTTTCTTGCTGCCGTTGGATCTTCTTACGCTCTTTCTGGGACAGCTTGACAGGGGTGACCACGGACACTTTCTGAGCGTCCTTCAACCCGGTAGTCAGCTTCGATGGTCCAGGACTTGTCTTACTGACAGCCAGCTTGATGGGTGTGACAACGTCCGTGCTGTTTGCGAGAGTAGGCCACGCAGCCTGGGATATCTGGGAATGTGGCCTGTGGCTTGTGACTGGAGACTTTGGAGAGCCTTTCAAGAAATCGACAGGTTTTGGCGAGCTACCCGGAACCGCCCTTGGAGTGTTCTTGTACTCTTCCAAAACCGACCTTGAAAAAGGCGAGACGGACAATGGTGGATCATTTGTGCCTCTCCTGATCGACTTTTTAGAGCTGACGGGGGTGAAAGGCTTCTCATCAGGTTCCAGCTCGAAAACCTCCTCATCTACCGTCTGAGCTCGCAAGATTGGCGACGCTAATCCAATCTCCTGAACATTGGTGCTTAACCGTCTGATTGAGCTTGAAACACGCCGAGGCGGTCTCTCCTGGATAAGTCGCGTCGTACCCTGCACAGGTATGCCATATACAGGCATCATCGTGGCTGCCGTTTCATTGTGATTGTGTATATCGCTGAGAAAGTTGGACACACAGGGCGTCTCGGTTGAATGGAACACCATCTGATACATCTTTGTTGCCTGATCGACTTTCTCAAACAGCTCATCACTCAAGTTTGCCAAAAATCTATGTCAGTAATCGTCGCAGAGTTGACAGAAACTTACCCGTTCTCCAGCATGCAGTCCAAGTTGTGACAAATGTAGTAAAGTATTCGATTTTCCAGCTGCGCAGCTCCATACAGAACCGCTTCATCCAAAATCCAGCCGGCGTTCTTGACAGTGACAAAACTGACGAGAACAGTTTCACAGACTTCTTTGAGCTTCATCAGCGAGAGCTCATCGGCAACCTTCAGAACATCCAGGACAAACCTCAGAAACTTTTTGAGATTTGCTTCCTTGTCAAAACTGTCAAACAATGCCACACCTAAATCTCCGTAAATATGACGCATCACAACGTCAAATACGTTTGAGGGAATAGTGTACAGGTTCACCACAACGCGTCCACGGGAATCAACAGACCGATGCTGATACCACTCCTCAGCCAACAATCCTTCAAAGTAGTTGGACCGCGACCGCAAGATGTAACTATGAGCTAAACGCTTCTCATTGTTCTGAAGGTGAATGACCACATCTGCAGTGCTTCCCATGCCGTCAAATTTGATCAAGTCTGTGTTCAATGTAGCAACAGGTGGAACTCGTCGGACAATTGCTGTCCTCAGCTCATTTAGCTGGAGGGCTTTGCAAATCTCCAAAATCTCGTCCTTGACAATGTCCGACCTATTAACGTGCAAGCTGTAGGTTTCCCAAATGTTGGCGATCCGATCCGTGTAGATGTAATATAGTACAATTGCGACAGTCTCAAATTCAAGCTTGTCGAATGTCAAGATGGCAGACTTTGAGTCGAACTCAACAGTGCCCTCTTTCTGTGTAAGCTTGAGAGACTTGACCTTTCCGTCCAACAATTCTGCAAGTTTCTCACTTCTGCAACGCAACATGAACTGATGAGCAGCTAGAGAGGCATTTAGATGCGTCTTGAACTTTATTGTCAAGTCATAATGTTTGTCGTCAACGACCATTCTCACTTGCTCAGGCTTAAGAGCGCTCAGCGCTTTCAAACTCAACACCACGTTCTGGACATCGGCACTCTGTACATGATCCTCATCCTCATCCTCGTCACCTTCAGAAACCTTCGCAGCAAACCGCTCCAAATACCTTACTGGCATGCCGTGATCTTCTAGACCCCGTAACAGCCGAATTCGCTTCCGCGTGGAGTCGCTCTTGACAAACGGAACCAAGTAATGCATGTCGTCGTTGACGCTGAAGGTGCGAATATTGACTGGAGGCACAACAAGCTCGTCTCGTATCGCAGCAAAAGAGCCAAAGTTGGAATCGCATCGTACTTTCTGTATCCTGTTGATGAGAGCACATTTCTCAAACTTATACTGCTTCGAGTTCTTTTGCCTAGCTCGCAAAACTCGCCGATAGACATGTCCAGCTTTCGTCGACAATATGACAGAGCCATCGTCACCAATGTCGACATCGCACGCACACAACTGCTTTGTTCGACCGACCCACAAGGTGTCTATTCTCAATGACCTCGCAATCTGGCTAACCTTGAAGGCTTCGGCACGAGCATTGGGCGGAGCGTAAAACTTTTCCAGGGAAAAGCGATAGACAGTACCAGCATTACTGAGCCCACACACCGTACCGTTTGCACTTGCTGCTATCTTGACAATATGGCTTGGTGTAGTTCGTGGTCGAAACACATCGAAATCGCTCTCTGGAGGGTCCAGCTGGAACGGCACCTTAAAGTACATACCGTTCATAAACACGAGCACATCATGGTTGCCAAGTAGAACAATTGTGGCAATATCTGTTGCACGAACGTCCAGGATCGGAGCGGCGAACTCCATCAAAACCTTACGTGGGGACCTCTCAATTATGCCTCCGATTTCAGTCACCGTTGCACCGACGGACGGGTCCGGAGTTGACGAGAAACCCATCTGACCAATGTTTGTACCCCAGCAGTACAGCTCAGAAGAGTTGTAGGCAACAGTGTGGATTCTAGAGGCAGAACATTTCGTAATGGAAGCCCGCTTCAAGTCACCAGAAACCTTCCTGGGTGAGTACTGCGTTGGAGGTCTAGTCGGATCTTCTGATTCCAGAAAGTAACCCAACTGTCCGTTTTTGTTCAATCCCCACGTATAGCAATTGCCGTTGGCTGTAACCACCACAGTGTGGTCCTGACCAAGCGCCACGCAGATTGTGGTTTCATTTCTCAACCCCGCGACTGGAGCAAACGTAAACTGGGTGGCGGTAAGTCCCTGACCAAGGCCCAGTCGTCCACCAGACGGAACACCGCAAATAAGCAAATTATTGACGGAATCGTCAGTGATGACAGCTGAATGCAGCTTTGCAATTTGAACGTCTTTAATAGCCACAGGCTTGAACCTCTCTCTCGGTGTACCCGAGGCTGTCCTCTTGAGTTTCACCATCTCAGGGCTTGACCGGTCATCTGGATCAGCGAATCCTAAAGTGTGGTTGGCGTTGGAGCCAAACATGAATAGCTCCGAACCTGCATTTCTACTCCATGGGTCAAACTTGAGGTCGAGTGTCGAGTTGAGTAAGTCGAACGGCGACTCCCTGCTTCGGTCTTTGGATCTCAGCGAGTCTAGGCTGTGGGACACAAGCAGTTGGGCACATGAGATGCTGCCAGCGTGCAGGGATCGATGTAGACAGTTCCACCCGCTTTCGTAGTCAGTGAGAGAGACGTCGATATGGGGGTTCTGTAGCACAACAGAAAGAAGTTCAGAGTCTCCGGCGCTTGCTAGTAGATGTGCTAGGGTCCGACCGAAAATGTCCCTCTGATTGATCTCGCCCTTCGACAGCTTAGACAACTTAGCTCTGACATCCTGAGCCATTCTGTGATTACGCTGCGTTCTTTGATCAATAGCTGATGGCTTATGATGAGTTCCCGAGTAAAACTAGTGTGATGCGTCAGTCTGACTCGGTCTTATCTGTTGGCCATGGCGATGCAGATAGCGCTGGGAGTGTAAAGTTCCACTTTTTGAATAATTAATACCTGGGAGCTCACCCTCTGAATTGGTAAGCTCACCCTCTGAATTGAAGCAGTATATTTGTGTACGCGTCTTCAGCGTGTAGCTACCCCGTGATATCTATATGGGGAATGACGTGGATCGACACGTGCCAACCTTGTTGGACGGGACATATTCCGAACAGCTTACAGGAAGATTTGATGCAGAACTGACAGCCGCTCATTCACAGTTCATTCGGAAACCAGCCAAACTCATGAAAACTAACGCCACCCCTTTCGCTAACCTCGACACCCTCTGCCTGTAGCTTTCTTGTTTGCCTTGCTTTCCGCTCGGCCAGCAGGGATATTTTGCCCTGCGAATTGATCACACGCCACCACGGTACACTAAAAACGTTATACTCAGGCAAGCCTGTAGGGTCACCATCGTCTCTGTCCTCGCTTGATCGATCCGGGTGGCTTGGGAGATGCTTCAACGCAAAGCCGACCTGTCTGCTGTTCTCTGGAGCTCCAATCAAATAGGCAATATGGCCGTATGACGTTACATGACCATGTGGCACTTGTTGAATGGCCTCGTAGACCGCTATATGGAAGGCTTGTGCCTCTGGAGTTTTAGCACCATACTCCATCTCGCCTGGGTAACGCGCACATCCCATCATCTCGATTAAGATTCAGCCGCCATTGAGAATCCTAGCATTGATACGTGATAATAGCAATAAGTATTTGACCAATATTTGAGGCAACTCTTCTCAGAATTAACAATGCCTCCGAACGATGGAAATAGCGCAGCTAAAAAGTTGTTTGACATGTCACACGCCGTGTAACCACTTAAAAGCCAGACCCACCCAAACGGCAAAGTACGGTTCAGTGTATTTTCATCAGTCACATTTTGTGAGCATTGCATTATACATATATAACATAATAAAAAACTTTTTGGTGCTGTTATATGCATTTAGATGCCCAACTTGGTTCGTCGCCAGTGTCGTCGCTTGGCGTTGTATCTGAGTTAGCTAATTCGTTATGCGTGACAACCTTGGAAAATCTCCGCACCCAAATCTTCGAGTTTCACGCCAGTCTAACAGATTGTCTCAATGGACTTTGATAAGGTCAGTGAAATCTAACCCAATTTCATAGACCCAATACAATGCGTATCGAAATACAAAAACGGCTGCTGACCAGGTCGATGTTGAGAAACCCTTATTGCTTTGAAGCTAAAGCAGAACCTTTAAAGGTCTACTGTTCACTCAATCTCGTTGTACTCACCGAATGGTGTTACCAGTCTTGAATCGGAACCACTGTGGGAGAGGTCGGTTCTGCTTAGCGGCCTTGGCCAACTTGACCTTGGTCTTGAAGGACTTCTGGGACTAATATTAGCTCTGTCGCACAATCCTAGCGTATTTCGCCCTACTCACTGGCATCGTTGATGTTGAGTGTGATGAAGAAGCGCTTGGGTATCTATAGCGTGTGCTCCCAATTAGGAAAATACTTTTCCTTATTCGGTTGGGAGTTAGGGCTTGACCCTGTGACTGTTCTCAAACCCACTCAACTTATTATTGACAGAACGAGCAGGCCGAATGAACTAACAGTGTTTGCAGTTGCTGCATCCTTCGTAGAGAAATATACATACTTGGCTCCGGATTTCACGATTGATGAGCTATCAAAATTTCACATCACGTGATGATTGGTCACGTGATACATTCTGGCCCTAGCTATTTTGCTCCGACGGACCGTTGAAACTTTCAGTGTTTGAGTCGTAACTGGTTCTACCTGCAGAGTGGCAGACCATGACCTTGACGTTTGTCTTCGGACAGGAGAGACCCGCTGTTGGGCCAAAGCACAATGACAACAACACGTGTACTGCTTAGACTTGTCATCAGATAAGTCATCACACATGTAACTGAAATGCAACGTCACATTTCATAAATCAATTCGGGCCCCGAGGCTGTTTGAGGGCGCCGGCACAGTGTGTTCCGTCAGCCCCACCGACCCCTCGGTAATCAATACCGTGGGGTCAGTGGCGCCGGTGGCAAATCTGTAGTAGTGTCGAGTGAATAGCCGGCGAGGGGGATGATTTAGATGAAAAAATGACGGATCTCAGGCAAACAGTCTGATATTGGTAGGCTAAGACGCGCCGCATCTAGTGTGGCTCTGCGTTTACCCACACTTTTAATACACCCCCAAGCCCAAATGAAATTGGATGCGCGATTTCTCGGACAAAACGCCGGTTCCAAGACCGGTAGGGCTAAGAGCCCAGTCTAGTCTCGAAACAGCCTGCGCGAACCCAAGGTGTGAATGGAGTTCGCCACTCCGAAGTATGACACAGCATGCAACAATCATACCGTCCAGCGTCATGCATCAGTCGCATCGGTAGGGGTGCGGGTGAGTGTTTTCCGTAATCGCTGGGGTCAAGACAGAAACCCTGAGGGAGTCATGGTGGCGAATGTCAGCATTGCATATGGTTGCGCAGCATATGCATGTACTGTCTTGGCTTCAGATTCGAGGTACTTGTTTGACAAAAGAGTATAAAAGATGACGTTTTCCCACTATTTCAGTATCAACTCAGCTGCACAGCTTCACACTACAAGAATCTACTAGATTACTCAGTTACTGAGATTTAAACTGCCTTCTTCAACGAGCACCTCGCTAACTCACCACTCAATCAACATGGCCCGATACTCTACTGAGACTGTTTCCACTGGCAAGGAGTCCTTTACATCTACCGAGGTTAGCTCTATCCGAACACAGGCCCGAAGTCGATTGTCACGATTCAAGTCCGCTTTCAAGGCCATCATGGAGCCGCCAACCCTCAACTGGCAGGGCAAGGAGCGAAAGGACACTCCCCCCTTTGTCATCTCCTGTTCAGATAAACACCGAGTAATGTAACGGCTGACACTGGCACACTCATGAACACTAACGGTTTGCATTGCTATGGAGAGGAAAAGTTTTGGATTTGTTTTGGATTAATGGTTAACTAACTAACTAACTAACAATATAAATATATTATACACAATGTTTGGCTTGTATATCCTAACACTTTCTCTCACCTGCAACTTCAAAATTTTCAAAATCTCAATTTTCCAGAAAAAATAATCCCTGAGCATGCATCCCCGTTGTTTCACGTGCGTAACGGGTTATTGTTGTCCGCCGCACGCGGTATCCGTTGTTGCTCACGGTGACACATGCGTGAGTCACTTTGACTGTACACAACAAGCATGGGGGCACATTGGGGGTCGTAGTATACGCATTCAGGCGTTACTGGCCGAAGTGGTTGGGGTATCCGGGCATGTTTCCGGCGAAACGGGGGGTCTTTGTTGCCGTCACAGTGAGTCAGTGGAATCTGTTTTTGGACATTTGCAAATTAGTTTCTCTTAATTGGGATCACACAGACCAAAGATGAGTCCAATTAAAATTGTCTGACAACCACCTTCCTTCTGCTGATTGCAGCGAGGGCCGCGCGTATGCCCAAGGAAGTCTTAGTGAGGTTCAGGTGATTCAGAGTAACAGCGCACTGGAGCGTAAGGTACGTCCTGGGAATCATGTTATGCATGACGTGAAGCAGCAGTGCCACTGCACCTTGGTGATGTTTGCTTGCATTGGTACCTGACAGCCGCTTAGGCCCTAACCCAGTCAAGTTGGTACATATAACCGGTTCGTGAGTTGTAAGACATTTGTGCTGTATCGCTGGAGGGATGCGGTGATTATCGATTCTGGGTTTGTTCCCAATGACTGTTGGGCACCATTGACTCATCAGCAGCATCAAAGTGTCCATATAGAACATTGCGGCCTGCACCGGATGACTATTCCTGCAAACAAAGCGGTGAGGTAAATGCCCATCTGGTAAGCGTGACGTAAGGCCACATTCCGGAGTTCATCATCTATACGTCAGCGATGCTCATCATCGTCAGCCAAGCGCGCTCTGGACGCGCAGTGACTTGTTGGGTCGAGAACCTGTGAGCGACGCGTCACAGGGCGCGTCAAGAATGAGATGAGGCATCACATGGGTGAAAATTTGTCTGCAGATGTGAAGAAAAAATAGATTACTAAAAATTATAAATTAGGTCAATGCAATAAATAGTGGTGTGTGGAGTAGATGCTGGTGTTGCTTGCTGATCCCTCTTGGATTGCTAAAACGAGCTCAGGGCGCTCTTCCCGATGCTGGCCGTGGGACAGGTCCGTGGTTTCGTATCCAAACTGTCGCGGTTGTGTCCCAGCTTGTAGATGTTTTGTCTGTGAACCGTAACCTTGCTGAAGGGGAAAACCGAACTTAGAGGACTTTTCTCCTCTTCGAGCTCTGGAATGGCCTTCAGCACCAGCATTGAGGGCCTGTGCTTCTTGACGCGTCCATCTTGCACTTTCTTGGGAAGCAGCTTGATCTTGCTCAGATGGAAGTCGATGTTTAGCTCGCTTAGGTTCAGGTCGATAAGGTCGCTGTTGGCCAGCGTCAGGTGCTGCAGTTTCCAGCAAAGGTCTTCGTGATTCATCTTCATAGTGGCTAGCTGTCGTGTAAAGAGTGTCGTGACAATAGTCCTAAAGTGTAAACATATGTGATGGCGAAGTGGATGGGCAGGGTTATATATATGCCTGCCGGTGTGTGCGTGTGGTAATCTGCATCAGCTAGGCTGACGACCACCCCTTTATTACATGTATGCACCCTCGCTTACACCATCCATTGGCCCGCAGCCTGCCCCACTTTTCAGGAACACAACCAAGACACGCATTTTTTTGCGCGGTTGGGGCACAAATGTGCAAAAGTTTCGCGTTTATACCGGCACGTGCCATGCCGACGGTGATCGTTATGCATCTAAAGTGCTATTTTGAGAAGTTCGTACTCTGCTCTTTTAGTAATTCTACTCAGCAAACAGAAGTCAGAAGACTGACACGCTCTCTTCCTTGTATCAGTCACATTTCTTATGGTCCACATCCTTGTTGTCTTAACTCCGCACTGACCGTGTTGGTGACGTTGATGACGTTGATGACGGCTATGTTGCAGCCGTCGGCTTACATTTTAGATAAGGCTGACTATTTTGGACGCTATGGGAGTGGGACGGAGACGATAACAGCAAGTGGGTTCTCGATGGCCGCCAAATGGGGACGGGCAGACCGCTTCGGGCACAAGAGAGTGCCGCCAGCGGCGTGCTGTGGGTTGCTACAGATCGCCCTTGTACTTCCGCTATGGATTCCGCGTAAATGTGTATAAACACCCGGGCGATTATGTCTAGCTAGTCGAACATATCCTTGTCTACTGTCTGATTATGTCAACCCATCGAATGACAAGGAAACGAAAGACATTTTCTTTAGATCTAAGACAAGTCGGATGGGCGATATTCATTGCGTGAGACATCTGATTCGCAAGGAGGCGCGCGACCTCACACTATGGCCGGTGAGCACTCACAGCCACTTTGGAGGTTAACCGTTAAGTATATTATAACAGATAATCTATTGGGCGAGTTGCCAGTAACGTCTAGAACGTGTAGATCTCCCATAATGGAAATTAATCGTTACCCACCCGCCCATTCTGGGACCAACTTTTCTGGGCAACCAATTCTGTTGCCAAATCTGTTGAATTGGTTGCCCCGCCAGAAACCTGGGCATTCGACCTGGGCATTCAACCTGGGCTAGGACGCGCGTTGGCCACGCCGCACTCAAGTTACCCGGAACAGGTGCCAACTGGGAGTTTGAGTGGGTGCGATTGATTCTCGTAAATGTGACTGCTAAAGTTGGGAGGGCACAACCCTAAACAACACCGACTCAATATTCAACTACTGAATTTCCTTTGCATAGTCAACCAACACACACCAAAAAATGGCACCAAAGAACGGTATGTGAATTAGTGATACAATGATATTCGATAGAACGAGCACACACTGAGCGCAAGGAGAGGTACAGAACGAGCATCATATCGCCAACTTAAAGTCTCCAGGCAGCGGAGCAGCAACATGTTGGTCCGAGTAAATCATAGTCAGCGACAAATTTTCAAAGTCAACAAGCCGTGATGAGCGAGCAACTTGAAGTAGGGATCCGGGTTTAACACTCGCCTCTTGATTTACTAGGAGTCCTCAGCGCGTTGTGTTCGAGTTCATCAATGTCAGAGCTCATTGGGAATCATTTGTACTTCACTGTGCAGAGTGTTGATTCTGCCAAATCACCATTCTGTTCATGACTAACTTAGAAAACGTCACTCTGGGTCTGCAAGCCCGAGAGGGAGAGCTGGTTTTCGGCGTTGCCCGAATCTTTGCCTCTAAGAACGATACCTTCGTCCACGTCACTGATTACACTGGCCGAGAGACCATCGCTCGAGTCACCGGTGGTATGAAGGTTAAGGCTGACCACGACGAGCCATCCCCATACGCTGCCATGTTGGCTGCTCAGGACGTTGCTGCCAAGTGCAAGGAGGTTGGCATCAACGCTCTCCACATCAAGATCCGAGGTACCGGTGGTACCGGACCAAAGGCCCCAGGTCCAGGTGGTCAGTCCGCTCTCCGAGCTCTGGCTCGATCTGGCCTCAAGATTGGCCGAATCGAGGACGTTACTCCAATTCCATCTGACTCCACCCGACGAAAGGGTGGTCGACGAGGTCGACGACTCTAGTTCCTTTGCTTTTGGGTATATTCGCAAAGGTCAAAAACTCATGCCTGTATGTTATTTTATATAAGCAAAATTGTCGCTATCAGTGTACCTGGTAGCGGCCTCTAATGTAGTGAATGGATACATTCCACAAGCAAGCCATGCCCGAAGTTCCTATGAAAATCGCCTGTTGCTAAACCTGTCCTGATTGTTCACTAGTCAGATGTAGTGTGAAGTTCAGCTAGTACTGATCCCCTCTAAGTCGCTAGAACTTCCCATCTGCCATCAAATGACCCTTCAGAACAGTGCGCGCCCCTGTCGGTCTGCAAGGATAACCCTTGCCCCGACCCTGATCTGGAGCGTGCATACCAAGGGGACGTAAGCGAGGGGTTTACCATTGACATTAACTATAGCCAGCACTTGGTATCACAAGATTGAGTGGCGGAGTTCTAATTGAGCAATCTGTGAACTACTCACTGAGGACTGCTCTCCGGCTCCACTGTTCACAGCAATGAAACTATTGCTAGCAGCCCTGCTACTCCAGGTGGCTTGTGCCACCGTTGTTAAGAGAAACCCGGAACCGATCAACAAGTTCATTGACAAGACACCTAAAACTACCAGTGCCAGCACAACACAGAAGCCATGGCCTAGGACAGTGTCCGGCAAGTTTGAACTCGTCACGCCTACAGTTATCGATGGCATCACATTTTCTGCATCGCCACGGTCTGTCAATACGCCTACGCCCTGGGTCAGTATAAAGAAGGATGGTATCGCTAAAACCATTACGCCCAAAGTGAAGGGTATCGAGACCAAGAATGGCCGCCCAGATTACGATACATGGTTCGACACGCCATACACGGTCACATATGATCTCGAACAGCTAATTGATGGCCACACGGGTGATAAACATCACTATGAGGTCAAGATGCAGCCAGAAGATAAAACTAACGCGGATCTGAACCCGCTACTGCGATGTACCCCAGATTTCTACTTCGACAAGAAGGGCGTCAAGAAAGGCAGTGCGCCGTTCTGCACACCTTCACAGGGATCGCATGTACTGATGGACCAGACTCACTGGGTCACGTGGTACACAAGAGAGTTCAATGAGGATGATCAAGTTAGGTTGCGCATGGTGTATGTGGAGGATGACGGCGAGCGCATCACCAAGCGAAACACTGCAGAGTTTTTCACATCTGAGTGGCGCGAGAACAATGGCTATTTTCCACTTCAGGTTGAGCAGGAATGGCTGATGGAGTCGTATGAGCAGCTGGTTATGTTGACTTTGCAGCCGGACTCCATTGACGACGATGCCTTCAACTTATTGAATGGAACCCTGATCCGAATCCGGGAGGGCCCAACTGTGAACCGGGGAAAGAAGGCAGACAAGATGTACTTGCAGCACAAGTCAGAGGACGGCCTGACCATGGGCTTTCTGGCGCTGCCCACTGTCGTTTTGGCGTTCTTCTGCGTGTACTCGTTTGTGGTGTGGTACACCAAGGGGTCGAGATCTTGGGGAAAGATCAAAGCGAGGAGACGGTTCCAGTCTAAAAAGTATGATCGTGTGCCGGGAAGTTATGAACTGCACGACCGCATGGCTTAACCGGCGACTCCCATTCCTTGATTGACTCCCACGTTGTCTAATACCATACTAATACATGATTCGAGTCAGTTCTTCGTAGTTTGGCTCAGGCAACAGGGACTGCGAATTCTTCCACCCGCAGTCAGTTGCACGGCCTAGAGAAAGCGGCCTACTGAAGACTTTCCTTGTTGAGATATGCAGGGAAGGACAGATACGGGTCATACATGGTGAGAGCATTATTGCTCTACAGCCGCTCACGCACGGCAGTTTCAGGATGACAGACCCACTCATCGCATCGCGATGCAACATCCAGAGGTAAAATTCTATATAATGCTGAATCCCGTTATCTTGCTCCTGTCACCCTGATTACCGGTATTATATTATTGCCCTTGGCCACATGTTGTGATGCCTCGTGCCGCGCGGGTCTCCTTCCATCGCATCACAAAGTTGCCTCATGCGCTAGCGGCTCACCACTGAGAGACCCAAACACTCTGGCCGCCGATGGCGATTCTATCAGAAAAAACATGGAGCAGGCTGTACCGCGTTTCGCTGGTACTGTTTGTGCTGCTCTTTGTTGGCTCGCTGGTGGTCACCCCCATCGACACGATCCTCCAGTCGCAAGCGAATCGCGAGTTTTGGAATGTCATCATCATTATCATTGCATATGCCCTGGCGCTACTCGTCGTTGTGATCTTGTTCATCTCAAGGCTAATAGGCACCCAGAGGGCCCTGGCAGATATCCCTAAGCGCTACGTGCCGCGAGCAGGAACAATGTCAAAGGAATCGGCTGATCTTGTTGAAAGTGAGCTGCTACGCTGTCAGAACATTGTTCAAGAGACTATGCCGAAGTACACGATATCGCATCCGGGGCTGATGAACCCAAAACTATCAAGTGGGCTGGACACGCCCTACGAACAAATCCTGGAGACCCTGTACTCGTTCATCGAGCACAAAATGGTCATCCTGCATCCGTCCTTTCACCGACCCAGAGGAATGGCAATGAGAGACTACATTTACATGCTCGACTCGTTCGATCTAATGGATGTTCAGCCGGAGACCATAGATCTCTTCATCAACCAGTACGAGCAGTACCGCTTTTCGGGCAAGCTCATCACCGCAAGCCAGCTCAATGAAGGAATCGACAGCTGTTTCAAATTGCTGCTTTCAATGAAGCAGCCAGAGGATATTTCCTCACAAAAATCGGGTGCTCCCTCCATAATAGTGACGCATCCGTTAGAACCCAAAACCAGCATTCAACTCATGAACCAGCAAACGTCACCCAGCTCCTTCCCAACAAACTCCCTGGCACCAGACTTTCTCCAGCAATACTCTTTTCAGCATGAGCCTCTGGATCGGTACATATCGACAGCCATCTCGCCGTTTCACACCAGACTGTCGACGGCGATTTCGCGAACAGAATCTTTCCAGTCAGCTGCAAGCATCGCCACCATGGTTAAGAGGCAGCGAAAGTAGCGTCCGCTCCACCATTATGTGGCCCTTATTTATTAACCTTCAGCTAATACCCTAATTGCATTCTACTTTGTCATCAGAACTTTACAGTGAAGCCAAATTTAGCAAATGTATGTGCCGTAATGTACATGTTAAACTTCGCCCACCTCGTGAGCAATCATGATTGTGTATGAGCGATTACAAAGAATGTCAAATGCGGATAGGCATCGACAACCTCGCGGTGTCAATGCTAGAAGTCAATCAGGTTGTTGTTTCCCTGACGTTGTTGACCGTTCTGGTACGCTTGCTGATACGCCTGCTGCGACTGCTGGGCGTTTCCAAAGCCGTAACCAGTAAAGGCCGGCTGAATCGGGTTGGTGGTAGCCACGCCAGTGTAGTGCGTTCCCACAAATGGGTTGTTGTGGCCTGTGTTCTGCACTCCCAGACCGGCAGAGTTGATATACTGCGACTTCGTGTGCTGTGCTGGGATTCGCTGTTCACCAACGTTGCCGAAGGTGTCGATACCGTCACCGGTGGCCAGCAAGGTGTTCAGGTTGTTCATGTGATCAGAGTCAAACTTGCTGGAGGTGTTGGTTCGCGAGAGCGCTGGTCGTGACTGTGTCTGCTGCTGAGACTGGTACTGTGAGGTCTGTGATTGAGTCTGGAACGTGGTCTGCGGCTGGGTCTGGTTCTGAGTGGCCTGGTACTGAATCTGATTCAAAGAAGGCTGTGACTGAGGAGCCGGTTGAGAGTTAGGGTTCTGCGCCAGTTTGGCGAATGGGTTGTTGGAGCCAGTTTTCAGCGGCTCCAGTCGCTGAGCTGGCTGCTGTGGCGGTTGAAGGTCAGCACCAGTGGCTGTGGCCTGCTGGTACGGGTTGTTGCTGAAGCCGTTCACGTAACCAGTCTGGTAGCCCGTGACCTGCTGCTGAACGGGCTGCTGATATCCGTAAGGGAACTGGCCACCGGTGGCGTAGGCGTTCTGCAGCATGCCCGTGGACAGTGGTTGCTGCTGGTACACTACTGGGTTGCCAAAGAGATCAACCTGATAATGCACCGGCTGCTGGGTGTACTGTGGGGCGAGGACAATCGGAGGCTGCACTTCGCTGGTGTCAATGAGATTAGGCTGGCTGGCGCTTCGGGCGTCAAACAAGTTGACCTGCTGAGATCGGTACTGCTCTTCCTCCTTGGAGAGCTTGATAGCCTTTCGCAAGTCATCATCGGAGCCCTTGTTCCGCTGTCGCCTTTTCTCATCCTCTTCAGCAGTCAGCTTACTCTGCTCGAGGACTTTCTGTATTTCCTCATCATCGGCGTCAACGGGCCGGGTTCTCGATGTCGGCCCGTAATTTCGTCTCCTGCCTGCGTTGTCTTCAGTAGCACTGTGGCGTCTTCGGCCCTTGCCGGAACGCTCGAGCCGGAGCCTTTCGTCGTCCATGAGCAGAGAGGTGAGCTCTTTAGCCTTGGTTCGGATGTTGGCACCCTGGTCTCGGCCATCGTCGTCAATGTATTGAAATTCTCGCAAGGTCTTGATAATATACAGGTTGTCCTTGGACCAAAGGACCACGTTCTCGGAACCGTAGTGGATGATGTAATCCAATACCGTCAGTGCTTTCATTACATGCCGCCAGTTCTTGCCCTTATCGTTCAATCGCCGGTCAAGCATGTCCATAACCTCAAAGAGCTCATGACTATCTGGTGTTAGCGGGCTTGCCTTAGTACGCACTCAAAACCGTCTTGTACTTACTTCTGAAACGTCAATTCTGCGATATCGTGCATCTCCTGTGTGCTTGGACCCCACGCATCGTTGCTCGTGGCATTTCGCACCTTCACCTGGGCGGACGTGTAACCGTTCGTCACGTTCTTGATAGAACGCAGCATAGCCTTCGACATCTTGTCCCCTCGTGTATGTGCGCTTTTATCTGTGGTTTTTAATATAGACTATTCCCCAAGCAGGAGATGGCCGTAGTGCAGTTGTATATGAGATGGGTGGTGTTAGCAATAATAGAGTGATGGCAGTGTCATTGGGAGATCTGAGGGGGGCGCGGGACGAGACATGGCATTCTAGCCCGACTAATTTTATAGCTACAGAGCGTGCCATATTACGTGTATAGGACACCTGGCGTTTTTATTTACAATAGGCTTTGAACTACTAGTTCTCTGATGATTGCCGGTTGGCGGGCAATGCGGATATCGCGATAACGCGCAACAAAGGCGGGCTATGCGCCGACTCGCATTTTCATCGTATTGAAACTCGTGTTGACTCGTATTGAAACAACACACCTTGATGTGGGCCAAGGTAGATAGTGTGTTCAAGATAAGTGGTTTTGCATATTGAATGCCAGTGTATAGCACGTGATGTTATAAATATCAGTCTCTAACTGTAATCTACGCGCGTACTCCAGATGAAGGACTCGGATAGAAGCCACATCCACCTCACGGTGAGCAGAAGCGCCATATTCTTTGAGGAATGGATGCGATGCAAGCTGGATTTCGACGACATCTTCATCCCGCCCGAGCACCGGCCGGTTAACCCGGAAGACGAGGACGATGTGATTCCAGATCAAAACGCCGCCTTTGGGATCGCAAAGTCGCAGCAGAAAGAGCGGCCAGAGTGGAGGGATTTGGGATTGAGAGAATTGTTGGAACGAGGGCCCCAAGAAGGTGACAGGACTGTGAGGGAGCCAGTCGTGACGAGGAACAGCACTCAAGAGATTGTGTCGCCCCAGCGAGTTCAAAGAGAGCGGGGTTTGAGGTAGCAAGAGATGACATCACCATCAATTGCATGTTTATCGAGAAGACTAATTTTAACAAGTGCATGAGTATAATGTATTACTTCTCTTTCTATGGTATGCCTATATCCTCTACGGTGCTCGTCCCTTATAGCCACCCAGGGTATCCTGGAGGCACGAATTTGTTTTCTAAAATGTACTTCTTCAGGTTATCCAGGCCCGCTGCAAGGCTCTCTGTACCGTTTGCAAAGCCGATTCTAATGTATCCTGGCGCTCTAAAAGTCTCTCCCGGCACCACCAGGGTCTTGAACTGCTGTGCGAATCCAGAAGAGAATGATTCCGTGTCGTTGACGGCTGTGATTCTGAGAAATGTTGTGGTTCCACCGTTGGGTTTAACGTATGACACTGCGCCGTTGGACTTCTTGACAAAGTCGTCCAAGATGGCTAAATTTTTTTGGCATAGCTCAATGTTGGACTGCAAAATCAACTTCCACGAGTCCAGAGCCCAGGCCGCGAGCTTATCGTCTATCGACGCCACGGAGATGGTGGTGAAATCACGTTTGCTCAGACACCAGTCCATCACCTCGTGATCGGCACAGGCGATCCAGCCCAAACGCAGGCCGGCCATTGAGAATGCCTTCGACATGCTGCCTGTGATGACAGCCTTGGAGTAGAGTGTAGCAGCAGACGAGGTCTTCTCGCCGAGGAATAGCGGCCTGTAGACCTCGTCGCATAGGAGGTAAGTATCGTTTTGTTTACAAATCTCGACAATGTCCTTGAGAAGGCTCTCTGGGATGACCGCTCCTGATGGGTTGTGAGGCGAATTTATAATGACCAGTTTGGTGTCCTTAGTAACCTTCTTTGCGAGCGTTGCCAGGTCTGGCAGGAACCCGTTCTCTGGCCCAACAGGAAGATAGTCGACCTTAGCGCCAAACATATCAGGAACCGCAGACAACTGCTGGTACGCCGGCTCCACGATCACCACATGGTCGCCTCGATCAATGAGGGCGTAGCAAACAAGAAAATTGGCTTGAATAGCGCCATTGGTGATGAGGACATCAGTGTGCCTCAACTCAATCACTCCGTTAGAGGTCCCGTTTATCACGCTGCAGACGTTTTTCCGCAGCTGTGGGGAGCCATGAATATCGCCGTACGTCAATTTGTGACTGAAAATGTCGGGCGCCTGTGTGCCGGTGAGCTTCTCCACGTCCCGTATCGATACGCTGGCGCAGCAGGTCTCTGCAATGTTCAAACTAACATCGTTCTCGTAGGCATCCATCCACCGCTCCACGGCAAAGTCTTCGTATTTCATGTTGATGTCTCAGGCGTCCCGCGATCAGTTCCGTCCTTAAATGTCAGTCCCCAGTCTTCCAATCGCTTCTACGCTAATAACAGGGTATTACATGCGCTTAGCCTAATGGGAAAGAGGGAGCGGGAGCGAAAACACCGGTGTTTCGGAAGATCGTGTGTAGTGTAGCCCCAGACAACCAAGTGCTACGGTATTTTACTGGTAGGTGACCTCGCCGTGACTTTCCCCTCGCTCGCCGTCAATAGAAGTCTACGTACGCTTTACCGTCACAGAACCACTCATAATATAATACTCGGCCCTTTCGTCCGACGCAAGATTCTCCTTTCGATTTGGACCTCACACTGAACCCCTGTAGCAACGGTCTCACCCGGATCCAACGATAATCACGTGGTGTCGTCGCCAAGCCGCGTCGATCACCGTTAAATTTTTGAATCTCACACTTTAAGGTTATCTGTTCCTTACATTTGGCGTTCGGCATAATCTTGATCGGCACACAGCACGCTAGATCTTTATCAACAGTGTGTACGCTACTGGACTTCTTCACCATTTACTAACTTCCCTTCACTCATCGCTGCCCGCCTCGGTTTTGATTGCTCGCTTGCCGTGTAAGGGGTATGTACCTCCAACTCACCAGCTTCAATGTGCTTTCAGCCTCCCTAGGAGCCTTTGCGGTCATCTTTTGCTTCTCGTCCTACTTTTTGGACTATATGTACACATCAGAACCCCTTCCGGCGACTCTTTTTGGCATCATCTTCAGTTTGATTGGCTGGTCCGATTTCAAAGATTATGAAAATGTCAACTCCCTCTCCTTGGAACTCTCCAGGATTGTCCTCGGTATCCAGCTGTTCTTGGCCGGCGTACAGCTCCCGGCAAAATACCTCAAGACCGCCTGGGTCTCGCTTGCTATTTTGCTGGGCCCGGTCATGACCATCATGTGGGTGGTCTCTGGCGCATTTATTGCCTTTTGCACGCCATCTTCAATCAACTTTTCCAAGGCGCTCATCATCGCGGCCTGCATCACGCCCACAGACCCAGTCTTGTGTGCGTCTATCGTCAAGGGCCGTTTTGCAGCGGCCCACGTTTCGAAACGACTCCAGCGAATCATTCTCGCCGAGTCTGGTGCAAACGACGGCTTCGGCTTTCCATTCCTCATGTTTGCCCTCGCCATCTACCGGTACACCGGCCGCCAGATTGCCACCAGATGGATAGTGGACACCATCATCTATCAGGTCATTCTCGGCGCAGTTTATGGGGCCGTGGTGGGCTATCTTGCGCAGCAGGTAATCTGCTACCTTAAGCACCAAGACAGAATTGACGATACCGCGTACAGCTTCACCGTCGTTGGCGTGTCGGTGTTTATCATGGGAACGGGCGGTCTTATTGGAACCGATGATTTGTTGGCTTGCTTTGTCGCGGGAAACTTTTTCACATGGAAGTAAGTATAGCTCCACGGGCACGCTTCTGCGGTCCCGTGGAGCTCATGCCGGGTTCGGCTTGTAGGGAGAGGCACGGATTTGTGTCCACCTCGCACTTGTGACTGAGTCACACGTATTGAACGGTATCTGATCTAGCGACGAGTTTCGACTGGAAACTAAAGACGATAGTTTCCAGATGGTCCTCGACCTTCTCCTCAACCTCGCCATTTTCCTATGGATTGGCACCACCATCAAATGGGAGTGGTTCACTTCCATTTTCCCCGCCTGGCGATTCGTCCTCATTGGTATCTGCTCCCTTGGCTTTCGACGAATCCCCGCAGTGCTAATGTTTTACCGCTGGATGCCAGAAGTAAAAACTCTCTCTGAGGCTTTCTTTCTGGGATACTTTGGTCCTATCGGCGTTGGTGCTCTGTTCTACCTGCAGATCTGCCTCACAGAGCTCAAGAGCTTCGACCACCCAGACAATGCGTTCCTCAGCTCCGTGGTAACGCCTATCGTATATTTTTCCATTCTCACCAGTGTCATTGTGCACGGACTCAGCATTCCATTTTTGCGACTCTTCATCAAGCGAGTCGAGCTCAGAAAATCGCTGACACTCCAGTCAGAGGCTTCCAGCGCCCAGTACCCGCCTACCCACGATCCAATTCGACCTAGGCCAATTGCCGTTGCTGACAACCGTCTTGAGGGCAATGCCAGTACTGGGTCGTCGGCGCCTGCGGTGTTGTACACGACTGACCAGGCCCCAAAGCCACGTGGCATTCTTTCCAATCGAGTTACAGCTGCTTCTCTGGCAGTCACTACTCTCACCATCCAGGAGGTTTAATTGCCCCCAAAGCAGCTGCGAGCCTCTCGTGGAAAACTATTCATGATAGATGACGACTCATGCGAGAATTTCAGGTAATGACGGGATAAGGTTTCAGGTTCATAGAGGTATATAGATATGTAGGTAATGATGGCCAACCATTAGCCGTTTTGTATTTTTGCCATTTGCGTTATTTAAACGTT
Organism: Blastobotrys muscicola; assembly: GCA_003705745.3. Classification (NCBI taxonomy): domain Eukaryota; kingdom Fungi; phylum Ascomycota; class Dipodascomycetes; order Dipodascales; family Trichomonascaceae; genus Blastobotrys; species Blastobotrys muscicola. The sequence goes on from PPJL03000005.1 coordinate 45,695, forward strand.
CATGTGCGGGAACAACGCACTGTCTCCACTCATAAACTGCGCTTTCACAAGAATTTGAATTTGGTGGTGGACCTGATGCGCAGGCCACAGAAAAACGGCACAATCCCTGCATCTGATCGTTCTTCATTGCATGTTGTTATGATTAATCAACGTTGCCGCACATAAGGTCGAAGTTCGACGTACACGACGCATGCTCGGATGGTTCGCATGGCTACATCACTTGTCAGAACAGCATAGGCCCAATAGGCCGTAGATAGAATGAACACGTTTACGCTCACGTGGAGTACCCGCCGTCTCCATTTCGGATATTAGAGTTCTATTCACCTAGCTAGCTCTGCATAGCGCTGATCACATAAGTGATCGATCATCGATCATTATAAATTATAATTAAGCTGATTGGTTTAATAGGCCTGTGATTTGTGATAGTCCTCAATAAAGATGCAACTCTAATTCAGATATTAATTACTCAAACATAGTTTCAGCTATATACACAAGTGCATCATGCTCTCTGTTTAGATAAGCGTGTTGGCCCATCAGCTTGACCCCTTCAGAAACAACCTGTAAGCCACGTTATCCGTCTCCTCAGTGTAAGGATACTCGAGATGCCGTAAAAACTCCTGGAATGATGCCTCATCACTTGGCGGTACGCAGATACCCGCCAAGACCTTTGCCACGTCGTGGCCGTGGTTTCTATAATGGAACAATGAGATGTTCCACTGTGTCTGTATCATGTGCAAAAACTTCATTAGTGCACCTGGACGCTCTGGGAACTCGAATCGGAAAACTCGTTCGTGCTGGGCCCCAGCCTTTCCTCCCACCATGTATCTGGCGTGCGACTTTGCGAATTCATTGTCGCTGATATCCAAGCCCTCCATTTTATTTTCTTTCAGTGTCTCCAAAACGGTCTTAACCTCAGATTCTCGGTCTTTTACGCTGAACGACACGTAGACATGCGCTCTCTGGTCATCAGAATATCGGTAAGAGAATTCAGTGACTGGCCGGGGACTCAGGCAGGTTATGAGTTTAAGGAAAGATCCAGGCTCTTCTGGGATAGTGGCGACCATAAACACCTCGCTGCCCTCACCGAGCTTGGCTCGCTCAGCAACAAACCGCAGCCGGTCAAAGTTCATGTTGGCGCCAGACAGCACGGCGACGTAGGCATCGTCTTCATTACCAGGATTGCTTTGCACGTATTTCTTGAGACCAGTGACGCCCAGAGCACCTGCTGGCTCAATAACTGATCGTGTGTCTTCGAAGACGTCCTTGATAGCCGCGCAGATCTCGTCAGTCGTGACTCGCACCACCTCATCGACGCATTCCATGCATAGTCGGAAGTTTTCGCTTCCAGTCACTTTCACCGCTGCTCCGTCTGCAAACAATCCGACTTCGTTCAGAACCACCCGTTTCTTCTCCTGCAAACTCTGGTACATGGCATCTGCGTCGAAAGTCTCGACACCAATGACTTTCACGTGAGGAGCTATTCGCTTAACATAGGCGCCAATCCCCGCGATCAAGCCACCGCCGCCGACACCGCAGAAGATGGCCTTTAGCTTGGCAATGTCCACCTGTCGCAATAGTTCCATGCCGATGGTGCCCTGGCCTGCAATGACGTACGGGTCATCGAACGGAGGAATGTTTCTCAGACCGTGAAGCTCCGAGAGCCGCGTACACTCCGCTTTAGCTGCGTCAAAGTCGTCTCCATGCAGAACCACCTTGGCTCCGAGCCTGTCGACATTCTTGTACTTGATAGCCGGGGTAGGCGTGGGCATCACAATAGTGGCAGGAATATTCAAATGCTTCGCTGAGTATGCTACTCCCTGAGCGTGGTTACCAGCAGAACAGGCAATAACACCATTGGCCCGGTCCTTGGCGGGAAGCTGTGAGATCATGTTGTAGGCACCTCGGAGCTTGAAACTGAAAACTGGCTGGAGATCCTCTCGTTTCAGGTAAACGTTTGCGCCCAGTTTACTCTGGAGGTTGTGGGCAGGCGTAAGAGGCGTCTCTTTGCACACATCGTAAACCCGCGAAGTTAAGATTAACTTAACGTAGTCTGGGGTCCCATCCGGAAGCAGCAGCGAAGGATCGACTTCATATGAAGTAGTCGGAACCGCTGTTCCCGAGGCATATTCTGTAAGGCCAGATAGCCGGGGAGAGGATTGAGAGAAATCCTTCATTGTGAGTATGTGAGTAAATGTAAATGTATGCCTCGAGATGAGTCTTTGTGGCCGACATCGGTGCGGCGCTAAGGTCCCAGTAGCGACCCCGGACGCGCACATCCGAATGTAGCTTGATCTTACAGGTCAACCACTGTATAGCTTAACATTCTTTACCGGCTGTAAGCGTAATGTTGACTGGAGACAATTGACGGTTTTTTCACAGCTGTTCACTGGCACGATCATCATTCGTTAAGGGCACCAGAGAAAGTTTCACGTGACGTATGCGGCTGTAACCCCCATCGCAAACAACAAGCCAGATCAACGGACCATCATTAAGACAACAATTAGAGGCATGAGAAAGTTTGCACGCCCTCTTTTGGTGACGTTTGACGCATTTGGAACCATCTATACTCCTGCAAGCTCAGTTTCTGCACAGTATGCCGACTGGGCCAAGCGACACGGAGTAGAGGTCAGTCCGGCCACAATTGAACAATCGTTTCCATCAGTCTTGAAAAGCCTTTCTAAACAGCATCCAGAATATGGTAAACACACGGGAATCTCGGTGCAGGAGTGGTGGAGTTGCATTATCAGAGGTTTGATTCCAGGCCTACAGGAGTGTCATGTCGAAGGATTGTATCATCACTTCAACACTGCTAAGGCCTACAGGTTGTATGACGACGCATTCGAACTCATCAGAACCCTTCACGACAGGAAAGTTAAGATTGGCATTGTCACAAACTCTGATCCCAGGGTGCGGGATCTGTTGCGCGTCTTGGACGTCGAACAGTACATTTCTCATGGAGCAATCTCCATCTCGTATGAGACTGGCTTTGAGAAGCCGAATGCAGAAGCGTTCAGACATGTGGAGCGCAACGTTTTTGGCTCAATTGAAGGCTCAGACCGGTACTGGCATGTTGGCGATGAGGCCAAGAAAGATATAGACGGAGCGGCGAATGCCGGCTGGAACAGCTTCTTGGTGGACCGTGGGTTCCCACAGGAATCGAGGGCAAAACCACAGGCGTCTGGGCGAGACCTCAGTGGGTTCCTGGGTCTTTTCGAGTGGTGACGTTACATCACGATAATAACGAGAACTGACAACGGCCTTTGGTTACTGCATCGGGTCAAGCTATGGGTCTTATAGTGCCGTTGCTACAATGGGCCGTGACCACTACCGTTACGGGCACCGGTTTCATCTTATCTGATGCTCCTCGTTTCATGGCTGTTTCGCGCCTACGCGTCCATTTAAGCTGCGGTACCCTGCATAATGTGCGGTACGGTCTGGCCCAACGAACCTTAGCTGTTTGAATATGCGTTTATATCAACCCACACGCGGGTGTGCATTTTTACTCCATCTCTAACGGGTATGACTCAAATTATGAGACCCGTTTTCTTAGACCAACAATCACGTGACTTGTCCACGTGACCAGCTAGGAGAGATTTTTGGCTTGGTTTCTCGCTTTGTCAACCCTAACCACTCACGTGTGTCTCGACTACGAGATCGTGATGAATCGACGACGGGCATGTGAAATTAAATAATCAAACAACCTGGCCGGTAGAATGAAGCAATATAGCCTGGGTGGTTCGCTGGCGAACTTGTGTGGTACAAGAGTCCCACCCCGCCGTTAAAAATAGCCGGACGGTTTGGTATGTCGATGAAATTTCTTGGCACTCCAATGGTCACGCACAGCCAGGCTGGGCATAGGTAGGAGGTGGTGAGGAGGAAATTGCTCCCACATACACATTCAGTCGCTCGTTCACAAAAGTCAGGATATACGGACAACGCGAACCACCAACAGCGACTACGGCGGATTAACTACGGAACAACTAGAACGGCTTAACGGCGTGTACGGCTGAACACAAAATGAAGGTGCTTGCGGTCGCAAGCGCCCTGAGCTCACTGCTCTGTATGGTGCAGGGTCTCCAGTTGGACCTGACCAGCCAGTCGTCCATCAACTCGGCGCTATCCCTCGTTGCCAAAGGTTTGATGGACTACTACAGTGGAAATAAAGAAGGTGGAGTTATCGGCATGATGGTGCCCCCTTACTACTGGTGGGAAGCCGGCGCTGCGTGGGGTGGAATGATTGACTATTGGTACTACACTGGTGACACCACACATAACGATATTCTGAAGCAGAGTCTCCTGTTCCAGGTCGGCAAAAATGAGGACTACATGCCTTCTAACCAGACGACTACTGAAGGAAACGATGATCAAGGCTTCTGGGGTATTGCCGCCATGACTGCCGCCGAACGAAACTTTTCTAACCCTAAGCCAGACGAGCCTCAGTGGCTGGCCCTGGCTCAGGCCGTGTTCAATACCATGGCAGCTCGATGGGACGACCAGCACTGCGGTGGTGGTCTCCGATGGCAGATTTACACCTGGAACTCTGGCTACAATTATAAGAATACCGTGTCGAACGGTTGTTTGTTCCACCTGGGCGCTAGACTAGCGCGATACACAGGCAACGACACCTACAAGGAGTGGGCCGAGCGAGCCTTCAACTGGGTCCAGGCAGTAGGATTTCTGAGCCCGGATGACGGTTACCTCCTGTATGACGGCGGTACCATCGACCAGAATTGCACTGTGCACACTAAGCTTGAGTGGACTTACAACTACGGTCTGTTCTTGTCCGGCTGCGCTTACCTATACAATTACACGTCTGACCAAAAGTGGCTGGAGCGAGCTCAGGGTCTGTGGACACGAGCTCAGGTGTTCTTCCAGAACGGAGTCATGTACGAGGCCGCGTGCCAGCCGTCCGGCAAGTGCAACAACGATCAGCGATGCTTCAAGGGTATCTTCTCGCGATTTTTGGGCCTCACTGCAGTGCTGGCTCCTCCAATGTCTGGCGATATCATGAAGGCCTTGGCCTCGTCGGCCGCTGCCGCTGCCACCAGTTGTTCTGGCGGCAGTGACGGTCACACCTGTGGCCTAGTGTGGGCTGCCGGCTCCTGGGACGGTGTTTACGGCCTGGGTGAGCAAATGTCGGCGCTGGAGGTCATTCAGAATAACCTGGCACTGACCAAGCCGGCTCCATTCACAAACAAGACCGGTGGCTCGTCCCAGGGTAACCCATCGGCGGGATCCAATTCCGGAGTCAATGCTCTGTCGCCAAATGCGCTGACCATCAAGAGCAAGGACAAGGCGGGTGCTGGCATCATCACATTCCTTGTCATTGTGTTGCTTGGAGGTACCGGGTTCTGGATGCTCAAGTAGCCAACCCAGCAACGAAGTGCTAGGAATTGGCTTTCAACGTGGTATATTTATTAATAGCTGGCGTTGCTGGCGCATGTATTGGTATAAAAATCGAGCACTCGTTACCGAGAGTGTTCATTTCTTTCAAGCCTTCATGTCGATCATACTGGCCAGCATGAGCTTTTGTCTTGGTTATAGCTGTGGATTGGGATAGAGCGCTTGGTATCCTGTAGGTTCATGCCCAGCCCAAGGACGAAACATTCGTGCTTGCAATGTGGGATATGAAATAAGATCAGCAGACGAGGAGACTGGGCTGGAGATGGAAGGAGATAGAGGAGAGGAGATGGAGGGGTAGTGGCCCACCCACCTGAATTAAAGTTAGGTAATTATAACCCGTTATACGCAAGAGTTAATCCACGAACAGGCACGGCAAAAAAAGCATAAATCAGTCGGGTAAAATGCCCGACGTTTCCAATCAGCTGATTGGATTTACTGGGGTATTAAACGCTGAATAGACAATTTTGACTTATTGCAGTGGAAAATACGTATACATGCGCGCTGGTGTTTCGCGATGTGATCGGCCAAGGGAAGTAGAGGTCTTTTAGGTACGGCTTAATTACATGTCCAAGCTTTCGGCAGACTTAAGCTTTCCTGGCTTGGCTAGCATTCGGTTTCAGGATACTAATTATGGAAATTTCATGCACGCGCAGACCGTTGCATAAAATTATACGAGTACAGTGAACATCTCTACTTACTGGAGTGGTGCGATCGCCTGTAAGCCTATTGGCCATTCGACGGTGAAAATAAACGTAGATCATTAATATTAGAGCAGGAATACGAAATCTTTGCAGGTTACCAACATTAGCCGTTAGCGCGCGCGTATTGTCCGAGTCGGATTCCTAAGATAACAATCGACACAATTAGGCAATTTTTCAGTTACCGACGCGAATTGCCGATGCATAGTGCCTGCCTGTTTTCTGCCAGAAGGAATCCGGAAAGGTCACGGGGTCTTGCAAAAGAATACGGTTAGGCGTGAACTTGCTTTTGCGAGTTCCGACATCCGCCGCCGCCAAGCATGACACGAACGATGACTGTACACTTGTCTTGTTCTTTACACGCATCACTATTAGCGCCAGTATGAATTTTAATTTCCGCTCAACAGAGGGCTGTGATGAAGTGATTTGGAAGGCCCTGTTATCGAGCGATAAGGTCTCCTGATGCGCTAGCGCAGCACGTTCACACGATAGAGACACGGCACCAAGCACGGCCTTAGTGCGTTATCGAAATGAACTCCGAAGCCGAAGGTGGGCGGCCACCAGCCCTGCGAGAAGTGGGAATACCAATGGAGTACACAGCGTCAGGGTCCAAACAACAGAGACGATGAAGGCTCTCGATACCAAAGACGTCAGTGCTTCATCACAGCATCATCTCTTTGAGGTTCCCCACCACCCCACTTGATGTGAACACGGGGATCCCGACCCTGGCTTTTGCCAGATGCACAATAATAGAAACTCCGCTATTGGATCAGCTGCCTCGGCACACGGGCGAACACTGGCGCAATTTTGCCATAGTCGTCGTAAGCAGATGCTGAGATTCTGCAAGTCTGGTACGGGCAGCCGATATGCCAAGGTTCTCTTACATGTGCGGAACCCTTTCACTTGGCAGGGCCGTGCCTCGTAGAACTCGCAGGATGAGAATGTTAACCAATACGGGGCTAACACGAAAAATTTTGGATTGAGCGCGGAGGAAAAGCTACGGGGCAGGTTCAATCATGTCTGGTGGAATCATAGAGTGACAAGAACGCGACCGCCGAAACCCCCAGCTATTCCCAGCCCGGGTTAACTATAACGGGCTTATCGCAACGGTCGCTAAACAGTCAAGCGACTAGGATCCGCAAAAGAAATGCCTGCTTGCTGCTTACTGCACGCCCGCAGAGCATATGCTGTGCATGATATCGCTATCAGACGTAAGCTAAACGCAAGACAAAAGAACAACCAGTTACAGCAGTCTGGTACTGCAGAGGACATGTTTGGATTTTCAATGATGGAGGCGGGCTGTGGAGGCTGGCACGCGCCAGGGCGATGGACCCACTTGGTGGGGTCAGTCTGTTACACAGTTACAGACCTTTGGAAACCATCGCGCTGCCCCACTACCACATCATTGTCCCTGACGGTGGTACATGTGAGGTTTGGCGGTGATGCCTGCAAAAGCAAACAGATGATACGGCACCATGGAAATGTTTAATTTATCGGTCAACGCTGGATAGTGTATGCCCGGCTAGTAAGTTATTTTTCTTGGCCATGCCGTACAGGGTCTAGGTGAGATAACCGGCCGTGATCGGCAGTGATAATTCTAGGATCCTCTAACGATGAATTTGTTTTTTTTTCTGGCCCTGACACAGATGCGGGTCGTTTCTGGCCCGCCGATGTGGGGCTATATAAATCCTGGCCATCATCCTTTTGACTTTCATCAGCTTCCTTAGCATGGCAGAATTCAACGAGAAGGACACAGTCTTTGTGTCCAGCGACCCCGACCGGCGGGCTGACCTCCTGCGACAGCTGGAGCAGGCCGCCATCCACAACAAGCTGGACATTAGCGAGCGGGACATTGAGCTCATCCTCGACAAGATTGAGCTGTACAGCACCGAAGAGGCCATCGCCATCCTGGAGAAAGCCATCGAGTACCACGACGATGATCCAAACTTCTCGTACGAGTCTCTCGAGAAGATCAAGCAGCTTGTCGCTGGCCCCAGCGCCTTTGGCGGCTCTTTCCAGGAGTACGAATTCGATTTGAAGTTGGAGGCAGCTCTCATCAATGACTGGTCGCCATACGCCGAAGTCCGAGCGATCTCTGAAATCAACGACGACAATGACATGCCATGTGAGACCATCCGAGTCTACATCATTGGTCTTATTTGGGCTGTTGCCGGTGTTTCCATCAACACTTTCTTCTTCAACCGATTCCCCAGCATTAGCATCTCCTCCACTGCGCTGCAGCTCATGATCTACCCATCTGGCAAGCTGTCTGAGTTTTTCCCAGACTGGGGATTCACCTTTAAGGGAAGACGATACTCTCTCAACCCTGGCCCATGGTCCTTCAAGGAGCAGATGCTGGCCACTCTCATGATGTCCTGCTCCTGCACTACCCCATACGCTGTCTACGTCTTTACCTCCCAGTCCATCAAGCGATTCTACAACGAGACTTGGGTCAACTTTGGCTACATGATTTTGCTGACTCTATCGTCTCAGTTTATGGGTTTCGGTATTGCTGGTATCATGCGATCGTTCCTAGTCTACCCAGTCCGATGCATGTGGTACACTGTTCTGCCCACAATGGCTCTGAACAAGGCTTTGACGCGACCAGAGAAGAAGGAGAAGCTCGCAGGCTGGACCATGTCTCGATACACTTTCTTCTTCCTGTTCACGGGAATCGCCTTCATTTACTACTGGATTCCAAACGTGCTGTTTGCCGGCCTGTACTACTTCAACTGGATGACCTGGATTGCTCCAAACAACTTGAACTTGGCCGCCATCACCGGTAGCATCAGCGGTTTGGGTCTCAGCCCATGGGGATCCTTCGACTGGAACTTGATCAACTCCGGAACCGTTCCTGGTATGGTGTCGCCATTCTTCGCCACGGCCAACGCGGTGATCGGCTACATCATCTCGTTCTTCGTCATTGTCGGTATCTGGTGGTCCAACAACAAGTGGACGGGTTACTTGCCAATCAACTCTAACGGCCTGTTTACCAACACTGGTGAGCCATACAACATCTCCAAGATTCTGACCCCAAATTACCTGCTGGACGAGGCCAAGTACCAGGCGTACTCCCCTCCATACTACACCGCCGGTAACCTTGTTGTGTACGGTGCCTTCTTCGCGATCTACCCTGCCATCATTGTCTATGCCATTCTGCACTACCGACGGCCAGTGGTGAAGGGTATCAAAGATCTGTGGAATGGTCTGCGAAATCCCGGTTCTGCCTTGGAGAAGTTCAACGACCCCTTCACTCGAGCCATCAGGAAACACGCTGAGGTCCCAGAGTGGTGGTTTGTGGCCATTCTCGTTGCATCCCTGGCTATGGCTATTGGCTTGATTGAAGGCTTCCCGCTTACCAACACTCCAGTGTGGACTCTGTTCTTCGCTATTGGTCTCAACTTGGTGTTCATTGTTCCCTTTGGTCTGCTGTACGCCATCTGCAACCAGTCCATTGATGTCAACGTCCTTACTGAGCTGATTATCGGTTATGCCCTCCCCGGTAACGGAAACGCTCTGATGATTGTCAAGTGTTTTGCTACCAACTTCCTGTCCCAGACCGATAACTACGTGACCAACCAGAAGCAGGCTCTGTACGCCCGGGTTCCACCACGATCTCTGTTTCGGGTTCAGATGGTTGCTGTGCTGACCACTTGTTTTGTGTCCGTTGGCTTGATCCAGTGGCAGATGACTTCAATTCAGGACTACTGTGACCCGCTGCAGAAGCAGAAATTCTCTTGTCTGAACGCTCAGACCTTCTTCTCTGCCTCGATCGTGTGGGGTGTCATTGGACCAAAGCGAATTTTCCTGGGCATCTACCCAGTGCTCAAGTACTGCTTCCTCATCGGTGCACTCATCCCAGTCCCATTCTACTTTGCCAACAAGTACTACCCAAGGATTTTCCGAAAGTTCAACATTATGATTGTTCTGTCCTGCTTCGTCGGCTGGGCTCCATACAACTTGGCTTACAACATCCAGGGCTGGTACCTGGGTTGGTTCTTCAACCACTTTGTGCGAAGGCGATACACTGGCTGGTGGCAGAAGTACAACTACTTGCTCTACGCTGCGCTCAACTCGGGCTACGCTTACGGAGCTCTTATCGTCTTCTTCGCCACGGGCTACAAGCATATCGTCAACATCTCTTGGTGGGGTAACAACGTTCCTTATGCGGGTTTGGATGCCGCCGGTCCAGCGCGACTGCAGATTCCCGACCAGGGCTACTTCGGCCCGGCCCCAGGAAACTACCCATAAATCGCACTCAGAGCGAGAACCCGGAGCACAATAACGGGATCATGACTTTTTTCTCTATGCCATAATGCTTTCGTTAATGTTTGCTTTCTTTAATATGATTAATGACTTGCTATTAAATCAGATCTTGTAGTCTATTGTTTTTCAAGTGCCTTTAGTCTCCTCGGCGATCACATGCTGCGCGCATCAACCTGAAATCATGATATAAACAGGCCGAGGGAACCGGTTCGATCCTTACCCAAACGCTACCAAGTTTAGTCACCGGGCAGCGATATCCGACCAACTAACCCGGTCTATATCCGGTCTATCCGCGACCCCTGCCTGGGCTAATCCGTGTAGCGGCCTCCGAAACTTGTTAGCGCCGTGTCGACATGTACGCCTATGCCTACGACGAGGAGATTATCCCACCTGCGGAGAAACCAATAGATAACGCGAATCTCAATGCGATAGACCCCGTGCATGTCGGGCTGGACCCGGTCTATGTCGAGTACTACATGCGGTATCAGGTCGGCCGACTTGCGCACCACGATGTCGACTTCCTCGAGGCAAAACAAAATGTGCTGAACTACGATTGTTCTTTCGGATACACCACCGGGCCGTCTGTTGCCGAAGTGAAAGACATGGCGTATGGGCCGGATCCCGAGCAGCAGGTGAGAGTGTTCTCACCAGCGAGTGACGTGCGATTGCGCCCCGCCTATGTCCATATACATGGCGGTGGATGGATGCTGGGAGGCCTGTACTCTGGCAATTCGTTCTGCCGCAAAGTCTGCCGAAGCGTGGACTGCGTGGTGGTGAATATCAACTATCGTCATACGCCGGAACACCAGTTCCCAACTCCCATTGAAGACTGCTGGACGGCACTGCGATGGGTGGTGGACAATGCGCAATCACTCCAAATCGATATCGACAGACTTATAGTCGGCGGCGTATCTGCAGGAGGACACACTGCTGCTGTACTCGCCCAACGGTGCCGTGATAACGACATCAAGCTGTGCATGCAGCTGTTGACGGTTCCGTCAGTAGACCTTGCGGCATTCACCGACGACGCGACGCAAATGCAGAAAAAATACGCCAGTTTCGGGCTATACGCAACCGTGCCTGATCTTCCTCTGCATGCTGCAATGTACTATCACCGGGCAATGGTCGGCACGTATCCTCCGGATGAGGGAAACTGCACGCTTTCGCCCATCAACAACAACCTGCAAAACCTCTGTCCTGCACTGGTCGTCACGGCCGGATTCGATCCGGTCCGCGACCAAGGCGAGGCTTATGCAAGCAAGTTGAAAGATTCGGGAGTTGAAGTGCGATACGAGAACTTTCCGGATGCTATTCATTCCTTCACGTCGATGGACGGCCTGTTGGAGTCCGCGAAGCAGTACAATTCTTTGGCTATCGAGTCCATCAGAACTGCATTCGACAAAAGAGGGAAGAATGTGTGGAGCTAAGCACGCGTTTTGTGTGAGGAAGGTCGCACGCCTATTTCTCAGACATGGTCAGACATAGTCCAGACAGGCGATATTTGTGCGGCGGATCCACAAAGATGTCTGGCAGTAATGATGGACGCTATTCAGCTAACATATGTGCTGTGAGAATAACGTTATATTAAAGTATGTCAATTCGTGCCAATGTTAGTATATATGTCTCCTGAAACCGTCGCAGATTCCTAGAGATTCTCATGCAGTTGTGCTGTGTTGCCGAGCGTTGCCGTCATTAAACTGCCGCCCGGCTATGCCTTGAAGCCACTGAAAGCAGCAGACGCGTTCTGAGATATGCTAAAGCGTGCTCATTCACCCTTTGTCTCAGAAAAGTCAAATGACTCCACGCTAGAAGATGGCTGAGCATCCATAACCTCTGCGTCGATGATCTTGGTGACATCAAACCTCTTTTTTCCACGAGCGTACCAGTAAACAACGCAGTAAGCGAAATAAACCGCGAGGACAGCGCAGACGTAGTTCATATTACCCGCCTTTACTGGCATCTGCGCCGGAAACGAGAAAAAGACGATCGCAAAGACAGTCCATAGGACGACCACGATATTTGCGACCAACCCAACTTTGCCAAGCCAGAATGGGCCATGAACTATCGAGTTTCGGCCTCGAATGAGCAGGCACAAAGTGGGAATGACGTAGGACAGCAGGAGGAAGGTGATGCAACCGACAATCATAGAGTTGAAAGCAGTAGCGGAGCCGAGATATAAACAGCCAAGTACAGCGACCCAGGCGCAGGACATGATGTGCGCATTCAAAGGAACGGCTAGGTGCGAGTCTACCTTTGACCAGTATCGAGAGCCAGGAAGGCCGCCGTCTCGAGAAAACGACCAGCACAGTCGAGCCTGCCAGGTGTGCGACGCAATGTTGCAGCCAAAAGCAGTGAGAACAATGAGCGACTCGAGACACAGGGCGCCTGGCTTGGACTTGAGTGCCTGGTAGAAGATGTCTAGAATCGGGACGCCGGTTTTTGACGCCAGGATCTTGTCGAGGTCTCGAATGCAAAAGAACATTGCAATGGCATAGCAGAACGCCGTCACAAAGCCAATGGCAACCGTGATCATGATTGCGATTGGAATGATACGCTCTGGCTGCGCGACTTCCTCAGCCAAGTGTGTCGCAGCATCTAGGCATGAGAATGACCACGACGGGTTAATCAGTCCCACAATGAAGGCGATTCCACTCGAGCTCCAACCAGTTCCATTCTGAAACTCTGTAAAGACAAATGATGGTGACTGGTAATGTCCACGAGAGCACACCAAGACGGTGATGGTGATGACCACAAACGAAAAGAGTGAGACGTAGAGGGCTGCACTGCCAATCTTGGGCAGAGCCTTGCCATAGCAGTTGAAGACAAATGTTACCAGGTTGACCAACTGGTATGCGACAAACACGTGCCATGTCTTGTACGTGAAGTCCGACTGGTTCAGCGTGTACATTCCAACAATCGCGCTGGCTATTGAGAGGGTGACGCTGGCAGATGTGAACACCGATCCAGCCCATGCAAAGGCTCCGCAGAGGTAGGCCAGGAACGGAGCATGCCTTTTTGGTGCTACCTTGACGGTCCAGTAGTACTGTCCGCCTGAGTTTGGCATCGCGGAAGCAAACTCCGAAAGCGTAATAGCAATGCAGGTGGCTATAACGGCCACAATTAGGATGCCATAGACGAGGAGCAGTGGTCCACCCGAGGAAATGCCCGTAACGAGGGAAGCGGATATTCCGAACCACGAATTGGTGAGGCCAAAGCCAACGCCTAGGACGGACCAGATGGAGAAATCTCGTTTGAGCTGGGGCTTATAGCCCATTTGTTGAAGCTTATGGTCGTCCATTGCTGTCCTTCTGGGGCATAATCCCTTTATATGCTGGCGTCTATCACTCACGTTTATCGCTCAATGAGGGATTTTCATCGATCTGATTAGGAGATCGTGGGTGCGGCGTATCGGCGTTGCGATGTGGTGTACTGGGTGATCTAGTATTGGGTTTACTCTCAGGCAAATTATGAGAAACTGGCTGTGTACCGTTTCATAGCGCCGGTTGTAATTTTTGTGTCTCGGTGGCCCTGCATAAGCTACGTCACCACGCGTCTATTCAGGTGTCAACAGGCTAGATTAAACGCGATTATCTGCACAACAACTGTTACAAACATCTTGTCGTATTATGGATCAACTATAAATACCCTCTATTCTCTCTGTCGTTTAGCCCTGGAATCACCTCAAATCAGGCGTCCGCCCGGATCCCCGCAGTAATAATTTTGGACCACCAATGAGAGCGCTCCCATCTGCCCCACGGTATCCTTGCGCCAAGGTCCAGTGGTACGGCAAAGTGAAGATCAATGTAGCATCAGGCCGTGTGATTAGTGCAGGATACCGCATTCGGCTTATCGCGGGATTTGAGATCCTATGACTCGCAAACACATACATTTATCAGGGAACCCGCAACGTACATGTACAGTACAAGGTACTTGTATAAATGAATTCAGTTATTGAAGTGGCACACGGCTAAGGTGGGTCTGATGTGAGATGACGTGAATGAACTCAGCTTGAAGGCCGTGCGTGGATCTCAGATTGGTTGCTGATCCAATTGCATCGATGATCTTCAGAATGTGTGAGCTGATGGAAAGGCTGTACCGCGACAAGCAGTGTTTGTTGACAAGCCGCAATTGTCGTGTTATAAGTCGTCAGTGATCAACCGTCTGTTTATGGGGGAAAACAAATGCCCTCGAGGCACAAAACCTCATACCATAGTAATGACCCTTACTCTGTCTCGGCCAATTCTCTAATGAGTATGATAAAACTGTTCTTAGCCCTGACTGCCGAGCTAGAGTCTAATTTAAATCGAAAAATCTGCAATTTCGGGTTGAAGTCACGTGACGTGGGGGAAATGGGAAAAGAGGTCTCTTGTAGCGCGTGATGACCCGTTTTGCGCAAATCAGCTCTAGTGGCGCAGTGGTTAGCGCATCGTGCTTATAGCCGTTCAACGACGTTTATACTAATGTCACGGTCGTGTGAGGAACGCGACGGTCGTGGGTTCAATCCCCTCCTAGAGCATTATTTTTTGGATTTCCTGTTTTCTATGGTCTGTTTGCTTGCTTCCCAGGTTCATGTGACGCCCTATGTAGCACAGCTATCGGGCTTGAAGGTTTTACTGCGGAGTTAAAACAAAAACTGTTAGTTGGAGTCATTTATGCAATATGTACAATCATTAGCTAGTCGCCTCTATGGCAGATCACTCTTTTCGGCGGCAATCTGTCTTGCAAACCTGTATAGAGCTGCCTGCTCTTCTTTGCTAGCGATGCCACAAGCTGCCCATCGGATCTTGCAGTCCTTGTCGATAAGGTAAATGTATCCACCGTACTGATTATCTGCCATGATGAGCTCCCTCAGGCTTCGAGTGACGCCCTTCCGGCAAATAAAGTATCGTCGCTGTCGGTCAGGATCTGGGTAAGCCTTTCGCAGGCTGCCGGTAAAAAGCTTGACAATGCCTTCTTGGAACGCGTTGGTGGCCAAATGGACGTCCACAATCTGAAAGTCTTTGCTTACTAGCGTGTTTGGGTCCTCTTTGAAATATGTCTTTGTGGCGTTTTCTCCGCTCAAAACAGAGAATATTCGGACGATTGACACTTTACCTCGTAGCACAGAAGTGGTGCTGGCTTTCTCACCAGAAGCCAGCTCGGTTCCATAGAAATTTGGCATGTATAGCGATTTGTCCTTTCGGAAGTAGGCAGTCGGACTTTCCCAAAACTTTCCAGTACTTCGTCGGTAAGCATGGGCCTGAGTTAGACCCTTCGAAAACTCCTTTTCAATCTCCTTCCGCTTCTCTTGGTTTTTGTCATAATTGAGGAAATCATCCTTTCGCTGGCCTAGTGTTCGGTGATCTATTCCATCGTTCTGGCCCGGCCGAGGAATGTCCTCTTGACCGATCGGCTTGTCCAAGACTGTAACTTTCTCGCTGTAGAATCGCACATTTCGCAGCAGATTCACGCTCCGGGCGTCCAGTCTCACTCGCTTTAGTGACCACATGCCGGGGAAGTTGTCGTGAAGTGCTAGCCCTACAATCAGGCCCTACCCTAGCCCCGACCAACCCTTACCCTAACAAATATAAAAGAATTGCAATTCCCACTTTATCCTTAGATCAAAAAACAACGAAAGCAATGCCACGACGATTTGTGATTCGCTAGCAAGCATCTCGTTGCCAGGAGCACTACGTGTTTCTTAGCTTTCCAGATAAAGCAATCCTGACTTTTAGGAAGTTTAGCGCCAACCGTCTTATTCAGTTAGGGCGATGACGTCAAATGTCACAGGAGGGATACATATTTTTATATAGTGAAAGTCTTTTGATCAATGTCTGTGTACAGATTTCTCTGCTTTGCATCGTTGACAAGTCTCTTCCACGCACTGTCTGTAGTTAATGTTTTCGCGTTCCCAATAATCCACAATGATGACTTTGCTCTGGTCAACGCCACGTTCAGTCGTCTTGTGTCACTCAGGAACCCAATTCCCTGGCCGGGGTTTGCTCGTACGCACGAAAACAGAATAAGATCCTTCTCCTGGCCCTGGAAGCTGTCGACTGTATTGACGTGCAACTGCACTGGATCTTTTTTGAGCGTTTCAAGTTTTTTCCTCAAAACCATGACTTGAGCCTTGTATGGGGACACCACGCCAATGCTACAGGGACCAGTATGATGTGAAAGAAACCTCTTGCACAGACTCACCATCGCATCCGCTTCCTGCTCGTTGTAGAGCGACGTCAGCTTCCGGTGGTGCTTGCTCTCCAGGTTGAAGAAGTGGTAAGGCCCTAAGTGCGGGTGCCGGTGCCACGTTTTTGAAGTCTTGTCATCAATGTCGGGCCCGTCTTGCAGTTTGTTTCGGTAGAAGGCGCTCCGAGGGAAACTGGATATCTTTGAGTGCATTCTGTATTGCACTTCCAGCATGTATACGGAGCGAGGACATTCATTGAAGATGCGTTCGAACAAACTGGTACCAAAACCCAACTTTTCGGAAGGTCGGTGAAGAATGGTTGGCGGGAGCTGCTTGGGGTCACCGACCAGTACGCACTTCTCGCAACCACGTTGCAGCGGGATTAGTGCTGATGGCTCCGTGCATTGCACCGCTTCGTCAATGATTACAACTTTGAAAACGTCGTGGTTGATATCCAGCCATCTACTGGCACTACCGGTCAAAGTCGAGCACAAGACGTGCGCCTTTGCAATAACCTGCTTCGCGAGCTTTTCATACCTGTTGCCTTTCCTCACGGGGCCTAAAAAGTCCTTTAGGTATGCCAACTGGGACTCGATGTGCTCCAACCTGCGAGTGACATCCAGCAATTGGTCATGCAGATACTCAACCATTCTCTTGCAGGTCTCGCTGTTTAGTCCTGCGTGCATCTCTGACAGAAGACCATACAATTGCATGGCTTCTTTGTTCAGCGAGTCTCTCAGGGGTCGGACGTCAAGGGAGGCATTCGCCTCTTTCTGAATCAAGTTGTCCAGGGTGACCTCCTTGACGTCAGGATGGATCTTTGGGCTCTCGCCCATGCGGACTACAAATGGCTTGAACGTATCACCTGGAAACTGATCGTCGAAAACGGTAATGCCTCGCATCAGTCGTGACACAATCTCATCGACAGCGGCATTTGAGTGTGCGCATACGAGCAACTTATTGGCTTTGTTGGTAACGAGAGCTTTCGCTATCAACGCCAGAATGGTTTTTGTTTTGCCAGTCCCCGGTGGTCCTTGGATCAAAGAAAAGCCTCGTGATTGCAGACAAGACGACACTGCTCTTGCCTGTGACGGGTTCAACTCATACAGTTTCTCCATCTCTATGAGTTTACTGAGCGGAGACTCTGCCATTGGTGCCGCCTGAGCCTTCATGATGTCGTTGAATAAGACGAGCATGTCAACGTTCTTTAATCCATCCAAATCTCTTTGAAATGGAAGAAGATTCGTTATTTTGAAAAAGCTGACCTGCTTTCTACCGCCTAGCAAGATTTCAACTTCGGTCTTCGGCATCTTTAGATGCAGCTCGAAGGTTTTGATGCCTTCGTCTCCCTTGTCTCGGACCTCGGTCACCACAGCTAATGAATCGTCTAGTGGTCCACGATTCGCCCATTTCAACAACAACACGTCTTCAGGTGCGGGACTGGTTTCGGGAGTCAAATGATTTTCCTCCGCGAAGCAGTGAAGGACAGTGTATCTCTTAGTCATCGACACTCGTTGAAGCGGCATGCTGTTTGGGTTCTTCTCGTTCTTATCTCTTGACTGTTTGATGGAAGCCCACAGTTCTGTTTTTATCATGGGCTCAAACACGCGACGATACACGCTGGCGCCGGGGAACGTATCGGGAACTGGTTTCAGCTTTGGTACCTCTTGCCCAGATGGACGACTGTTTTCAACAACAGCATGATAATTCCACGACAATACCAAATCCTGTAGAGTACTCATGTTATGATGGTGTTTCGACGAAGATTGTTTTATTTATGGGTGCTCTATTGCGGGTTGAATATCTTAGAATTTGAGTGGAGGCGGCTTACGCTTGGCTTATACCGGACACGCGCTCCTTAGAGATATCGATTTCAAGTGCAAGTTTGAAAGGAGAACACGGATAAGGATAGGAAAAGGAAATTTTTGGCAGTGGTGAGCCACGAAAATATCAGAAACAAAAGAAACCAACGCGGTTGAATAACGCAAAGTTAGAGAGTTCTCTTGTATCAACTCGTGCGACATTGGCACCGTTTCATGTACACGTGTTTGACAAGCCCGTATAGATGGATGCCTGTGTTGCTTGTTCTAAAAGCGCTGAGACTAGCTCACGAACCTCCACAAATGTTCTTGCAAGAAACTGAGCAATCCCGAGCGTACTCTGTGAACCTTGTTATATCGGATTTTGAGAAGAGGATTACGTTATTCATAAAAATTACATGGGTTGAACCACTCTTGTGTGCTCGTAGTTACTCATCGTCCTGGACAATAACTGGAGCAGCCTTTTTAAAGTTCTCACGGTCAGACTCAATAGCGGCTCGAAGCTTTCCAGCGTCATCGGCAAAGTCAACGATAAAGTCAGTCTCCAGGTCGTGCACTCGGTTACCAAGAATTATGAGGGAATGCAGTGGCTCGCCAGCGTCGTAGTCAACCAAGTCAGCCAGAGTAGCCGCCTTGAAGCCCTGAGTAGGCGATCCCAGCCGAGAAACGGCAATGCAGGGGGTTTCAGGACCATAAGCGTTTTCCTGACGCAACTCCTCAATTTCTAGCAGTTGGCTAACGGCAGTGCTGATATCCATGTATCTTGGTGGTTCATAAATAAGCCTTCCTCGAGCCATGTTTTCCAAGCTCTGTTCTTTCACCTTGATATCCAAGAGGAGAAGAGTATGCAGACCCAATTGGCGGTTCTCCATGACTTTGTCGTAGAAGCTGTCTGGCTTCCAGCTATCGGTGAAGAACACCAGCGAAACGGTCTGTCCAAAGTTGTATAGCTGAAGACCACAGGCTCCAACAGCGTTCATGACGGAAGCATTGTGAACAACAGAGTATTTGATGCCCAGCTCTTTAGCTCTCAGAACCAGATCAGTGTGAGTCGTGGCTCCGAATGGATCACCAACGACCAAAAAGGCGACATCATCTTCATCGGCTCCGGCAAGGATATCGTCAGATCCACCCTCAACGAGTTCTCGGTCGGCCAGAATGATCTCTCGGCCGTAGAACTTCTCCAGAGACGACTGATCAGCAGCCATGAGGATACTGGTGTAAGCTTCGAGGTAAACCCTCTTGCATTTCTTGACAATCTCCAGTCCTCGGACAGTAATATCGTCCTCGTAGGATAATCCAAGTCCAACTAGGTACAGCATCTTGTATTATGCAATCCGACAATTGGTATTGAATTTTCAGCGGTACAGGTTCTACTGCGGGACCAGAAATTCACGCAAGACAAGAACCCTAACCCTAGAAAATGAGAATCGCAACTTGTCAATTTTTTAATTTTCAAAAACTCCCGATGGCCCAGTTGGCTAAGGCGCGAGACTGTAATTGTTCAAACAAGACGTTGTGATCTTGAGATCGGGTGTTCGATTCACCCTCGGGAGATTTTTTGCCGTCAATGACCGTGTGGTTTTAAAACAGAGACCTGAGTATGCGTGTCTGGCTTTTGCATGTTATACTATACCGAATACCAAAGTCAATTGAAGCCAGTCGAGATTACAAAGCCGTACAACCCTGGTTAAAGCTAACTGGAACAGATCGCCCGCAACAATAAGCGGGATCTACATGTCAGCAGACGACGATCTGGTAGCGAGATAATAGAAGTATTATTGCACTTGTTGGGTTGAGCAATTATGGCCTACATTTAGTTCTCTAGGTGCGGTAGTTGTAAGTTAGAGTCCTAGTGCGATATTATAAAGAAGGGTATCAAGCTTGCGAATCACGTGACACTAAGGCCTGTCAATTTTATACGTGCATATACGCAGGGACTTGCAACATTGTTACAGGCGCAGGCTCCGGGGGCGATCCAAAGCCGCGGTAGGCAGAATTACAGGAGAAATCTAGAACGCCAGCCACCACAACCAATTATGCCGGATCCAGGAGCGATCACCGATCACGTCGATCAGATGGCTCAGTAATAAATATGGCCAGCGTTGGTATTAGAAGACTTGCAGACCATCACAGATCTCATGAGGTTTCCTGAGGTTCCTGGAGAGTCTGATATTCCTGGTGATGTTCATGAAGAATTTGAATTCAAACCTCCTGAAGCTCCCTACAGTCCGCTAGACAGGAAGCATGGTTTCGCTCATCACAAGTCTACCGATACTGACTTTCACCTTCACAACAAGTCAAGTGAAAGAATTAACTTGAGACCGATTCCATCCAATGATCCCAATGATCCGCTTAATTGGCCAAGCTGGAGAAAAAGGTACCACATGGCGCTGGTATGCCTCTATACGCTGTTTATCTGGACGCTGCTTACGGTCGCTGTTCCCAGTTGGACTGAGATGAGCGATGAGCTTGGATGGACCTTTGAACAGCTGAACAACTCCTATGCGCTTGCTTTGGCTAGCACGGCTGCTGGCAGTATCTTTCTGATCCCACTGGCTATCGACTTTGGACGAAGGCCGATATATCTCGGGTCTGCAGCGCTTATGATTGCGGTCGCAGCCTGGAGTGCAAGGATGCATCACGTGTGGGAGCTGTACGTTACGCAGCTGCTGATGGGGCTTGCGGCTAGCGTGGCTGAGATTTGCATTCAGTTGAGTATTGCAGACTTGTTTTTTGTGCACGAGCGGGCTACGCTCAATGCACTGTTCCTGGTGTCGTGCTACTCAGGAAACAACCTGAGTCTGGTCGCCGGAGGCTACATTACGCGAGCGCAGGGCTGGCGCTGGATCTACTGGTACTGCCTGATATTCACTGCGACTTTGTTTGTTCTGATGGCGACGACATTCGAGGAGACAAAGTTCATCTCTCCATCTCTGGCGGCTCAGCTGAGTGAACTAGAAGACGACTCGGCCTCCTCGCTGGGGGAGCCTGTCTCGACGAGAAAGCCCTGGATAGACATGACTCTGCCTACGCGGACGTACAAGCAACGAATGGCGCTCATCACGAAAACTCCGGGGCCAGGAAAGGCACTTTGGAGGAAGTGGCTTGGACCGTTCGTGTTGCTGTTCCGATTCCCAGTCGTCTCATTCATCGCTCTGGAATACGGAATCAGCGTCGCATGGACCTGCATGATGGGTACTCTCTCTACTCAATACCTTACTCAGGATCCCTACAACTTTTCTTCTGCTGCGGTGGGCAACATCAACATCTCGCCCTTTGTGGGCACAGTGCTGGGCACTCTGTTTGGCGGCGTTCTATGCGACTGGTCGATTCTGTACCTGTCGAAAAAGAATAATGGCGTATTCAAACCGGAGATGCGCCTCTACTCGGCGGTTATTCCCGGCTTGGCCATAACCGCTAGCCTGTTTATGTTTGGACAGGGATTGGGAAGCGGAAGACCATGGCCGCTGCCTGTGATCGGCTATGGCCTCGCTTCGTTTGGCGGCGCCGCCCTGTGCAATGCCCTGCTTACGTACCTTATGGACGCATACCGCGACATTGTAGGGCACGCTCTCGTCGGGGTCATCTTTATTCAAAATGTGATCCCCATGGCAATGGTCTTTTCGCTGCAGCCCTGGATACGAAAGGTGGGGTTCGCCAACGTCTTCAACATCTGCGGAGGAATCAGCGTGGGAGCTTTCTTGTTGATCTTCCCCATGATTTACTATGGCAAGAATATTCGAAGGAGAACTACCAGCATTTACAAGGATTTCAGAACTTCCTACATCCGGTCTTAGTCGCTCGCTAGACTTACCATCGAACGCATAAATAGAATTATAGCATCGCATTCATTATAGATCATAGACACTCCTTCAGACCATCGCAGCAAAAACTACTCGAGACATGATTCAGATTTTACTCCGCAGCCTCCGCCATCTGCGCGTCGGAACCATCGATCCGGAATAGTCCCAACAGAGCGCACTTACATCTCTCTGCGTATCTGTCTTAGCCGCGCGTGCAGACCCCATTGAAACAGGCATCGCAAACAAGAACCAAAGACAAGAACTCGCGATGAGTGAAGGACGCAAAGGCAAGCGGCCTAACCATGGCGAGTCTGAGCACTCACCATTATTGGCACGTGACGACGTACCCATCTATACAGACGTTGAGCCCGCATACCCAGAGGCCCAGTCTGCGATCCAGCGAGAGTGGCTGAAGCGGGCCGTATCGTTAGTCGGCCATGTTTTCCTAGTTCTCAGCGTCTGTCTAGCACTGGCGGTGCTGATGTACCGGGCAGCCCAGCTAGATGATCTACAGCAAGAGTTGGCCAAGGGGACTAAGCTGGAGCTGTACAACGTGCAGTTGGTTGAGATGAACAATGAAGGACTGGATGTGAGCGTGTTGGGCGAAGTTTCCGTCGACTATAGTCACTTGGAGGGGATTCGTGGAGGCGTGGTGAGAACGTTAGCAGGCGCACTTGGAACCGTGACCACTGAAGAGTTTGAGGCTCAGCTTTACGTCAAGGACGGTGTCTATGTCCCTGCGATGAAGGCGAGGATTCCAGGCCTTAAAGTGAACATCACAGACCATGGAATCACCAAGTTCAATGTGGTGACCTCACTTTCTGAATTTGAGAATTCGTACCTCTTTGCTTCCGTTGTGAGGCGACTGCTGGATTCAGAACCTATCGAAATCAAGGTTGTGGCAAACGTCACTTTACGAAAGGGATTTTTCCCACTGGGGACGCACAAAATCAAGTTCACTCAAAAGATAGAGTCCGAAAATGAGGAGAAGATTTGGGTCGAGCTCAAAGACACCAGCATGACAGCCGGAACTGAAAACAGCATCGAGGTGTCTGCTCAGGTGATCACTTCTTGCTCTTTTCCTCTAGACGCCGAGATCCCCGCCCTGAATTGGCAGGTTCTAATTCCTGGGTGCGCTGGAGAGGCCATCCACGTTTCTGAAGGCAAAACGTTGCCTCTGCATATCATCGCCAACGAGGACACGAACCTGAGTGTCGTGGCAGATCTCAAAGAAATTCCGCCGTTCGCCACTGTTCCGTGTGAAAACGGGCTGAGCCCGCTCGACTCGTTCACCAAGAGGTATATTCAAGGCGAAGACAATACGGTTTTCGTCCAAGGCGCGCCGACGCCAGATACGCCGAAGTGGCTGCAGGATATACTGCAGCAAACACAGATCGACGTCCCGTTCAGAGGCAAGCGAGAGGGACAGATAATTAGAGAGGTCGAGTTCAGCAATGTGCGGCTGGGCCTGCATGTCGCGCAGGGGCAGCCTTTGTTGAGTGCCAACGTGCGAGTAACGGCTGTTCCACCAAGCGGTTTAGCCATTGATCCCACAGTGGCACTATCTGTTATATTCGCTCGAGGCACTGCGAGCCTGGCAAGTAAGGGACAGGAGTTCGCCGAGGTAGAGTTGCCCAATTGGACACCGTGTGGTACCAGTGTGGAACAGGAGGATGGAATAGCCGTGTACCACTTTGAATTCTTTGTCAATTCAGTACCAGTGGATGTGACAAACGACGCGGTCTTTGGTCGGGTGAGTCGAGAGCTGCTATTCAAAGGAGGCACGCCTGTTCATATCAGTGCCGTGGTGGATGCGCAGGTCTCGACTCCGATAGGGCAGTTTGTTGCCAGCGAAGTGCCGGTAGAGGGAGATGCGTTTTTGAGGTCCCGGTGATCGAACGCAGGCCGGGTCATTGGGAAAACTGTCTTGACACTGCCCCTATAGCAGGCGCTGGTCCTCGGACAGTATTTATTGCATTATTTATTGGACTGTAATTAGCATTTATCAAATATTTCGTGATTAGTACACCGTGACGCAGGTTTGGAGACTAGGCTATAACGGATGCACGTGGCTGAAAACGTTAACAACGCATTAATGTACGAATATATTAACATGTTATGTGTAATTTACATTTTGAGTCCAGAGCATGTGCACTAGACTTGCAGGGAGGGCGAGTTATTCATTCTCGAATTCACTGCCTATTCGCTCCCTACGGTAGGCACAGATTAACCTGGAGGCAAGCTGGCGGAGTCGACGATATCGTCCGCCTTCTTGGCCTCGACCTTGCCTGGGGCGTCCAGCGGCGTCCTACTCAGGGCAGTCATACCAGATCTGGCAATCTCCAAGACACCGAATGGCTGCAGCAGGTGAATAAAAGAGGTGATTCTGTCTGGCTTGGCCGACAGCTCGACAATGCAGTTTCTGTCAGAGATATCGACAACCTTACCGCCAAACTGCTGTGCCAGTCGCGTGATGGCGTCCAGATGGGTGTGCTTGTGTCGGAGAGCCTCGGATCGGGCAAGGTTCTTTGGGTGGAACTCTTTGACCTGGTATGGCTGGGACTGCAGCTGTGGGTTAGCGGTGGCAGCGTACGCTTGACCGTGGTGTGTCAGCAGCTCCTCAAAGTATTCTGGTCCCAGAAGGGAAACCTTGGCCAGCAGAAGCTCTCGCTTAACGATTGGAGCGTTAGTGTAGTCCAAAACAGCCCAGACAGGGACAAGATCCTCAATCTGTCGTCGGGCCTGCTCAACGACTCCGTCCTGGCCGTGCAAAACGATAGTCATACGCGAAAGATCCTTGACCTCGGTATTCGAGACCACCAGGGAATCGATGTTGAAACCTCGGGCAGCCAGGGTTCCCGAGACTCGCGAAAGCACACCGGGCTCGTTCTGGACAAGGCAGTTCAGAACATGTGGTCGCTCCTTGGCTGGCTCAACGATAGGAGTCTCGTACAGAATCGAGGAGATGGCGGCTTTCGTGGACCAGTTTGGAGTCTCGATGGTAGGAAGTGGAGGTTGCTTAGTGTTTCGGTGCAGAACCTTGTACGCAACAGCGGAAATGCTAGAGTTGTGTCGAACTCCTCGAGCAGCCTGAGAAAGGCATCGAAGGCTCATTTTTGTATTATGGGGATGTGAGGTTGAGAGAGGGAAGTGTTTTATCAGGGATCGAGGTCTATGACTAAATAGCCTGGAGATGCGTTACCCGGCGTGCGGCGCACCGGTATCGGTCCTCCACATTTTGGCCCTTGCGAGCCCGGCAATAACATAGACATGAGAAGACCCGTACTTAGCAAAGGGCAATGAGAGCCGTTAGATATACATACATGAACTACATCCATATTGGGTTTGGTTCTGTGGTGACCCATCCACGAAGCAGCCCGAGGTGCTCCACATTTAGCGCGTGCATATCTACTGCTCTGATCATCACAGATTACTCATTTATGGAGTCATTCTATGGGGCCGGTCAAGACCAAGATATGTTGGTCATTTTCGTTGCGGTAGGTATGATCGAGGCGTCAGATCGATCTATGAACTTTTGAGACCAGTAGTAAGTCAAGAAATATATACCAACAGTGTTTAAGCAACGGGTGCACCAAGTCTATGCGTCCTGGAGCCACACTGTTATTCGCTTATTTCTTCCCCGGAATCGCGCTAACTGTATTGAATGTTTTTGCCAGATTTTCAGTCTCGTTACATGAGTCACGTGATAATTCATTTCCTCCACTCAGGGGTAATTGGGCTAGGGCTCGAACATTCTGCTAAATCACACCTGCTATAATAGTTACCGTGAGTACCTTTACGTGACCATGACCTGCTGGGGCAATGGTGATGAGGTGAACCGAAACTTTATGAAGCAACTATTGTGCTCTCAAATATCATGGCGAGTTGCTATTCTAGTATAACATGCTTTGGCAAGGCAAAAGAGCATGAATTGAATGCTCGCAAACAGGTACATGTACACGCTCTCATCAGATCCCTGTGATTCTTCACGACCTGGCCATCACTGCACTTCGACGCACAGCAAATTAAGACCAGGGTGACTAATGAGAGTTGCATGCATTACGAGCAGATTCTGGTCTTATGCTTCTGCGTGACGTGACGGCCAGAGAAGCTTTGAGGTCGTTTATGCATGGTGACGCAGGGCTGATGCGATGCCCACGTGGTCAAAGTAAAGGTCTATTATAGAGCAGCTCAATGTTCAAAAAAGGGCGCATTTCCAATGTCTCTGATGCACAGTTGTAATGTAGTACCTATAGGAGCCGGTCATGATTAACAGGCACATTCTCGTCCTGGATCACTGTGAACCAGCCAGCTTCACGAACCACATGGGTTCGGTGGCCAAACATTGTGCACTGCATCTGGTACGCCGTCTAACAGTGAAATATCCACCGAGCAAATGAATGCACGGACGCCTGAGCCGTGCGGCGACCGTTGAACTTAAATTAAATCCACCGCGACCCACTCAGGCCCATCATTGCGGCCTTATACATTCCGCTGGGCCATATATCGCATAATCCTCTCACCCGACAGAAGACTGTGTGACCCAACGACAAACCCAACAAGACCTGCAAAACTGACTTCGCGAGATGAGGGACGAATGACGTTTGGGTCTGGAACGTGCATGCCGCTATTCAATGCGGGGTCTTTTATCCGGCCAATAGAGACACTCGGATTGGCTCACACGTTCTGTAATAGACTTTCTACACACATTGTCCAGACTCGCGATAATACCGGTCTGCCGACTACCTCATCTTCGCCATCCCCTGAACACCGCAGTCCCTCAAACACCACGGCCAATCACAACTCGCGGATAGACATGTGTACCCCGGATCGCCACCAAGACATACAGCAGCAACTGTGGACTCCGACAGCTCTGTTTAGGGACTAAAGCTATCGTTGAATACGAAAACGTGGTTAAGCGATGCGCTAACGTTCTGATGCATGTACATAATCGTACAGATCGAGCCTCCGAAGCATCCTACGTAAGCATAGAACTTTTCTATTAGAGTAGGAGTCCGACTCAGACAAGGCCGTCACCATCGATAGCCAGGTGATAGTACCCCCACACTCTGTACAAGCACTACCGTTGAGCATTGCAGACCCATCAAGCATTGCAGACATACAAGGGCTAGTGCCTGTAGGAATCTGTGAATTCTAACAACATCACGTGACCTTACATATATTGAGAAAAAAAGACCTGCTGCATTGCTCTGACGACATTTCCCGAGCTATGACTTCAAACACGTAATCATCACCGTTCCGCGATAACGAGCAGAGATGGGAATATTTTTCCTCTGCGATCGCCAAGACGAAGATCTATAGCCAAGCCTTCCCCACGTGCAAGCCGTGCGCCAATTAGTAGCCCGTCGCCAAGGCAGCCTGCAGAACCGTTCACGGACATCGTGACGGCCTTGGGTTCTTGGACTATTGTGGACAGGGTTGGAGATGCTTGGCGGATTCGACTGAACGCGCTCGCGCGATCTTCGTACCGGCAATCATTGTAGAGTTTTACGTCATAGTTCTGTAACGCGGAGTCCTTGATTGCGGTTGTACGAATTTGTAGTTTTTTCATGTGTGTAGCACTTGTATGTATTTGGGCGCATCAAGTACCCTTGTCTTTGTCTTGCTGCCCGGTTGCTTGGCTTTTCTTGTGTGAGACTGTCTCGCGTTTCTTTATAGCTATAAACAGTTCACCCATCAACTCAACTTAACGGTGAACCTAGAGCCAGTCAAGTACACTGTAGTTCAAGAGCCCGTAGAGTGTATCAGCCTCAGGTCTCGCGGCCCTCACAGCCCAGTTCAGCAGCCGTGCAGGCTCAGCCCTTGCCGTTCACACAGCATACGCCGATTTCCCAGAGATCCCGAAGATACTTAGCAGCCAAACTCAGAGTTTGTCGGGATTGCGAAAATTCTCTATTACGTCGCCATGGAACCTTTTCCCAGTCGCCTTAGCACGTTCTCCCGACCTCAGCTCGCCTACACACGTGCGCCGTGCCAAGACCCGAATTGAGACAAGCAAAAAAAAACAATCATGTCTTGCATGCATATATATACTTATACCCTCCTCATCCTCATCAGCAGCAAGCTCATATACTCAACTAACCACTTCACTAAACTTGGCTAAACGACTGTTGTCGGCCAGGATCAGGCACGAACCAGCAACACAGCCACAACGAATAAACAGAAGATGACTGAACAATTCTACCGTCTCCCAGGCCACCACTTGGAACACCATAACCATTACCACTGGTTTCTCATCATCTACACCTCCCTGGCATTCCAATGCCTCTTTCTCTCGCACCTTGTTGTCTACTCAGCATACAACTACATCGCCAAAACCAGCGACCCACTAATCCGACTCTCCCAGCTCAAGAAGCTGTCATACACAACTGGATTCGCCCTCCTCGGCCTAAATACCCTTAATGTCCTGTTCCACTTCCGACACTCGCTGGCAGTGCTCAACTTGCTGCTCTTTGTGTCTACAGCATTCATTGTCGGCTCGCTGCTGCTGCGTCCGGCTGAATCAACATCAGGTTTACTCTGTCCAAACCTGTCACTCTCTTCCGGTGTGCATTGCGTCGCTTGGTCAGCTATCGCCAACACGGGCTCCTTGGCCTTGACGCTGTCCTACAGACACTGTCGAGCTATCCGCTGGCTAGTGCTTGGCCTGCATCTAGCGGGCTATTTGCTCGCCGGAATCCCACACAGGCGCTCTGCCCAGCTGCCGAAACAATCCGTGCTCAGCGAGAAACTCCTGGTATAATTTTTTATTTATTCATGATAATGCATTTCCTCGTTACCTTTGTTCACACGATATCTCGCTGTACCGAGTCCCGCATACATTATCAGCATTTGTTTTTTCCACAAACTAGGGTTAGGTGTTCTGGATTTGGGGGTCAGGGTAGGACGAATGTTACAATGTGCTCATCAAGGGGCGCGTGTCTTAGAGCCTTAACTCGTCAGCCGGTTATGCTGTGTTTTGATGCTAGAAATCGAGCTGAGATGACCATCACATTCCAATGAGACGGTTCATCGGCCGCGACGCACACATCTCAGCCAAGAGAAGTGCGTTCCCAAGCCGTGCTTCATCGGATCTACGGATAATTTATGGCGATCTCGAGGCTGAGCAAGCCCATGTACTTCAACCCGGCTTGGCTTGACCTCGACGCGACTCTTCACATCAAAGAATTCTGATCGACGTAAATAGGTCACCATAATATTTCTGACAGTGTCGTTCTATTCTGGCCTGAACCATGCCCAAACTCTAGATTGCTAGAGCCTCATATCCCGCTCGAATTCCCATTAGCGCCAAAATTTATCTCAAAACCCCACGTGACGAGAATTTAGCACAACGCGAATAGACCCACCGGCGCGGATTCTCGCTCAAACCTTAACCAACGTCACTGTGAAATGCGACCTTGTGTTTCATGGAGGACACAAAAATAGAATTCACATGAACTCCTCGGTAGACGCGGTTCATCTGCCGCTCGAGTTCGCAAACGGTTTCTGTGGGGACCGGCCCACTCAGGGGTCGGAGCCGGCGCTTCGGAACATACCCGGGTTGAATAAGATTTTCATGAAACGACTAACCAGGTAACTTAAAGTTATACTCGAGACAGCAACAAGCCAAATGAAAGTTCAGTTCAATGAGTTCGTTATTTTAAGGCACCGATTCATCCCGTAAACATGCTACAGGCCGGCTCGCCTCTGCAAGCAACCCCCACCACGGCATCAATAGTAAAGCCTCTCTATCACAGACATTCTATTCTCGATCTATCTAGCTATTTATAGTAGTTGCAATTATCTAGCTATGCTGGTAAGTGTCCGTTATGTTTGGAAGATTATAGCTGTTGTGTTGGGCCAATCCATCATTCCTCAGACTGCAGAAGAGCCGCATTTCGGGACAGAATTAGCTCAATCAGCCGTCCGGTGAACCCATCGGTCTTTGGCTGCTGGAGCAATCGCCGAGCATGAGCCTGCAAAGCCTTGGATGATCGCTTACCGGCCGCATAGTACAGCGCCAATGTGGCCAAAATAGGCGAAGAAGGCGCCTGCAAAGTCTCAATTGTTGCATCGTCAGGGACCCGCTGAGTCAGCTGAATGACAATTCTCCAAAGCTGGTGCTTGTCGTGAACAGTAAATGGACTGTGCACCATAGCCTTCTCGTCTGAGGATGGCTCCCAATGGACAAACTCCCTCATGGCGGTAATCTGCTGGAACAGGAACTCATCACCCTCGTTATCGGTAGCAAGGGCAGGTGTTCCACCAATCGTGAGCAACTGGTTCACAGCAGCGAGCAACTTGTAGTCTCCCGAAGTTCGCAGCTCCTCCCATCTGACCCCGAGAGTCTCTTCCAAACTGAGCCCCTTCAAAGTAACATTGGGGTACAAAAGTGCAATGAGCTGACGCATAGCCTCCAGCACGGGCATAATTGTTCCTCGGCCGATACAATCAATAACGTCGTCAACGTTGGTATCGTTCAACATGCCAATGAATCGCTTCTTGTCGCAGCAAAAGAAGGCCTCGAGCTGAGGAGCCACATTCTGCTTGAAGAACTGGTGCATCTGAGCCCAGGTGGTCAGAGTGGTAGCCTCGCTGTCCAGCACAGCGGCCGCGTCCAGCAAACTCCTAATCATCATCTTGTTCGGCTCAGTCTCAGCCGTCTCGGTGGGCTCCGCCACAACAGGGGAAGGAGTTCGTGGCGATTCAGATCGTCTCTGTCGCGCTCGCTCAACCTTCTGTCGAAAGAGAGGATCGTATCCGAGACAGACTCGCTTAGACTTGTCGCAGTTCATGCAGGTGGGTCGGACCTCATCACACTTGATGCGTCGCTTTCGGCAAGTCATACAGCCAGTCTTGGTTCGTCGCTTAACATCCTTGGTGATAGGAGAAGCAGTGAGTGGATGAAGCTCCTGGAACCTTCGATCATCCCGGCCGTGGTAGATTCCAAGTCCGAGCGGCTCGTATGGACCCTGAGGTGGGAGATGAGCATGTGCGGCGCTAGGCAGGACAGGTGGATAATGCATGCCGATCCTAGGCACCGATGACTCTGGGACGCAAACCCGGGGCTGCGAAGGAGGCATTGGACCATGAACCAGTCTATAGTTCACGTTGGGATAGGTCGCCGCGTAGTACTGAATAGGCAAGGGCGATACCATTGCCTGTGGCGAGTGGACGACAGCCTGTGGAGATGAGGCCAGATGCGACGAAGCCAACTGCAATGGAGGGAGCTTGAGCTCCCCGATTGGCGTTCGCTCGTCCGGTGTCCTGATAGGTGGTAGCTGAAGCGAGGATGAGGGAAGCGCCGGCGTTGAGGGCTCAGTCATGGCATCGGGGCTCTGGAACGGGGTGGACGGAGTGTAGGGCAGCTGAGTCTCTTGCTTTGCGAGCTGGGCAGATGTCTGCTGGGGAGTGGATAGCGAGCTCTGTCTTGAGTGAACGGGCGTCAGCGGTTTAGCCTGAGGATCAATCATTGGAACAGAGTTCATGCGATTTCTGTGTGATGCGGTGACAGCTGGCGCTTATCAATCGCGGAGGTTTGGCGCTTAATAAGTGTCTGTGGTAGATGCTGGAGATGACAGGGCGCTTCGACGAATCTAACGCTGAATGCCTTGTTATAGCTCGATAGCCAGTGCAGTCTAGAGGGGGGAAGGGATGCTTATCAATGAAATGCGAAATGGGCCACTATGGTTATTGAAAGCCAGATGAAGAGCAATGGAAATGATTAATTGCCAACAGGTGTCTGTGCCAAATGAAGTTAAAATGACGAGCCCGTTTAATGTAGTGATGCAAATGTAATTTGTGATTGGGAACTATGGTACTTTATATACCTGAGTCGAGGGCGCGGGTTACGCCTTAAGCTCTGACCTAGTAGCGTCTGTATTTTGTTTTTGCGCTTTTTCTGAGCCTGCGTTACCGGCAGCACTGCGTAAGTCGCTTCCATGGCGCCACGAAACCTTATTTCTAGAGCATAGAAATATTGCATTAGACGTATGTGTGAGATGTGCCTTAAAGTAGCGAGAACGAGGTATTATTTGCAATAAGGCAAATAAGGGTTTCGGTCATATCCGTATTTTTCTCACTTCCGTCCGCGGAAATGAAACGGTGATGTGCAATGTCACCTGTGATGTTCAGGAACGACGCGATATGGTTCCACCCCAACCGAATTATTAGACGTGCATGTCTCTGGAATATTTGTTTGATGCGATTGTCTCGGCGAACTTTATCTCGGCGAAAACTGGGAGGCAAGTTGGGCAAGGCAGCGCGATAAGCTGGTACGACGGCAGCGGTGGCCACATGTGGTGTGGGTATAAGGCGAAATTAGCTATTGCAGGTGACAATAGAGAAGCATGTAGGGTGCATAAGATGCGCAACCTGCTTCACAGCTTAGGCAACTCAATGCGGCGATTAAGGTACCCGTGTTTCAATGGTAACCTAGCGAGGGAGGCGGCAAGGCGTGTACGATAAATATACGCGCGGGTACACTGGTTAAACTTTCAGCACAAATATAATGAGGAGCTAAATGGCTGGATACAGAATGCACTATTAAAATACAGAAAGAGGGTCCGTTAGTTCGTTGTAGGTGTAGGGGTGGAGACGGAGGCCGCGTCTTTTGATTCTTGTATCTCGGCTTCCACCACTTCCGTGTCCACTTCGTTAGTCAGCGTTACGTTCAAGACAGAGGGCAGAGCAATGACCATGCACACCGAGGTGAGACCCCAGTTCATGGCAAACTGTGCCATCCACCAATAGTGTCTGTCTGCGCCTGGAGCCGCGCCCAGGGCGTTGATGTGCGAGGCCATAGCGCCTCCGACGGCCTGGAAGGCCTTGTAAGCACCCACCAGGATACCGCTTGTGTAGGCAGAGTTGGAGATGGCGCCCATCATCCAGTAGCAAAAGCCCTGCCAGAATGAGTCGTAGGCTCCGT
Organism: Blastobotrys muscicola; assembly: GCA_003705745.3. NCBI lineage: Eukaryota > Fungi > Ascomycota > Dipodascomycetes > Dipodascales > Trichomonascaceae > Blastobotrys > Blastobotrys muscicola. The sequence continues at coordinate 78,781 of PPJL03000005.1, forward strand.
ACCAGATGTAGAGGAACATTGGTCCCAGGTAGATGGAGCCGTCCTTGAAGTCAATGTCCTGCAAGTGACCAGCGTCGGCTCGTTTCTCCAGCCACTTCTCAAACGCGTATCCTCCTCCCCAGATGGCCATGCCGGTCACGAAGAGGAACACCCAGCCGATGATGGCTCGGTTCTTTCGGTTAGTAGGGGTCAGGTCCAGAATGGCGCCCATGACAATACCGCCAAACATCTGCGCCATCCAGTACAGGGCCGAGTTGAGCGATCTAGTTCTGATGTTGAAGGTGTAGTTGTTGACGACGGACTGCTGGTACGAGTAGAAGACGTTAGCGGTGAAGAAGAGTGGGATCAGGGTGAAGACCTTCCAGTTGGACAGCTCCTTGACCAGTCGCTTGAACGATCTGATGATGTGTTCACGGTTGTACTGGCTGCCGTGGAGGCCCTTCTCGTCGAGGGCGATCTCGTTCTGCAGCTCCTGGTTATTGATCTCTTTTGGCGGGACCAGGAAGACGCCGAGCAGCCAGCCGATAACCATAATCACGGTAAAGGCGATGTAAGTGGCATCGGAGACCCGGGCGAGGGAGGAGTTGTAGTTGAGACCAAACGAGATTAGCGAGCCGATCGTACCGCCAACGTTGAAGATGAACCAAAACAGAGCGATGGACCGACCCTTATACTTCTCCTGGACGTAGGACGTCATGATGGTGCCCTGAGCGACCCACAGGAAACTGGATCCAATACCGAGCAGGGCTCCCGAGACGATGACGAAAGCGCTATCGTCGTGGTGGTTAAAGTTGAGCAGGGACCCTGAGTATAGGGCGTACGTCCAACCTCCGGCGAGGAGCATCAATCGCGGTCCAAGTACGGAAAGTAGGGGTCCACAGACGAACAAGGCAAAAACGGCTGTCGTTGAGAAAAGAGCAGTATTGGCGTTAGAAGCAGTCTCGGGGTTGACTTGACCACCACCGCCAATACCCGAGAGAGCATTGTACATGCCCGGACAGCAAAAACAGACGAAAGAGATGACGAGGATTTGCGTCCACGGCTGACGAAGCAGCCCGTGAACTCGAGTCAGCATCTGGAGCGTAGGTTGGTTGGTATGCAGACACTGCGAGACAGTCACCTTATATACAACGACAAAAATAAACTCCCAGCCAACGTTACTTTTCTTCTCCACATTTGACGTTACAGTGCGCGAGCTACCGTGGGGTGGTATTCAGTGTGGAGTACACTTGTATGTAGCTAGTGAGACGTCTATCAGGGTCCTGAGTGAGTCTGTTTATGTCTGTTGTGAGTTGACTCGCTTTGGTGGTCAAAGCTGAGATCGCGGTGACGGATCCGGCACACAGACACACATGAACCACACACGCACCAGCCAAGTCGAGTTCTCAGCTCAGCACGGGTGTTACGGGCCGTTTGATCTAACCGTACTAGCTATCTATTAGCCAACAGTTTAGGGCGTCGTATTCTCCGCAACGTAATCTTACTATCTCATGTCACATCACACGGCTATAACGTCGCCTAGCGCGCCAAGGGAAAATTAGATTAAATTCATACTATTGGCCCGTATTCACGATACGACGTGCTGGCGTTTACAGTTTGTATGTCACGTCCCATGACATGCACAAAAATAAGCAGGCATGCAGAGCGCTTGCTCGATGCGACACTACCAATCTGACAGACATGCGTGCTCGTCGTGGCCGCGAGGTCACAAACAGCCTGTTCTTCATCTCTGGTCCTAACAAACCCTGGCCAACCAACCCGGGCTACGTGTACTTCGTAGCGCCTGCCAAAATAGGAAGGCTAGCACATTCCCGCTCGGCATCCCGTCTAAAAACCTTTTCTCTATACCCTTGCAGCTCAGGGGCACTTGCTCATCCAGGGCGCTGCGCACCGCTTCTCTTATAGCTTTATACACCCACTTTGCCCATATTACATATAATCCGGCGCAATCTGTGCTTTCTGACATACAGTTATGTTCCCTCTTCAGGCGAAATTCTAACTCCTGGCGCTGGGCACGCGCGGATCAACGTTATGGGGTCACTATGCATTGAATACGGGCCCCACCAACCCCGAGCTAAACCTCTAGACTTATTTTCTTCACACCGAATAAACTTAAATGAAAGATAAATGAAAGATAAATGAAAGATAATCCATTATTATGCCTGATCTAACCTCAAGGAATTATGACCCGGACCCTGACGTGACGCCCTATCTCCTATCTCAGCCCTATCTCTATCCGCCTATCATGTTGCATCACTGTAACGTCGTGACAAGGGGTCCGGGGTACCATGATCCTCGTACCGAGGCCTTTGCGGGCCCTTGGCGCCGTTTATACCCTACCAACATGCTACTGGCTGCTGTGAACCATACGGATACTGCTCGGCCCGTGCCATACCCAGTACTCTCCCGTTCCTAGCACTCCGCCTCCGACAGTATGCGCTACGACTCTAAGTTAGGTGCCCCTCCGCAGCCCCACACCTCATCTCCTATATGATCCGGGTGCCGCGAAAATCATTCCTTGTCCAGCCTGATGCTTGCCGCGCTTAAAAAAAAGTTAGCTGAGTGCATGTGCCTTCCTAACGGTAAAATTAGCACGTGACTGGATACTGCGACAACTTCTATGCGCTCAGATGAAATCGACTACACGTGTAGACGCTGTGAAATTAAGTGGGAAATTGTGGGCACGTGCGCAGATTTCAGCTGGGACCGCGCAGTGGGAACGGCCCTGAGTTTTCACCGGGTCGCACTTCCTCTTCTACTGTCTATCTGTGTAGCCGCCCTCAAACCGCCTAACCAGGTTATACAGCTGCTACACCATGTATGCCTCACGGTGCCGTTCTGCTATACATATGCCATGTACGCTAACCCCTACCTGTCAATTGGCCCCCGACGTATAATGCCAATTTCGTCATTATGCCCACAACGCCATTAGCGTTGACGGGCCGGCCCGAGTATTCATTCCCCGTTGTGCATTCTGATTGGCCTAATTAATCCGATCCGATCACTATGTCCTGTTGCTATGTTGCAGCCGAACCCCTTGTCTCCCCACCAATACAAATCATTCAAATTACCATAGATGCTTGACGTTACTTCACCTCTTTCAACGCGCGTAATCAATCAAATCAGGGCAAGGGCAAGCCGCATCTGCAACACCTCGCTGATCTTCTGTACAAAGCACGTACTGTGTACCTCATCCTCATAGATGAGTCGCATAGTACTGGGTATCGACGGAGGCGGAACCAAGACTAAAGTTGTTGTTTGCGACGGCGACATGGTGGTCGCCTCTTCCGTCGCAGGCAGCAGCAGTGTGTGAGTACTCAAGGATGAGATGACAGAACCTGGGGTAATGGCCAGGTACACATCACGGACGGGCTGGCGGGTTTGACTGGGCTAACAAGAATAAATGTCGGTGTACAAGGCATGATAGACGCTGTGCGCGCCGCCAGCCAGGATGCCTTAAACTCAATCAATCTTACCCTATCATGTGTGGAAGGGGCTCTTGCTGGCTTTGCCGGTCTCGCTCCCGGATCACGAGATTATGACCTATCCAAGCAGGCCCTCGACGACCTCTTTGGCGTTGATGTTCGTGTCACAACCGATGTCGACCTTTTATCGGCTCAATTGCTGTTGCATCCTAACCTCTCACATGCTCTCGGAGTGATCTCAGGCACTGGCACTGTCGCTATAGCATTCGAGAAAGGCAACGTCCAGCACATTGCTCGAGTAGGCGGCTGGGGCCACGTCTTCGGAGACGAAGGCTCTGGCTACGATGTCGGCAAACGGGCCATACGTGAAATGCTAAAGAAGAAAGACAGAGTCGAAGTTGCACGCTTTAAAAACGAACCAATACCTCAGTTTGTTGCCTGGGAGCAAAAGATCCTTGAACATCTACAAATAGACGACGACGTGGCCCTGCATATCAAGGTTATCGAAGCCCTGGACGCCAACACGCTCAACGCGAAATTTAAAATATCCTCACTTACTCCTTTTGTCTTTGAAGGAGCCCATGCAGGTGATGCGACTGCAAACAGAATCCTCGACGAGGCAGTTACGGTTCTGCAGGACATGGTTAGCCCACTCCTGGAGCAGAACCTTCTCGACCCCTCAAACTCAGTACTAGTCCTAGCTGGGTCTCTCTTCACTGATACGCTCTACCGCACGAAGTTTGTCAACCAGCTTGCAAAACGAGGAGCAAAGTTCAACACTGTAGACCTAGTCCAAGATCCAGCCGAAGCCGCTGCTAGAGCAGCGGCTCAGGCCCTAGCATAACTTCAAGAAAAAAAACATGTATTAGCATCAAACAAGTGCAGTCATAAATATACATTTACATAAGTCGTTAGTCCGTTAGTTTTTCAGCGCATATCGCCCTCCGCCTCGGGTAGTGAGTCCAAGATGATTGCGCTGCAGGCGTCCATCATGAACCTGTCAGGGCCAGCGACGCCATTGGCATAGCTGTAGCTAGGCCACATAACTTCCTGCGGCGACAGGTCCATCACGGGTGCCACGTTGGCGGTAGGATCCATTATGCCCATGTCCAAAACGGTACGCCTGTACGGCGAAAACGACCACGCGGAGTCCGGTGCTTCCTGAAAATCGTAAGGCTGGATCGCCGGTGGCAATGCATTTTGCACCCCCTGTTGCTGCGGCACTCTGCTCTGTTGGATAGGTAGGACGGTTTGAATCGGGTGCGGTGCCGGCGCCGCTGTCGGAGGTGGTACCTGGGGTGACTCGGTTGTCGGAATAACCGGGAAAGGTTGCTGCTGCGACTCAACGTCAAACAGCGGATCTCCGGCGGCAATATCAATGCCGAGATGTTCAATCACTTTTTTGAGACCGTTGCCTAGATGTTCGACCGATGCTTGGCAGGGCAGCACTTTGTTTGGGATTTTTTGGCTCAAAACTTTATGTGCGCACTGCACTATGCGAATGATATGGGCCTCGTTGACTGGAGACGGCCGCTGTTGCCGAGGGATGCATACAAATTTGAGCAGTGTCGCACTTGCTGTAATGAAGATGGTCGGGTAAAATACCGGGCCAATTCCAATTAGCCGCTCCACATCCTTATCGTGGATAAGCATGTCGAGGATATCACGCGCCGATGTTTCTGCGCTCTTGGCCATTTTGGTCTGGCAATCCGGTTCGGGCGCCTGTTGATTGACGCCGATAAAGGTGTTGGGGTTGAAGATGCTGAGACTGTTGAGGAACATTTTTGCAAAGTGGAATGTTAGTAGGACGGGCTTCCAACCCGAGGGCGATAAATATGTTGTTAGTTTGGACATCCAGTTGGCGAGCCACTTGTCGAGTTGGCTGTTCCAGTGGTTGATGACGGAAATGCGCCGCGTCCGCTTCGAGTCTAGTTGTAGCATTAATATGATTGCGCAGAGTTCGACGTTTGCAGTAATTTTGAGCTCTGCCACGTCCATCTGTGTCGTGGTCTTGCGGTTCGCCATCAAGCTCTTCATTGCATTGTTGAAAAATTCGTCTCGTCGCTGTCCGCCCACCATCTGATTGGCTTCCACGGGTCTGTCGTGTATGATTCGCAGTCGCTGTTCAATGATGTATGTCATGGCGCCCAGAGCGCTAATCATTTGGTTCAGATCAGGGTCGCCATTGCCAACAATTGCCTGGGCATTTGGAAACACAATTCCTGCGTATTCGCTCGCTAGCAAGCTCATTTTGAAGCCCTGCTCGCCGCCGAGCCAAGCCCCGGCGATGCATAGAGCCAAGACAACGTCCACGACCTCGTACAGGTTGATAGTCGTGCCTTTTGTGGGGATCTTCGACACCTCGGGCGTGGCAAACAGCGCATACAGGGCCTTGCGAAACTCGCCGTGCCGCGCCTGGTACATTGGATGGTACAGCGACGTGACGGAGAGTATTGACAGAAATAGAAATGGACAGCGGGACCGCACCGTGAGGTCGAATTGGCTCATGTACTTGAAAATGAGTATGGGCAGGTATCGTGACAGTTTCTCGTTGAAGTAGATGATGCACTCGTGTGATTCTTGGATGCTGATGATGCCACGGCTTATAACGTCGTCTGGCTCTTCACGTTTCCGCTTCTTGTGCGAGCCCTTCACGCGTTCTGCCGACCCCAGCGTCATGTAGAATGTCGGTGGCACTGACGACTGGGTGCCGAGGTCGAGTATAGATGTCGTAGATGGTCTCTTCTCATTCTGGTCCATGGAGGATGGCCAGCATATTTTGCCGCCTTGGAGATGGTCGAGTAGTTGGTTGAGCCCGTCCTCTAGCTTCTTTAGCCGCTCCTCAACAGATGTCGTCCACTGCTTGTCGTTAGCCCGAATCTCAAACTTACAGTCGCTGTTGTTGGCGCGACAACGGTCGCACTTGGGCGGGTCGCTCTTCTCACTGAACTGGCACTTCATCTTTTGACGACGACAGGAAACGCAGGCCTGCGGGCGCTTGATCTTCTCGCCCGCAGACATTACCGGCGGCGCCATCGGTATCATGGGCTTGTCCCATTCTTCGGGCATCAGATCTGGTCGAAATATCCGCGATATCGTGGTATCTGTATGATAGGCGATGATAATGAATGGAGATAGTCCCAGCGCGCCTAAATCCACCTGCAGGTATGAATCAGTACACTCTCAGGCAGTGTGTGTCGGTGTCTGTGAGCGCTGGTTGCTAGCAAGCGCCACAGTCTAATAGATAAGTCGTTCTTCAACAGTCCGCAGGACAGATGACAGTCTTGAGAGGTGCGTATATGCCTAATGCTTAGTAAGCTCAGCCTTGCAGTGTCTCCAAATAGATCTTGGCGTGACTCACAAAGCCGTGCAGCCAACGCGTGCTAGGACTAATTCGCGTTAAACAAGCCAAAGGGGCTTTCGGGTGCAATTCCTCTGGAGCAGCGAGCGAGCACTATTTAGCCGTACACGCCAAGCCTGGGGAAGATATACCCACCACTTTCGGCAGCCCGGATTCCCGCCGGTGGGGCTACGTTGGGCGATCCTGTCGATCCGTCGGCGCTCGGATATGCGCTGCATACACTGCACATGGACAACGTTCTCCGTACATAACGCCAACTTCCGCTTTGCCAGTAAAAGCGCAGCGAGCAACAACACCAAGACAGTCTCAGGGTGCCAAGCGAACAATTCTTGTCTATCTCCGTAATTTCCGTCCCTAAGCGGCGCGTCGGGGGAATATGTCTCGAATTGGATCATGGGGGTCCCAGTGCAGGAGTGATTGATTAGATCTATATTTAGTGTACATTCTGTTACGAGAATAGCAGGCAACCAACTAGAGCGTTGCTGGGAGTGCATGATCTTATACCTTTATCCACCGTGCTGTCTATGAACACGCGCCTTAATACGTTTGCGCTCGGTCTACGTACACATGGCAGCGCTATTCACCCGAGGTACCTGCTTCCGAAAATAATACGGCTGGCCCTAGTGGGGCTGTTGACGTTTCCTATTGTGTCAATTATGTCATACAGCGCAGGTCGCTAACCAACAACATGTTATTTATTTTGCACCAAACTTTTTTCCTCTACGCTGCAGGATTTTCTGTAGCATTGCTACCTGCTAGCCCAGTCCACGTATCGACACGGGGTACGGCTGCGGACCTCGTTATCCGTAATTAAATTATGTAAGCCGTTATAGGTGGGCAACCACCCGCTGATCACGCAGCCGCAGCTGTTAGCCGCAGCCTTGCCTAATGCGGATGCCGACGGTCTTCTGCGTTGATATGCGTCCGGGGTCATGTGAGTTTCTGTCGGCCCGCCAACCATGACTAGCGCGATGTGCAACATGGCAGACTGTCAGAATCTTTGACAGGGTGCACTACAAGCAGAAAGACGACCTCCACGTGCCGGCTAAATCTCGGCGCACATGACGGAATATTGGCGGCTAATAAAAGAAGCAATGACCTTCTGCAATGGTAAGTGACGACGAAATTAATTGGCGGAGGGCGGGCGGCGGGCGGCAGCGACGGAAAGCGGAGGTATTCCCTATCGGGAGAGTAATGATCGTAGCGTATAGGCTTGCGTAATTTCACTAATTTGTACATAAATTGACGTACTGCGAGACCCCTGTCAATCAATTTAGTGGCTGAGCCTCGGCTGTAGACGGCATGATATGACACAGGTAACCAGGTTGGCATTGTTTTAGCTTGGATTTTGTGCTACATGTGCAGGTCGATCGATCATACGTGGACCAAACTTTCCGGCGCAAGCTGGTTATGGCAACCATACATATGTCCCTGATCGCCGTATAACATAACAAGCAATACTCTCGTGGGGGTAAAGTATATTGATTTTGCTAAATTTTTTATTTCAGATCGAGCTTGCGTGTTTGGATTTTTTGTTGATGGCGGTGTCTCACCTCTTTTCACCGCTTTTTGTCGCCGACACGGCCGGGCTCCGACGTGCGCTCACCTCACCACGTAAACTATGGCCGGCCGGATGTTAAAGTAACTTCCGGTTTCCTTGTGATTTCGCTTCCCCCACTATAGCTAGATGAGGAAGGTAGATAAAGCTGCATATACTGCATATATGCAACGCTAGCTATAGCTTATTAGCAATATTGAGCTGGTCTTGCGATCAGCCTGTGATAAAACAAAAGCCCGGTGGTTCAATTACAAATCTTCAGCAGGGCTGGCTCAAAAATGACTATCCAGATCGAGGGTTGTCTAGGAGAACGATTGGTGTTTCTTCAGTACGAATATCAGGATTTATGCGCGGAAATATGCGACCTGCTGGTTGCGAATGCCTCAGAAAGCGCCCTACAGCGGAAGCGGCTACAGCTCCAAATTATTGACAAGGAGTACAGCTTCACGATACACATGGCCAGGTGTAGGGGGACAGATTGTGGCGAGGCGATACTGGACTATCTGGATAGTTTTGATGATTCAGATTCCGATTATAACGACGAGGAGTGCCGCGGGGTCCGGCCAGGGGCACCGAGAAATGACTGATAAGCCACACGATTTTTTTGGACACATGCTGGGATCACCACGAGCTTACCTGTGCACGGCGCGGCAATCAAAACACAATCTGAACAACAAAATCGGCGGAGAAAAATTAGCGGAGATCAAAAATCAGCGGACCATGCACCCAACGAATATCGGCCCCACCAAAAAAAATCTGAACTGAACACGTCACATAATGATATACAATGACTATTTACGTTAATATGTACAAACGCTGGCGAGGCACAACTCTATCTCCTAATTGCTAAGCGACTCGCCAGCGGCCACAGGGGCGCTAACTAGGTTTTCCGGAACTGTAACTTTCTCCTGCAGCCTCTTCAAAACAGTTGGCAAAACATCACCCAGTTCCAGCCCGCCCTTGCTCAGCTGCTGGCTCATGGCGTCAACGATTTCCTGAGCAGTCTTAAAGCTCCTCTGCTGCTCACAGGCCTGGAGCAAGAAAGTGTATGTGAACTTGTTTGGCTGGGTCGCGGTGTCTCTCTGGAGATCGTGGAAAATTTCTAGGGCGCCAGCCACGTTGCCCTTGCTGGCCTGGCCTCGGATCAGTTGGTTGTAGATTGGTGTAGACTTGCGTAGGTTATATCGTCGCATGAGATTGAAATATTTGAGCGCCTGCTCGAAGTTGCCCAGCTTAATTTCTCCATCAATGATGGTTGCAAAGGTTCGCGCGTTGGGCACCAGTCGCTTCTTGAGAAGGGTATCAAACACCAATCGCGCGCCGTCAATGTCCCTATCAGTTTTGATGAGACCGCTGATGATGCTGGTCATGGCGACAGTGTTGGCCTTGATGCCCTTCTGGGCCATCTCGTCCAGCAGCTTGGCTACGGATTCGGTAACGTTGACGCCGTTCTCACGAGCGGCCTTAAAGGTGACGTCGATAATGTTGGAGTAGGTCACGACATCTGGCTCGATCTTCATGGCTTCCATTTTGTCAAGCATCTCCAGAGCCTTGTCATAATTCTTACCCTCGATGTAAGTTCGGATGAAGGAGTTGAAGGTCATGGTGATTGGCATGTATCCATTTTCGATTCCCTGTTGGAGCATCTCCTCGGCTTGCTTGATCTGGCCTGACTTGAGCAAGCCGTTGATGACAATGTTGAACATCTTGAGGGTGACGGAGGCGTTCTGAGTCTTGCCGCTCTGGACAGAGTCGAAGATTTCAAGGGCTTTAGCGGCATTGTTGGTCTTGAAGTGCAGGTCAATGAGAATGGCGTAACTCTCAGAGTCGGGCTTGACGGCCTGTGACATCTCTGTCCAAATATGATTGACAATGTTGACCTTGTCCTCCCGCATCAGAGCACCAGCCTTGAGCAGACTGTTCCAGCTGAGGATACTGGGCTGGACATTGGCAGCCTGCATGTGATTCCAGACTTCGAAAGCCTTTTTGGTCATTGTGCTCTCGGCGAAACAACTCATGAATCGCGAATAGGTGACCTCACTCAATGGAATTCCGGTCGCCTGGCTCTTCTCGAGGGCTTCATTGTATCTGAGTTCGAGCTCTCGGGGGAAGTCTGGAGAGAGGCTGGCGAGGAAGTCTACGCCATTGTAGTCCAGGTTGTGTAGTCTAATTTTCTGTATTCCCTCAAACACCTGGTTCAGCTTGTCCTTGGAGATCTTGTCCATCGACTGGAGCTGGAGAATCTCGTGGTTCAGAGGGATTCGCTTGATGGGGACAAGCTTCAGACCAATCTCAGCATCAACCGCGACTCCGTTTTCAACACAATTGATAATGTAGGCAACCAACGCGCTCCAGGCAGCCTCTCTGTTGACGGTAGCAGAGGCCACTTCGGTATTACCCAGGGTCTCAAGAAACCTGACCCAGTAGTTCAATCCCTCAGCACTCTTGCCGTTGATGACACTCTGCATAATGACATGACTGCACATGTAGCCGACCGCAAAGCCGTTCTCGAGATACTTGTCAAAGAGCTCATTGGCGGTGATTGGTGTCTCTCCCTTGGCGTAGGCGATTTTCTTGAATAGGGTTCCGTAAGAGGTTCGCGGGAACCTCTGAGGGTTCTTGGAGAAGATCTCGACGGCCTTTTTAAGATCTTTCTCCAGGACGGTTTTGATGTCTTCACGTTTTCTCACAATCCGCGAGTCGAGCAGGTCCCGGTTGGACACGGCCTCGGTAGAGTACAGTCTGGCCAGACTGGCGAGTCGGACCGAACTGGTGCCCTTGCTGGCATTGGTTCGGAGCATGTCAAGCGATATCAGTGTATAACGTCGTCTGAAATTTTGAGCGCGCTTCACCGTCTACACGAACTGAGATCACCACTGCACATACAGCATGGAAGAACTATTAGCCCGACACCGAAAAGAACAGAGAGACCTAGTCGCCGAGACGACGGCACTGAAGAAACAGGCCACCAAGGGCGAAAAGAAGAAGAAGAAGGAAATTCTGAAGCAAATCGAAGATATGGAGGCAGCGCTAAAGATACGACATGCAGCAGAAGTCAAAGCGTTCAATGGTGAGGAGCCGGAACCCGAGAGCGAGGAAGAGCAAGATGAACAGGATCTGGCTGCCCAGCTGCTTGCTCAGATGGAACTAGAGGAAGAAGAGAGGAGAAAGGAACAAGAAGCCAAACAGCAACAGAAGGCAAACAACAATCAACCACAGCAGCCTAAGCAAAAGCGAAACAGACGTAAAGAACAGCTAGCGAAGCGACAGGCAGAAATGGATAGAATCAGCGCCGAAGCCGCTGAAGAGGCGGCCCTTCAGCCTGATCTGCGAAAGATTGAAATGGAGAATATCGCTGCTCTGTGTAAGATTCAGAAAGTGGCGCCTTTTGAGATTGCTGCCGATGGCCACTGTTTATTTGCATCTATCGCCCATCAGTTGAATACAAGACACGCCAACACTAAGACTGTGCAAGAGCTACGAAAAGACGCCGCAGATTATATCAGAGCAAACCCGGACACCTTCAGTCCGTTCTTGTTTGACGAAGAAACCATGACATTGAAAGAGATTGAACCTTATTGCGTGGAACTGGAGTCCACAGCGATCTGGGGCGGTGATATGGAGATTCTGGCGCTGGGCCAGGTGTACGATTGTTGCATTTCAGTTCTGTTCAGTGGTAGGTCAACGCTGAGGGTGAATGAGGAGGGTTCAAAGCCAGAGCTAAAATTGGTGTACTACAAGCACAGTTTCGGTCTGGGTGAGCATTACAATTCGTTAGTGGATGTCGAGGCATGATAATTGAACAAGTAACTATTTAGGAGCATCAATAGCATAAATGCATCGCTGAGCAGAACAATGTGCTATATTTGTAAGCACGGTTGCGGGTTGCAGGTTGAGCCATGTGATGGTGGTGCATTGGGACCACACTCAACGATGACACTGCGAATTGGCTACGTTCCAGAACACTTCTCCACGCCGCTGTTCCTAGCCCTGAAGTACGGCTTCTATGCTAAGAACAATGTAGAAGTTGAATTCCTTCCGTTTCCCTCTGGATCTGGTCACCTGATTCTGTCGTTGAAGGACAATTCTATCGGTAAGTTTCCTTACGAAGGTGTAGCTAACAAGACGTTGCAATTGGCCTGACTGAGGCTTTCGTCGCTGGCATTGCCAAAGGTGCTGATTGGTACAAGATTACTGGTACCTACGTTGAGTCGCCGCTGTGTTGGGCTATCAGTGCTGGACGAGAGAGCGAGCTGAAGAGTGAAAATGACCTTGAGGGAAGGACAATCGGTGTCAGTCGAATTGGCAGCGGTTCTTACGTGATGCCATTTGTGCTGGCCAAGCAGAAGGGATGGACTAAAGACTTTAACTTCGAGGTTCTCGACAACTTCAAGAACCTGCGAGACGGTGTCAACCGAGTCGGTGATAAGACAGCTGATGCCTTTATGTGGGAGGTATTCACCACAAAGAAGTACTACGATTCCGGCGAGATCAAGCAGATCGGCCACATCTACACTCCATGGCCCTCCTGGGTTGTTACCGCCACCACAGAGACTCTCAACAAGCCAGAACTGGCTGGATTCTTGAAAGCGGTTAACGAAGGTATCCAGTACTTTAACGAACACCACGATGAGGCCGTCGAGCATATTGCTTCCAACTTGGACTATTCTGAGGAAGACGCTAGAGCTTGGCTCAAGACAGTCGACTTTGTCAAGGATACCTCAAAGGTCGACACAGACAAAATTGTCAAGAATACTGTCTCGATTCTGAAGTCGGCAAACGTGGTGGACCACAAGGCTGATAAAGTTCAGTATCTTCACCTGGTTTGATTGATCCTGAGATAGGTGGTGTAGTTCAAGAAACGTCAGAGCTCGGTTCAGTTGCTTGACAATAAAACGTCGTATAATAGCGTGATTTGTCCGCTACTTCAGAATCTCTCTGTGCCTATGTTGAATTTGAGCCTGATACACTTGATTGACTGTTGAAGCCGTTCTGGATAACCATACATACCGGTTCTTTGTGGGGGATAGAGCCACAATCTGCGGAGGAAACATTCACTTTAAATCAAGCTAGTATTTATGCCCTCGCATGGTTTTAGGTGGTAAAGTTTTATTAAACCCAGGTTTCTGCAGCTATAGACGCCACAGAATGTGCGGCGCAAACCTTATTTCCGAATATGAAAACCACAACAAGCGCTAAGCTTCTCTCTTCGCATTACAGTCCAACACTCGAAATTTATCTACAGTATTTGCTCACAATGACCAACCACCATCAGGAGCGTCTTTCTTGCCGGGCACGTCTGAAAAGAGGCGTCAAGGAAATGAAAAGTCTTCTGGCGCTTAGCGGTCGGAATCCAATTCGTTTCAAAGAGAATTCCAAGGTTAAGAATCGTTTTCCTTACTACGTGTGGGAAGTCAGCGCTAGCGCATATTGGAACGGGAAGGACTACGGGGTGGCTTCATTGGCATGGATCTGTGATGGATCAGACATCAAATCATTTCTACCGGCGCTTCGACGAAGAGCGGATAAGGCAGGCAAAGATTGCAGGACAGCAATTCTGTTCATACCACGTACAGAAAAATGGGCGATCAATTTAAAAATTGGCAACAAGTGGAGTAAGCTATCCCTGGCGAGCGGGTCTGTGACGGAAGCCAAGATTCAGCTGGCTGATGAATTAATTAGTTTCTTGACCACGTTACCAAGTAATCCGGTTCTTGCGGCAATCCGACAGCGATCTTCTTCTGGACTAATGCCAACAAGTAATTGGGCACTCACATCACATGGATTTCTGGACCCTTTTCCAGCGCTGGAGTCAACGGCCCGTGAGACGTACCGCTAAAAATCGGTAAGTTTTAGACCTAACTGACTCCACAGACGACGAGCAAGGACTGTAATGTTAAACAGTTTGCTAATAATCATTCCTAGTTTATGGCTGATAAAGATTCTGGTTTAGTGATCGTTTCTCTAGGTCCTCAAGAGCTGTATCAAACCTTTGGCCTACCTCTTCACAGTCTTTGTCAAATTGAGGACCTCTGGCCGGGTTGTCATGAAACTTGCGCCAGCGCTTTCTATTTACAACCCGTAACCTCATCATTTCCTCTTCCGGCCTCTCACCAAACCAAGCATAGAACTGCTCCACTACTTCCATTCTCAAATTTAGCAGTGTGGTTACCATTTCCTGATAGTTATTTGCAGTCACCTCTTGTAGTGCGATTTCACCATTTTCAAGCTTATAAAATTCGGCAGCGTGCTTCAAGAAAACAAGCCCAAATGAGAATGAATCTCGAATCATGGTGCTTCTGAGGCGCTGACGTGATTCATCTGCGCAGTCGCCCCACACAACGTAAAGGTGATTGTGATATAACTCTGCCGTGTAAACCGTGAGCAATATCCTAGCTTCGCAGTATCCCATGTGATATCGATAAGTGGTACCCAGGACGTAAGCGGTCATGATAAAGATAACCTCTTGAACGCGTTCGTTAGCATCCCCACTGAGCTCCATAGTTCTGATTCGACCCAGCTCACTCGCCATATCCGAGTCAAAGTTCCTCGTGAAAATAGAGCCTTCCATAGCCATTGTAGAGTGTACAGTCAGCGGTAGTTAGCGATTGTTTTCTCATTATAAGGTTTTAGGAAACTATGGTGTGGTCATGCGACAGTGCTAATATACAATTGCAGACAAAACTGGTAGGCAACCACTTCGAAGCACGAGTATTTCAAGCGTATAAAAGTAGCTTTATGAAGTTCCAGTGTTACAGATTTAGGATAACTTGAAAGTTTAGTGTGGCTCCAGATCAGCGACTTTTAGTCTTGTTGATTTTGTATTTCTTGTCGCGGCCATAAACGTGAGTCAATTTCGCGGCGCTGCGCACAAATTTCATGAGAGGGTTCCATACGTGTGCTCGACTGCTAGCAAAGAAAGCCGCTAAGGGGAAGGAGGCGCCCAGCATCGCTAGATTAGGTCGGCCTAGTAATAACCTGAAGGTGAGCTGACCAAATACAGGCTGATTTTGACTGAGCTAACATAGGGCGGAATAGTTGGATTGGCCAATGTGAGTAGACAAACGAGCGGCTAGGTGTGTGAGCTAACCAGGTCGGTAAATCAACATTCTTTCAAGCAATCACTCGGTCCGAGCTAGGAAACCCAGCCAACTACCCATTTGCGACCATTGATCCCGAGGAAGCCAAAGTAGTGGTGCCTAGCCCGCGGTTCGAGAAGCTATGTGAAATCTACAAACCAGAGAAGGAGACGCCGGCAAACCTCACAGTGTGGGATATAGCCGGGCTTACCAAAGGCGCCAGCAAAGGCGAAGGTCTAGGAAATGCCTTCCTGAGCCACATCAGGTCAGTTGACGGCCTATTCCAGATGGTGAGAGCTTTCCAGGATCCAGAGATTATACATGTTGAGGGCAACGTTGATCCAGTGCGAGACCTGGAAATCATTCATGACGAGCTGCTGCTCAAAGATATGGAGCTGGTTGCTCAGTTTATAGAGGGCGCCGACAAGGAGACGAGGAGACAAAATATGCGGGTTACAGCACTTGAGAAGCTCAAGGTATACAATAAGGTGATGGCTGTGTTAGAGGAGGGAAAGCGGGTCGCCCTTGGTGAATGGGACGAGAAGGAAATTGCAGTCATCAATACCATGACCTTGCTAACTGCCAAGCCGTGCGTTTACTTGGTCAACGTTAGTGAAGAGATGTACCGAACTCAAGACAAGGCCGCTATTCAGGGAATCGTTGACTGGGTTGAGAAGCATTCAAATGGGGACCCAGTCGTGCCTATCTGCGTCAATCTGGAGCACATTCTGGCTGAGCTAGGCGAGGTAGAAGACAGTGCCATCCCCGAGGCCATTGTCGCTTTGCGCAAGAGTCTCGGTCTCATCAGTTATTTCACTTGTGGCCAGAAAGAGGTTCGAGAGTGGACTATCCGAGAAGGCACCCGGGCCCCTCAGGCGGCTTCTGTGATTCACAACGATCTCGAGAAGACCTTCATCATGGCCCAGGTGACAAAGTTCCAAGACGCGGTTGACTTCAAGGGCGACGAGACTAAGCTCAAAGCACAGGGAAGAGTCTTGCAGAAGGGTAAGGAGTACGAAGTTGAGGATGGCGATGTGATTTTGTTCAAAGCGGGCGCCAAAAAGTAGTCAATCGTTGGACACTATGTACATATTTTCCATATAGACCAAGCTTGGTTCGTAAATCTCGGTCGCCTCGCGCCCGAATAGGATAACTGAGCATCAACGCTCAGGCGTATTACCGCGAATGGTTAAACAGCCGATTGCCAAAAGTGGCATGGGTGTAGCCCTGTTGGGCTACAAGGGGGGACAATCACGACAAGTAAAGCGCGTGCCGAGGTATAAACGGTTACCGGAATAACTAGTTTTTCCGGTCCGAACTGTGACTTTGTAAGGTTAATAACCTGGGTTACCACTGCAATATCTCTACGACATACATCTCACATGTATGTACGTCTCTTACATGCATATGTACATTTGACGTTTTTAGACGTGTGACATGATGACAGTTTGACCAGTTCGTAGGCGTAGTTCGAATGCTCCAAAGAACCAACCCCTGGCCAAAGAACTAACCCCTGGCCGCCCCTCATTCCGCTGCTCCTACTTACTCCAACCGGACCCTGCCACGGTATATTGCACACTAATGCAATAGTTAATGTTTGTCTTGCACTATAAACTCGTGAACGTCACCAGACTGCAGATCTTGTACTTCCCTCTGAAAACCTGCACTGGGCCCTGCCTTGTTTAGCCGCGAAATTGCAGTCCGAAACCGGAAGTCTGTGAGGTCACACACACGGTGCGAGAAAAAAATAACAGAAGGGGTGGTGGTGTGTCGCACGTGACACTCACGTGACTATGGGTATACTCTTCAAAAAACAAACAATACCCGCCATCCTCAGTACACGAAGGTTTCCGTTACTGCAGTGTTTTGACTTTGGGCGGTTAACGATCAGACTTGATATTCTAGATTCTGGAAGAGCGTGTGCAGGTCGAAGCCCATAAAGGAAGAAGTGATCTGCCGCTTTGTTAGTGACAAGGGTCAGCGGTACAAGGTGATAGGCGACAGCACCTGAAGCATCATATTCCTCCATCGAAAGTGTCAGGAGACCAAGGAAGAGTATTTGGACGGTATAACAAGTTTGTTCAGGGATTTCGGTGAACTCAGCCTTATTTTAGCGCGCGGCAGGGATCTAGCTTACTAGGAGGTGTTAGCGCGATAGCGAGATTACATTAGATCTTGAGGCGAAGAGCCGGGGCGGATAATACGAGGGAGTTACGAAAACTTGAACGACGTACTCGTATACGGCAAGCAACAACACTGCGCCACTATGACATCTACACCGCCAGCATCTGTTCGGGTCGAGGTCAAGTTCGACCACGAGACCCCTCGAAACGAGTCCCGCTATGAGGAAGAGTCTTCAGACTCGAGCGCCTCGTCACCACCCACTACTAGTGCATCGGACGCTCTCAATATTACCCTGCAAGACGTGACGCAACTGGATGATAGATCGATACGCAGAAACAACTATGCCACGCTGGTGAACCCCGAGCAAGTACAAAGGACCCGGACGCCAGACGCAGGCCCCAGCATGTCAGCAGAGTATCCATACTCCATCAGACTAACGACTTTTGTGGACCACTCCACGACGGCCCCGGCGATGTACATGAGCGCCATTGAACGACATGCCAAGAATGGCACCACCATCAAAATCGGCAGATACACAGACCGGCGGCTGGAGCCAGCTCCAGCACCAGGTGAGCCCAACCTGCAGCCAATAGCATTCAAGTCCAAGGTAGTTTCGCGGACGCACGCAGAATTTGTGGTCAGAGACAACCAATGGTTTATTAGAGACGCCAAGAGCTCTTCCGGCACGTTTCTGAATCGAGTTCGGTTGTCGGCGCCCTCGCAGGAGTCAGAGCTCATGCCCATCAATGACGGTGACTTATTACAACTGGGGATGGACTTTCGAGGTGGCGCGGAGGAGATATACAAATGCATACGAGTCCGGGTGGAACTCAACAACAGCTGGCACAAGCAGATCAACAATTTCAATGTGAATGCCTTTACGAATCTCAAGAACCTGTTCAAGCCTTCAGAACATGAGGACTCTCCGTTCCAAGAATGCTCCATCTGCCTATTGCAGGTGTCTGCTCTTCAGGCGCTGTTTGTGTCGCCGTGCTCGCATTCCTGGCACTACAAATGCATTCGACCGGTCGTTATCAAGTCCTATCCGCACTTCCAGTGTCCTAACTGTCGGTCACTATGCGACCTGGAAGCCGAGATTGAGGTTCCTGATTTATCGCATCTGAAAACGAGTGATAGTACATAAATATACGGATTTAATACGGATATAATACGCGCATTTTAATAATAAGTCACAAGGTTGACGAGCAGCTCTCGCAGCTGGTCCCTGCATTCCCGGTCCGTCCACAGCTTGTGGGGTCCGTCCAGCACAGACCACGCCACATTGTTGTGGGTAAGCTTAGTCAGCTCTCGCTGAGACTCAGCCCAGTCAGAATCGTCTTTAGTGGCCCGCGACGAACTCACAACCAATACTGGTGTGTACTGGTTGAGCTGAGCGTTGGCGGTTCGAATATCGTTGGCACTTCGTCCTCGGGCTGACTGCAGTTCCTGAAGCCTGGCCCGTGCGTAAGACTCGTGTCTGTACTTTGTGGGGATGAGAGGGGAGACAATACCCTCAAGCAAGAATCCGAGAGACTTGAACCAGCCAGACTTGTGCTCAAAGTACGACTGGCTGTAAGTATCAACAAGCATCAGTGATCGGACTTCTTTGGTGTGTCGGCCGGCAAAGACTCGGGAGTACAAGCCTCCAACGCTGTGGGATACCAGCACGTACTGCCCATCAAAGGCTGGGTTCTCCTGTCTGAGGGCGGTAGACAGAGCGTCAGCGGCGACTCCCAGAGACATTGGCGAAGGAGCATTGTCGCTAAATCCGTATCCAGGTCGATCCCAGTAGCAGACCTGCTCGATTCGGTCAGTTCGTCGAGAAGCCTCCTCAACCCAATCAGCCATGTCTCTGGCGTTATCGTAGCCGCCCTCGACGACGACAGTCACGTTTCCCACATTGTTCCGTGGCGTACAATGGACGTGCACTCTGTAGTCGTGATTGGTACCGTACATTTCAGTTCCTACATTGCGGTGGTCGTTAATGCGGGTGGCAATTGGAACCATGAGGCCGGTGGGCTTGTCCAGAACGCCGAAAACGGCCCTGGTCAGCAGCGTGAGCGTGAGCAGAGCAAGGAAGATGGTGGATGCGAACCGCAGGGCAAATGCCACAGAGTTTCGGAACCACTGTCGCCACTGGTTACCCTCGTAGATCTGGAAGCCGTTGTCCTGCATTCGTCGGCGCCAAGAGACAGTAGAGTAGTGCGAGGACATGATGAGTAGAACCACCAAGAAGCCGACGATCGTGGTCATGACGCCAGACAGGTTTCTGTGCTGATGGTGGATGTTGGGCACAAACAGAATCAGGACCAGGTCAATAGCTAGAAGAACCAGGTTGATCTGGCCCAGAACAATGTCGCCTCGGTGTGGGACGACCTTTCCAAAGATAACCGCCACCAGCAACTGGAAGAGGTTGAACACCGATAAATCAAACTCCCAGAACCCTCCACCGGGACTGCCTAGCTTGGGGATCGGGTAGTAAATGTTGACAAACAACAGGATGGTCCATACAATCGCCACCACAAAGAAGACGTAGTGGAGGACCCGAAGAGTCTGTTTGGCAAACGAGTTGTCAAGATAGTACTCAGCGAGGTGGCTGTCAATGTGCCTGTCGCCGGCAAGTAGTGGCGCCTGCTCACGGTCTCTGTCAGACCATAGTCGGTCGCCTCGGGCGTTTCGCTCAGAAGAATCTGCTGCACTGGCAATGTCGTGTGACATGTTGAGGTGAGCGTTTTTCAATTGCTGAGATGTTCACATACAAATACAGCAAGTGAGATTAGAGTTGCTGCCCTAACCCGACTGCGCGTCTCCACAAGACCCTGTCTGACAGTGACGTAGGGTTCCTCGGCAGTTGGTTGATTGCGGTGGCGTCATATGTTCGTAGGAAGTGTGAGTGTCTATGCCTACGTTTAACTTGTTGGAGTGAAATAAAGTAAGAGCCGCAGGAACCGTGTGCATATAATTGCGTGGGGCGCACGCCTCACCGGTTTGGCCCACTCATCGTTGGAGTTCTTGTGTCAGTGGCTCAGGAACTGGCCTGAAGAGAGATCTATCGTGATGCGGATTGATTCTCTACCGATAATCTATTGCAGTCTCTATGCCGGTACCGTGCTACACCGCATATACAGTGATTGATAGATGCATTCTCTAAATCCTATACGTAACCCTGTATGTTCCACACTAGTACAAGCCAGGCAATAACGAGCTGCTCTGGCCGGTGTTGCGCGTCTGTCAGTCGTGGCAGCCACAAGACAAGTTGAGCACACTTGTGTTGACTCATGCATGACTGGGTGTGTGGCTATCCATAAGAGGGCTTTACCAAAGCGTTCAACTCCTGCGTTTTTTGAGAAATTCGAGAATTCAACACATCGATAGCCTCACAAAATTCGTCGGACTGGCTGCCCGTGAGCCAAATGATATTGCTGTTAAGTCTGGCAATCACCTCCCGGAGCTGTGCCTTCAAGATTTCCAGCTCTCGCGTTTTCTCCTCAATAATGAGGTTCATGTTATGCTGAGGTGGAAGAGTCTAATGAAAGATGCGAGAAATGGGCGTCAGGCTAGTCTTGGTTGCGTCGAACGTCAATGATGCAAGACATGGGTCTTGTCCAGTCTCAAGAGATGCCTAACTACATTCATCACAATATCTGTTACCCTCTAGTCATTTAATAATATTCAGGTTAATTATGAGGAATTTGCGTTAGTCTGGCTATAATTAACCGAGTCTCGAGCCGCCTTACGCCAACGTTGTTTGCGCCGATCGGGTGATCCTAGCTCCTTTGGGTGTGCCACATCCGGATATGTAGTCTCCAAGATGAAGTTACTTCAACGTCTGCGAGACAAGGTCCGTGTGCAGGCTGCAGAACTCAACCTGTGGAATATATTGAAACCTGATGCTCTTGCCCGGTATCTCTGCCATTAGGTGTCTTTTAGTTCACTCTTTCATCTACCGCTTCTCACCTTACGGGGGCCCACCTTACATATAAACACTTTCCCATGTTAACCTGTGCGCCGCACATCTCGAGGCTCATCTAACCTTATAGCGATTGGATCAAACGAGGAGGACTGCGATGCGTTGAGCACATGAATCGTAGCATGCGCATAAACTCCAGACCTATGCAGTTCTCTGCGGACAGGGGTCTGATTCATATCCCAGTCATCGGTGAAACATAATATGAAACCATAACAAAGCCTCAAACTCTAAGAGATTTCTGGGCGACTCGTTCTAATCAAACGTGATGGCGTCGTTTCACTTGTAATTTCGGCAACGGCATCGGGTAACCGCTCGTCATAGAGCTTATGAGGCCGTTATCTCCAAGCCGTTTCTCTTATCTCAACATGAACTTTTCACAAACCGTTCATCTGGCTACACAAGCACGGACCAAGCTCAATCTTGAGGCAAAAAAGCCAAAGCAAGAACTGAGAGTCATACTGTGCCACGCTAACCTGTTGGATACCTTGCTGTACAGCATTGATCGGTACAGGCTGGAGAAATACAGGGCAAAGAAGCGGTCTGAGGAGAGGCTACGTCTAGCAGGTCCAAACAAGACTATTTCCTTCCGGCTCTCGTCAACCAAGTGTTAACGGAAACCACACTCCTGACTGGAGCTTCAAGCTAGTGCACGTGGAAGTTCAGGTCCTCTTTCAACGCTGCTCATATCCGGGGTCGGTTATGAGCAGCGTCAGGTGTGCTGGTCACGCCTCATCTATGTACGTACTAGCAATCCGATGAAGTCGAACTAGCTGTCTCCACATTGCTCGGCAGATCAATTTCCCGATATCTCATATGCAATGCCCCAAATTCGGTTCCGATACATCCGTGAGCACGTCGGCAGTGGTCCCGCGTGTCGGAGTTGACTAACCGGGGTGAGCAGCGTATAGCACGGACGATGAAGATGCTTAACCCATCACGATCACGTTCATTCACGTTCACTTTTCCCCGGCTCTATGGACACTAGTGCTATAGAGTCTAGCTTGACGCTATATAGCATGCGTGTACTCGTAGTTTGAGCTGTCCATACCATCTAACCCCGACGAGACCAGTCCACAATGCATCTTAGTAATCAAAGCCGATACTACGGCTCGGCTATTTTACTACCGACTCCGCGCGCAAGAAATCGTGGGGAAGATCACATCACGTGCCTCGACACAATAGCCGAGGCAGGCGGGGATGAATATATTAAGATCGCTATCCACCCTTGGACGCCCAATAATGGACGATATTCCCCAGATCTCAGTGCTGAGCCCGCTTGTCACGCGGATTCTGGGCTGCAACCCCGGCAAGTTCACGCTTCAAGGAACAAACACTTATCTTATCGGCGCTGGACGAAAGCGAATCCTTATTGATGCTGGCGAACCACACAATAAGGAGTACATTACGCTACTCGGGAACTATCTTCAGGCGACTGGAATCGAGATTTCGAAGATTCTGATTACACATTGGCACATAGACCACGTTGGTGGCGTTGAGAGCGTCTTGGACCAGTTTGGACCAGACATCCCCGTTTACAAGCGATTCAGTGACTATGGCGACTCCGAGGCCAGAAACTGGGTTGCCAAACCTCTAGAGGATGGCCAAGTCTTTGAGACCGAGGACAAGAGTGCCAAATTGGTTTCTTACTTCACGCCTGGCCATTGTGACGATCACTTTGTGTTTGTCCTGGAGCAGGAGAATGCCATGTTTAGCGGCGACAATGTCCTAGGCGAGGGTTCCAGTGTGTTTACAAACCTCGGACAATACGTGAGGACGCTAGAGCGAATGCGGGAGATTGGCAGCGGAACCAAGCTGGCCCCATTTAAAGAGTTCAAAATCTATCCTGGACACGGTCCAATTGTCCAAGATGGAGCCTCCAAGATCAACCTCTACATCAACCATCGAATTACTCGAGAAAACGACGTTCTGGCGGTGCTCCAGAAGGCCGACGCTCTCGACGTGGAGGACATCACCAGAGAAATCTATGAAAAGAATAACCTGGCGCCGAGGGTGTTGCTGGCTGCAGCAAGAGGAATCAAACTACACTTGAAGAAACTCGAAGAAGAGCGAAAGGTCCAGAGAATTGAGAAACTTTGGTCGCTGACGGAAAGAAACAAGTTGTAGTTATTTATCATCTAGACGTCGTTTGAATAATAGAATGTGTGGTTCGGGCGCGTGTGTCTCGTAGTGTTCCCAGCCCAGGGATTGAGTAATGCCTAGTCCTCGCCATTCCTCTTCGAGGAGTATTCGTAGCGTGCCGGAGCCAGATTCAAAGTAGTCTCGGGGTATCATTTTGAGCATGTTTTTGGGGAGAATGACGTGTCTAAGTTAGTGCCCTGAGCAAAGCAAAGCTCCTCAGCGAAGCAAAGGTGCCACGAATAGCAGTTGCATCGTAGCAACACCTTGTATTGTGCGAAGCCGTTTGATCGTAATCCCGCAAACGCGGTTTTGTCGCAAAATTCTCAGCATCGTGAAGCCAAGTGTCAACGTAGACGTAGACCTCCTGAAGATCACCAAGCCAAAGCAAACAGAATATAACCAAATCGTACCATCATAATAGCACACTCTCTTCGCCCTGTTCAAACCTCTAATGTCTTGTTCTCAACTTTTGACTGTCCGGTCCTTTTATCCGAAAGTGGAAAATTCCCCTTCCACGTATTAGAACACACTCTGCTCGCATTCCGCTTATCATGCTTATTCGCTTAGAGTACATTGTTAACCAGCCCCGTGCTCCACCCTCCATGGAATACCGCCTGGTCCGCCGTGAACGCCCTTAACACCGTCCCAGCTCAAGCTAATCTCTGCAATTTCCACGTCTCGCCAGCTCAAATCACACCAAACTCAACGCAATGTATCCACCAGCTCACCTGTATTCATATTTATCATCGGAGTATCTATGTTAGCTTAGACGACTCACACAGACTGATCAAGAGCGTTTGTTGACTGGTCTAAACATGGACACAAACCTCTCTGTGGTCCGTGCACTCGCAGTACTCACCTAAGAGAATAATGAATCAACTCCCGGAACTCCTCCAGCCGAGCCCTCTCCACAACCGTCAGCAGCCGCGGGCTCTGTCGTTTTTCCATTAGGTCAACTTTTCTTGATGTCGCTACAAACAAACGCGTCGCGTAACCGCCCTACCACGTGAGGCGTATAAACACCTAAGCACTAGTTTCAGCAATACACATACATACACACTCAAACACGTCACACTTGGTGCTCTGTACTACTGGTTCACTTGCTGAGTCAGTGTAAACTTTTTGGAAAACAATCCGTTCAACACACGACTACGCTCACAGTTAATATCGTTTAACTGTACGCCAAGCGCTAGTCTCACAAGCTCGACCCATGGGCAATGATGAAAAAAGTCCCCTCTTTGTAGGCCTAAACCTACCCAATGCCACTGGAACCTCTGACCAGGTCGTGGTGGACGCTGCGCTCGAGCGAGGCTACGACATGATAACCTCGAGAATCACCTCCAGGGCCTACCGCAAGCGAATCCAGTCACTGTCCGAAGAACTCGAATCTTTGACACAGGCATCGTCGAACAGCACGCTCTTTTCTCGAGGATCACCATCGTTGGAGGCCTCAAACTTCCTCCAGCCACCGACCCCCACCACAACGACACCCCCAACCTGCAGCTCCACCAACATTCACGCCCTGCTCGCTGAAGTTCCTGCTCCAGAGGCTGACGATGTCGTTATCCAGCCTGGCTCGCATGTTCAAAACACCATTGCCTTGGCTGCCCCATGGGTGGAAATTGACTCGAAGAATCCCCAGGTTGCTGGCATCTCATTACAAGTTCTGGAGCACGAGCTCAACCACGCCTCTTTTTGCGGTGTTTCCTACGTGGTGATTGCCGGTCCCAAGCGAAGAACTAACCTTTCTCAGTATGCCCAAGGTGTCAACACGCTACTCACGAAATCACCATATATTCGACTCGTGATTCACCTGCCCTTCAAAGAGCAGCCAAACGGTGACGATTTGAGCCTGTGGGACGTCTGGAATACGATAAGAACGTTGTGCAACTACCCTACGAATCTCTCGATCGCTTTACAGTTCCCTCGGGAACTGCCGCCAGAGCATGTTATCTCGCGATGGTACTGCGAGCCGGTGTCCATGCTCATCGTTTCTTCTCGAGTCTTCATACCCAACCAGAAAGGCTATCCTGTGCTGAGCAAGCCATTACAAGAGCTTATGTTTTTGTTCTTCAAGAAAAACGCTTTCTTCATCATTGAGGACGACAACAGCGAAACAAAGTTCAACGGAGGCCCTAACTCCTTCTTGCTGTACTTGCGACACCTCTACAACGTCATGCCTGAAGCTACAGTGCTTGAACAATTCTCCATGGGATACACGGACTATCTCCAGCAGCCACTCCAACCGCTCGTGGACAACCTGGAAAGCTCCACTTACGAGGTCTTTGAACGGGACCCCGTCAAATACAACCAGTATGAAAAAGCCATATATGCGGCGCTACTCGACCGGCCTGACAAGGACCTTTTTCTGGCGGTGGTTGGCGCTGGGCGTGGTCCTCTCGTGGACCGGGCGCTCTCTGCCGCTTCAACTGCCAACAGAAACGTGCGAGTTTATGCTGTCGAAAAGAATCACAGCGCATACGTCTATCTCTGCCATCGTCAACAGACGCAGTGGGGCGACAAAGTGAAAGTGATTAAAGGCGACATGCGCTCGTGGAGACCAGAAATCAAAATCAACATCATTGTTTCAGAGCTGCTTGGCTCATTCGCTGACAATGAACTTTCGCCAGAGTGCCTTGATGGAGCTCAAGAAGTTCTGGACTCTGACGGAATCATGATCCCTTCGAGCTACTCGGCGCACTTCACTCCGATCATGTCGCCAAAGCTGTACACAGCCGCGTGTACTACTTCGCTTACTTCGGCGGCTAGCGGAGCAGGAGGAGCGACCCGTGGACCTCTTACGCCGCCCTCAAAGACTTCAACTGGCTGCTCTCTCCACTCCCCTTATGTGGTTATGCTCCAACAGGTGGACTACATTTCCGATGTAATCAAGCCTGCATGGCGGTTTCACCACCCAATTCCAGCGTCTACTATCCTATCCAACAACCAGCACAACGAGAGAAGAAGTAAAGAGACATTTTCCATCCCACACAAGGCCGTGCTGCACGGATTGGCCGGCTACTTTGAGGCAGTTCTCTACAAGGACATTCAGCTGTCAACACGGCCCGACACGGCTGAAGCAAAGTCAAAGGATATGGTGTCGTGGTTCCCCATGTGGTTTCCCCTAGCGCAGCCCCAGTACCTCGCAGATAACTCGGAAGTCGACGTGTCCATGTGGCGTCTAACCGACGGCCAACGTGTGTGGTATGAATGGTGTGTCGAGTCGTTTGTGCTCGTTGAGCGAGGATCGCAAAGCAATCTAGACCGCAGGGCAAGTACAGGAACCGTGATAAACGGCAACGGGGTCAAGAGAATCAAGACAAGTGTCTCGGAGATGCATAACGCCGGGGGTAGGCACTATGCTATGCTGTTATAGCGCCATCAATGAGGGCGCCAATGAGCGCAGCGAATTGGTCCGTGTGCCTGTGTCCCTACAGCGCTCCTACAGCGCCATACAATGCCCTCAATGCGTCTCTACGTCATTTTGTATCACCAGCCCGAGAGTCTACTCTAGACCATTCTCTAGAAGCTATAAGCTGCCCGCTTCAATTCCTGTGGAGCCCCCCGGTCCAGCAAAAATCCAAAAAGGCATTATTTATAGCATTACTTGAACTACCAAAATAGGTCCAACGGTTTCCGCTCTGGGCGGTCCCAGCGGAAAAACACAATAGACTGCTTGCATATTACCGTTTTTTAGCAGCGACCTGCAGCCACGCACGGCTCACGGCGTAAAGACCAGTTTATCGTTGTGCTTGCAAAGTTTTTGCCTACAATGCTGTTTTCCTTGTCTGTTTGATGTCCATTCTTGTGACGTGAATTGATCTTCACATGTCTTCAGGAGAGTGATGTGAGACTAGGGTTAGGCCCGGGACCTACAGCGGGCAAGCAGCGATGGTCTCAGAGGTGGTCACGTGCGATAAGGAGTTGCCCTGTCAACTAAGCTTTCCCCTTTCTCCCCTGGCTCCGGCTTTTTGAGTTGCATACGTCAGCAATCGGGGAAACATCCGTGATCGTGTCGCGCGCCGAATCGAGTTCATAGCGTAGCCAAGCAGTCAAAGTATTGACCGGGGTGTGTGTGACTAAGGAGCACTTTCAAGACGCATTTGGCGTATCGCGTGCGGATACTTGACATATAATTTTATGCGTATCAGAGGGGATACGAGACGGAATTAACGGGATTTGCCATTGACAGGTGGCGGTATACACGTATTCAGGTCACATGAAATTAAGACTATGTTACATCACTCATAAGAACCAATCCTTTCACCGGCGGCTAGTTGGTATCGGCATTGTTGTTTTTCTTCTTTTTGTTCTTCTTCTTCTTCTTGGCCGGGGCGTCGTCGACCGGGGCAGCAGCCTCGACCGGGGTCTCAAGCTCAGCGGGGACCTCGGGGGTGATGAACTCCGACTTGGCCTGGACCGGGGACACAGGCGAGGCCAGGGTTGGCGTGGGCAGCGCTGGGAGCGAAACCGGGGTAACCTCATTGTAAGAGTTCCTAGGCGAGTTTGGCTTGGACTGAGGTGGCGACGGTGCCGAAAGGTCCGGTGAAGATGCAACAGTAGAGGCTCGGTTGGAGCCAGTGTCCGAAATGACAGTGTTGGCCGAGCTGGTCTCAAACGTAGTACTGTCACGACCGCTGGTGAGCGGCGGGGATGAAATAAATAGCGAGTGGCGTTTGGCGCCCTCAATGGTTTCGTTAGCTTGTTCCATGACTTTGACGATGGATCGGTTCAGTTCGTCGTTTTCCATGGCTTTTTCCTCCAGGGATATCTTGAGGTCCTGCATGCTGGTCTCCAGGGCGGTAATTAGTCGTTTGCCCCGACGGTTATCTCTTTCTAGAGCCTGGATCTGTTTGTCCGTCTGTCGCTGGCTCGACTGGAAACCCTGAACCTGTCGCTGCAGCTCGTCTCTCTCGATTCGAATCTTGTTGAACTCCTCGCGTAGTTCCTCAATCTCGAGAGTCGACTTCTTGTAGCTCGTCTCGACTTGATGAAGTTTCTTCTCGGAGGTCTGATGCATGCCGGAAAGTTTGTTGATCTCAGTAGCGGACTCGTCCAGGGCAGTCTGCTTCACGAGCAGCTGCTTCTCCAGACCCACGACCTTCTCCTTGGTCTCAGCCAGCTCAGCCAGGGTCTTGTCAAGAGAGGACTTGTGGTCGACCAACTGGTCGTCGAGTGCAGTCATCTTGTTATTGAGCTTTCTGGTCTCGGAGTCTCTGGACTTCATCAGATCCAAGTAGTATTCCTTCTCCTTCTTGAGGGCCGAGTTATCGCCCTTGAGGAAGGAAATCTCGGTCTGCAGCTCAAGCAGCTTCTGGGTTTCTGGAGACTCACTGTCCAAGTTCAGAGTGGTCCTGTTGGACTCTTCGAGCTCCATAATCTTGGCCTCGAGATCGGTGATTTTGGTCTCGTAGTAAGAATTTCGAATCTTCTGCATGCTCTTTCGTTTGTCGTCCTCTTCCTCCTCATTTTCTGGTTCTTTCTCGTCCCAGGAAGCAATGGCGGCTTCCTGGTACTCCTTGAGTCTCTCTAGAGCCGACTCCTTCTCCTGCCTTTCTTTGGCGAGGAGCTGCTCCAATTTCTGAACCTGTTCTACCTTTTCAAAAACTGCGTCCCGCTCGGTCTTCTCCATCTTGAGAACGCTCTCGAGCTCGTTGATCTTGCTCTTGAGCTCCTCGACCTTGGTGTTTTGGATACGAACCAGAGCCGGGTTGGCAGTAGATCCGTTCATGGAGACTCGCGAGCCGGGCCGCCTAGCGACAATGTTTCGCTGCCGAGAGGAGGGCCGGGACACAGATAGCGGCCGTCCGTTCGGGCCAGTCTTGGGCAGCGAGTGCCTGTTAGGGTTGGCCGACAGCGGCGCCGAGCTGAGGCTTGATGATCGAACAGGCACATTGGCCGGAGTGGGTTGTGTTGGAGTGGGCTGCGTGGAAACCGGTCTCGGTGACCTTCGCGCTGAAGGGGTCGTGGTTGGCGTGGTCAGCGTCGATCCCGGCCTGGTAGGCGGCTTGCGGGCCGTGGTACGTGAGACCATGTGTGAAGGCGGCTGAGGAGGCGGCGTAGTAGCAGTCATTTTGCCAAAGAAAATAGACGACTCGCTAACGTCTGATGCAGTTCTCTGATGCGAGTTTTTGGCCGGCAGCGACTTGCGGGCGGTCGCTGGCTGGGCCGCAGACTGGACAGGCTTGAGCGCCTGGGCCGAGCCAATTGAGTTCCGCGACTTGAAGACGGATCGCATTCGCGTGGCTGTGGTTTCGTGTTTGGCGGCGGCAGCGGCATTAGCGGTCTCGGTTTTGGCCCGGGAGCTCGCAGTGCTGGAAGAAAGACGAGACAACAAATCCGCTATCTTGGTCTTTCGCCGAGGTATAGACGTAGGGGGTATTTTGCCTGGAGTTGTGGTAGATTTAGTGTCGTCGCTAGAGCCGCCAGGTGATTTGGTCACCACTGGCGGCGAAATGGTCCGTTGCACAGGACTCGTCCTGTTGACGTTCACGGGACTAGCGACCGCGCTCAGCATGGGTTCGTCGTCTTCAGTCATGACGAGGGCACAGGTATATAAAGAATGTTCACGATGATCGTGCCTTTTGATCAAATGTCAGGGGCTGCCAAAAAGCAATGTTTTGGCAAAAAGCAACGTCCTTGGAAGGGTTAGCGCCAAAAGCAAGTTGGACAGCTTAAAGTTTGAAAGAAGTAATGGTGACCAGAGCAAACAGACTAAAGTGGAGGGCTGCAGGTGACGCTGGGGAGTGTTTAGCGACGGTAGCTTTGACTTTTATTGTGCTTTGTACTGTGGCCGAGGCCTGGTACCTGTCTTTGAGAGTTCAAACATCGGGTAAACACCTGACCTAGACTATGCTCTATCGGTTCTATAACGGGTTCAGACACGTTAGACCCTCTGCTGTCAGAAAAAAAAAATTGCCTAGCATATGCAATAGGTTTAGTTTGGAGACCGTTAGGTCGGAATTGGTAGTGATCGTAGCCAGCGCAGAGAAAAGTGTAGAGTAGGGGTGACCTTAGAATAGGTTTAGTGGCGTTGAAGCTGCTTAACCATGTATTAGTAGCATGTGCGTGTATATAGGGTGGTGTATTGCCAGGGTTAGTATTATATTGGCCTGGCCATCTGCCCAGGGTGTAAAAATTTGAGGCGCACGAAATTAATCGCGGGTTAAATAGCGCGGGCCTGGAGTTGGTGAAATCATAGTGCGTATTGGGTTATAGCGAGGACGCTATAACATGTTGGCTACTGTTAGCTAGGCAGTGCCTTATGGGATACACACCGGGTTACAGGCGAGGCGCCAGTACAATACGTTTAGTGAGGGCTGTGTAGTGGATAGCAAAATGGACCGGGAAGGGCACGGTATTATATCCTCGAGGACCGGGATGTGAATACGGCAGTGATTTGCGCCCCTCCGGTTTAGCGTTGGAGAAGAGATCTGCTGTGGTTCAGTTGGCATTGTGTACAAGTGTAATGAGGCGCGCGTCGCCTCACCGTATCAAGTTGGGGACGAGGGGCATTGTTTATTTCAGCTGTGGTACTAGGTGCGTTTGCCCGGCCAGCGTTTTCTGCGTCTTTGTTTATCTACGCACTGTTGACGAATTACGTTTTATCATATACATCATGTACAAATGTCTGTGCCTCATGTAAGATGAGATGTAAGATGAGTCGGCGGACAGGGCCGCCAACAGGGGCCGCCTCAGAGCCGTACCGGAGGCATAATTTAATAGATAGGGGCACCAGCTAGCGGTGCATGAGGCGACTACCCAAACAGATTACTGCAGCGTAGCCCCCCACGTTTGCTTGCTCGGTTAAGCATTGGACTTGACAAACTCAGTAGCCTTGGCCTTCACGTGATCCTGGCTCTTCTCTGTACCGTTCTTAGCCTCGAAGGCGAGCCATTTCTTGAAGAACTGTTTGGCCGACCTGGCGTCAAGGCCCTCCAGCGACGTGACTCGCTCAAACAGCGCCCGCACGTTGTCGACGTCCTTGTGCTTGATCTCCATGTCCAGGTAAGTCGTCCACAGGCCGGTCTTTTTGGGGTACGCGTCAATGAGCCGCTCGTAGATGGTCCGGCCCTTCTCGACATCGCCAAACTGGTACTCCAGCTGCGCGAACCGTGGGATGATGCTTCTGTGGATCTTGCTGGGCAGCGCCTTCAGGGCCCGGTCAAACAGCAGCCGGGCCTTCTGGTGGGCGTTGCTCTGGAGCAGCAGCGTTGCGTACTGGATCCAGACGTCGCCGTTGTCGCTGGCACCAAACTTCTTGACGATGACCTCGTACAGGTTCTGAGCTTTGTCGGTCTTGTCTGAGGCTGTGTAGATAGACGCCAGCTTCAGGTGGATAGTCTTGGGGTCCTTGTACTGCACAGCCCGCTTGAAGACCTGGTCCAGCGACTCGTCGGTGCCGAACGAGTTTTCCAAGTTGAGGTAGGCAATCCAAATGTTGAGCTTCTCCTCCTCCTCTCGGTAGCCGATCGTCTTGAGGGCACGCTCGGCAATTTCACGCGCTTTGTCGACCTCACTGAGCTGTAGCTGGAACGCCATGTAGTTCATCCACATCACAGACGAGTTCGGGCTTCCCACCAGCAGTCGCTCGTAATCAGCCACGGACTGTGGCAGCTTGGTGGCGAGGCTGGCGGTTCGGTCCTTCTGGACCTCGGCCTTCTTTCGTCGCTTTCGAGGGCCCTCGTCTTCGCCCTCGCTCTCGGAGGCGTCCTCCTTGGTGTCGAGAGTGGTTCCTGTCCAGTCGAACGAGGCACTCAGGCCACCAGCAGTAGACACTGGTTTCGCGTCCTCCTCGTCCTCGCTTTCAGACTCGCTCTCCTCCTGGTCAAAGTTCATCTCCTCGTCGTCGCTGCCCTCTTCGTAGTCCTCCATCTCGACGTCGCTCTCGTCGTCGGCGAAGTAGGAGGCCTTCATACCAAGAGACACTCGCTTCTTCTCGACATCGACCTTCAGAACCTTCACCTTCACAGAGTCGCCCTCAGCAAACACCTTGGAGATATCGCTGAGCTGAATGTCGGCAAGCTCGCTCTTGTGGCACAGACCGCTGACTCGGTTGTATCCGCTCAGTCGCACGAAAACACCAAACTCCTCAACCTTGCTGACAGTACCGTCGGCAATGTCACCCACCTCAATATCAGCGATGGTCTTGGAACCAGTCTTAACGGCAGCCTTGCCAGTGATGGCAGACTCCTTCAGGGACAGCTCAATTCTGGAACCATCGACACTCAGTACCTTGGTCTGCACCAACTGGCCAACGACAAAGTACTTCTTCCAGTCAGCCAGGTACGAGTCAGACAGGTTTCGGATCTGCACTCGGCCGGAAACGTTCGCACCCAGGGCCACAAACACACCAGAGTCAGCGACGTTTCGCACAAATCCTCGAATGACGTCGCCCTCTTTGACTTCAGAGCCCTTAGCAATGAACTTGTCCTTGATGTCAACCTCCCTGTCGGAAGTCAACGAGTCTCGCAGAGACACGAAGACCTTCTTGTTGGACCGGTCGACCTCGATGACTCGAGCCTTGACGAATTCGTGCTGGCCAAACTGACTGAGCAGGTCCTCGCCGTAAACATCGCTGATGTCGGTCAAGCCGGCGTTGGCAATAACATCGCCACCCAGTCGAACCACGACAGAGCTGGTGGTGGTCTTGACAACCTCAGCAGGGTAAACCTCGCCCTCCTTGACGTCATCCAGAGTCTTGATCGAATCACCCTGTAGCGCCCTGTGTGAGAACTTGAGACTACCGCTCTTCTCGTCCACATCAGTGACAATACATTCTAGGGCGCTTCCCAAGGGGAACGCCTTAGCGAGGGCGTCCTCATCAGCCACCACAGATGCGTCGCTAGAAACTTCCAAAAGCGGAATTCGACCCCGGATAACTGGAGACAGGTTGACCCACACAAAGTCCATGGTCACGTTGTTCACGTACGTAGTCCATTTGGAGCCAACCTTGATGTCGTTTAGGCTCAGAGCCTTGTACTCGCCCTCCAGGTCTGAAGCGCGCGCACTCAGCTCGAACGCAGTGTGTTTAGCTCCTCTGTGTGAGATGGGCAGAAATTTGTGAGTTCGCGCGTCGTGGAAACCAATTACTCGAACTGGAATAACCTGGTCCTTCTTGAACGGAGCCAGAGGCTGCTTGTTGTCGGCAATGTCATCAAAGGCGTCGTAGATTTGAGAAACGTCAATTCGGCCCTGCTTGTGTCCGTCCAAAATCACGTTCAGCTGGGTCTCCTTGATAGCCTGGACCTTAGCTTGAGTAACAGAACCGACAACCAGCTCTCCCTTGGTAGCTTTGACGGCGCCCGAGCTAGAGCCACTCTTTAGACTGAGCTGAACTCGGTTGTTGTCGTTGTCAATGCCAATGACCCGAGCGGTGACCGACTGGAACACCTCAAAGTGGTCCTTAGGATCCTCCACAAACGTATCCTTCAGGTCCTGCTTCAACGCTAGACCAGTGAAGTTGTTGCCGAATCCAACGAAAACGCCCTTGATGGTGACATTCTTAACGAAACCGTGGTAAGTGCCCTCCAGAGCAAAGTCGTTCAGCTCAGTGGGCAGCTTACCCTCTTTAGCGGCCTCAACCAGACTCTTCTTAGCAGACAGACTGATAAACCGCTTGGAAATGTTCTTTTCAAGCACAACTAGGTCGTGCAACACTTCGCCAACGCTCAGCTTCTTCAACGCAGTCTTGGTAACAGCCTCATCGGATAAATGTCCCAATGCGATGACACCCCTGGCGCTGTGCGGCTCAACCTCCACAATAATGCCATTCTTGGTCTTTTCGACAATAGCGGCCGAGACGATGGATTTTCCAGGCTGGAGCTGCTCGAGCTGGGCCTGTTTCTCCTGGCCGTCTGAAGCTCGACAGGACACGATAAGGGTATTGTTGTCTGCGTCCACTGTGATGACTCGGACCTCGACACTCTGACCCAGCCGGAAGTGGTCCTTAGGGTCTTTGATGAAGGCTTCACTGATCTCAGCGACAGGCAGGAAACCCTTAATACCGCTGAAGAACTCGACGACGGCACCCTTGGGCTTGAGAGCAATAATGACACCTGGAGTCTTCAAGCCAACGGTCGTGTCGGCGAGAGAGGTCAAGATTGGCTGGTCGGTGTTGACGAGCGATTTTTTGAGCGTTAGCTTGATTCTGTGTCGTTCCTTGTCAACGGCGAGAACCTATGTTAGTACAGTTCTGTAAACCTCTCCTCAAAATGCTGGTTAAAGTACTCACCCTAGCCTTCACGCTCATTCCTGGTTTAAACTTCCTTTCTGGATTAACCAGTTTGATATCTGAAATGTGCAGCTCGTTCACAATACCACTGATTCCCTCACAGATGCTAATAATCATACCACCCTTTGGCAGAATCTTGTCAACCTTGCCCTTCACCAGCTCTCCCACTGGCACATCCTCTACCCTCAGATACTTCTGCTCAAGAATCTTCTTTTCCAGCGAAATGGAATACAGACTGTCTGCGTGGGCGAACGCCAGAATCCTGGCCTCGTGCTCAGACCCAACCTTGTACTTCTCGTCGGTATCCAGATTGTCAACTCGCTCATCAGAAATTCGTGAAATGTGAACGAAACCGTGGCTCTTTCCAACCTTGACGTATAGACCGTGAGCCTCCACCTTCTCGACCTTAACCTTGGTGATGTCACCCACCGCTAACTGCGTCTTTTCTTCAGAACTAGTTAGGCCGACTGCGTTTGGCAGCAGCGACAGAATCACCTTCTCCTGATCTTTGAGCTTCATCAAAATTCGAGCTTTGACCTTGTCGCCCAGCTTGAACTTCTTTTCTAGCGCCACATTGAGAACGCCTGTGTGGATAGTGTCGACAGTACCAGTAAACCAGCCATTGACTTTGGCGACCAAACCAGACTCTCTAACGTCAGTAATCAAGGCCTCAACCAACGTACCAGGCACCAGAGAGTCCTCTGGCTGCTGCAGTCCAGTGGCAAGTGGCACCTTCTTGCCCAGCGGCGACAACGTCATGGTCAGCGTCCTACCGCTGGCTGGCTTAGAAATAACAGTCATGAGCAGAACTTGGCCCATGTTCATCTTGGCCAGCTCAAGGCCACTGTTGCTAAGTTCTTTGCTGGACAGGAAACCCGTCAGGTCCTTCTGTCCAATGTCCATAATGACACCATGGTCTTCTATACTCTTGACGGAACCCTGGATAGCCATTCCCGGAATAAAGTCGTCCTCGGCAATAGTATCGTTGACAGAACTTGGCTCCACAGTCAACTCTACTCGCTTCTTCTTTTGGTCTTCAGTCTCAACCACACTGGCTCTCAACCACTGGCCAACCTTGAACAGGTCTTTCAGGTCTGGAATATCGTCCTCATCATCGCTCTCCTCGTCCGAATCTTCATTGTTCAAAACGCCAGAAATGTGCTCTGAAATGTTGGTGATGGGAACGTAGCCCACAATGTTGTTAGGCAGTGACAGAACAACGTCAAACTTGTTGATTTGGCAGACCTGACCCAGAACCTGAGCGGATCCGACAAGCTTGCTGAATGAAACAGTCTCAATCTTCTCTTTGGGCTCCTCTTTCTCTTCTTTCTTGTCGGACTTGCCTTTACTGGGCTTGCTCTTGGGCTTTGTCGTCTTTGTCTTCTTTACCTCTGTATCATTGCCAAACAAAACGTCCTTGGTAGCTTCATTGGCCGCTTGCTTGATCTCCAGCGCACTCAGGACAGACCCGCCGCCTCGAGGGAAAGCGGAATCCTCCTTCTGTAGCACGGACTTCACCGGCTTCGGCTCGACAGATTCTTCTGTCCTTTTACGCTTGCCGACAGCCATTGTTCGTTATCGCGTATCGAAAAAAAAAATTAGATTTTGACAAAATTTTAAGGGTTAGGTTCTCTGCGGCGTCAGCCGCATATCTTACATCTCCCAGTTCACTCCCTTGGTTCGATTCCTAGGGTGAACCTTTTTATTTAAATGTTTACGCGCCTCCCACCCAGCATGTGAGTGTGAGACCGCCAGGAACGAAATGAGCTGCATGGCCGTATGTGTGTCCTGCATTGCGCTTGCCGGCCCTCCGTATGTACGCACAGGCACCCACCGTTTATACGATTTCCGGTTTTTCTGCAGATCCTGTTTTGACGCAAGTTTGT
The DNA here is from genome assembly GCA_003705745.3 of Blastobotrys muscicola. Classification (NCBI taxonomy): domain Eukaryota; kingdom Fungi; phylum Ascomycota; class Dipodascomycetes; order Dipodascales; family Trichomonascaceae; genus Blastobotrys; species Blastobotrys muscicola. The sequence goes on from PPJL03000005.1 coordinate 115,556, forward strand.
ACATCTAACTTTGCTCGTTACTTTGACTAAGACACGTTATCCCAGCTGAGTCTGAATCAGGAACATGAAACCTTATGACTTAGACTACCCCGGTAGTTCGGTAGCCAATGACAATAAAACAGTGCGCTATTATAGCATGCAGATCATAAGGCTGCGTGACGAAGTCTTGGATGATCCGTGCGTCATATTCAGGCCCAGGGGTACGCCTGGCTTGTCTGCAGTATACTGTACCCGCAGCGAACAGGGTTGGGCGGTAATTAGCCCCACTTCAACAATCCAAGAGGTCACATCACGCCGTACCTCGCCGACAGGTTTGGCAATGTTCCGGCGCCGCACTGGCTGCGGTTCAACGGTGTGCACTGTTTCACCGCGAGACAAGGAGATGGAGGACGCAGCGGCCAAGCAGCCGTCAAAGCATGTTTCATACCCTGGAGCAGGCTGCAACCTAAATTCCCTGTCGCGAGCAACACGGGATATTGCAACCCAATCCGGTTAATCCAAGCTCAGTATATTCCAGCACGGTAGATCACAGCACGATCTGCCAGATCGTGAATAGATCTATACTTGGCCGGGCTAGGCTTAAAGCGAGTGGTGGGTTCCGGGTAAAATGCTTCGGCCTTTGCTTGTACAGGTACATGGTAAGGCTGGCGCGGAAGAAGCTTCTGCCCGCCACTGATTTTCACATGTGCTTCCAGGGTACCGGATGTTATGTAGGTCTACAAGTGGATTTTAGTACAGCATGTGAAGAAATTTTGCATTGGAACGCTGTCTTTTGAAAATCACTTGTCTGTGCGTCGGCGGCCGGTGCGTCCGCCGGCGGTCGTGTGCGGGAGCAGTGCCCGAAAGCCATTGCTATGCAGTAAACTAGAACATCTGTGCAGATGTGCTGTGGGTTTTTAACTGGGTTAAATGGTTTATCCCACAGTTCTGGTGATGTAACTTAACGGCTATGATGTCATAGATTCATCACAATCGCGTACTGATGCGTACAGTAACCACGAAAACGCCCGCAAATTATAAGTTACTGCAGCACATCCGAGCTGCCCTGTGACAAACTGGGACCTGTGCAGCTACAGATGTCCACAAGACGCGTGCTGGTCTCCACTGTAATCGTTGTTATGGAGATGACGTCTGTGATGTGTGTCTCTGCACGCCAATGTGAGAAGCATTGACCCACAATAGTCAGCGCACATACCACGTTGGTGCGTGTGAGCACCATTTGGGTGATGTACTCTACGATCGCCCGTACGTCACTGCTGCTTTTGGCGTGATTCTGGCCGTAACGATGTGAGACCATGGGGAAACTGATTCAGATATGAATCATTGATCAATAATAGATGCCGCTACTTGGACGGGATGTTGCGCTTGGTTGATGCAAGTTGTATTAGCTGTGGGCCATTGGACATAAACATAAGGTTATATTGTGCCAATGAGACATGTAGACAAGATAAGGGTCGAGGCGTAACTACATGTGTTCGGTGGAGACTTGGTGGTGGATTACGCGCACCATGTTCTCAAGCATTCATATGAGTTGGAACGAAGTTACGTAAAAAGCAGTGCTATATATATATGGCATTTCATTGTGGATTCTGGTTTATCGATTTAAACAATTGGTAGGATGTAGACCGAGGAAGCTACCGCGAGAACACCATGCTTAGCCGTACAAATACCATGCATCGTGCACTAACAATTATTTTTGGAGAGATTAAATCAACTGGGGTAAATTCAGGGTTGTCTTATGGCTAAATCTGAAAGTTTCTTTGATTTAATTTATTCATTAAGCAGGCTGGAGGCGATGTAGGATAGGTGCACTGCTAACTCAACCTTGTTGCTCGACGTTTGGTTAATACTTGTGAAGGCTTCCTAGGTACAGTGTGGACACATTACGATGAACTTCAATTCGATTGTCAGACCTCTCTCGACTTGCCTATTTAAAGGTCCATCACCGATTAGAACGTTGAATCGTACAGGAATTAGACCGGGCGAGACTTGGCACAAGTCATTCAAAAATCATAACCATTACTATGTACAGGCCTTAAAAAGCCGATTCCCGTGGAAAGCTGACTTCCCCAGGGGCTTGTCTCTCACTGTAGTTGCGCCATCCATTCACCTCACAGCTAGAGAGAGCCCTTTGTCCTCAGGAAATGCGTTGGACACTGGTACCCGGTAGGGTTGTTGTGCAGATAGAGCTGGTGATAGTCCTCGGCGTCCCAGAACGTACCAATTGGCTTAATCTCGGTCACGATCTTGTCCTTGTAAAATGTCTTTTGCAGCTCGTCCTTGACCTCCTCAGCGATCTTCTCCTGCTCAGGGCTGTGGTAAAACACTGCGGATCGGTATTGGGTGCCGACGTCGCCACCCTGTCTGTTCTTCTGGGTTGGATCGTGGATCTTGAAGAAAAAGTCAATCAATTCCTTGTACCCAACAACTTTTGGATCGAAGGACACCTGGAGAGCCTCGGCGTGCTCGGTATTGCTGGAACAGACTTGCTTGTACGTGGGGTTCTCAGCAACGCCACCAGTGTATCCGACCTTTGCGTCAATCAGACCCTTACCATCGTAGTACTTTCGGTAAATGTGCTCAACACCCCAGAAACAGCCGGCAGCCACAGTCAACACCTCGCTGCCTGGCGGGACCTTCAGAGTAGGAGAGATGGGCGACATTGTTGAGATATTCCGAATTGCAGGTTTAGCTCGATGGAAAAGTGAAGCAAACATGGCGTCATTTGCTTACTCAGCCCCATTGGACCGGGGTAAGTCACGTGCGCGAATACGATAAGATAAGCCCAGCGCGAACGTTTTGGTGCACAGTTGACAAAGGTGACATGAAGGACACATCTGCGTATGCGGCGTATGCTTTTGATGTACTAGTGGCACACCTTGAGGGTCGATTACCGCACTCGCTTGGATCTTTTCAGAAGGTTTTTGCACAGGCTGTGGAACAAAGGAAGAGTCCGTTGTTTGTGACTTACAATACTATTGAAGATGATGGTAGTCGCTCGCTGCGGGGGTGTATCGGCACGTTTGAGGATGTGGAGTTAGAAGAGGGGATAAAGGACTATTCATTGTACGCGTGAGTATTCACTGCTGCAGTATGAGGGTTAACAAAGGTCGCTTAAGGATCATAGATTCGAGCCCATCGACACAGAGGAGTTGCCAGAGATCGAGTGCGGGGTTACAATTTTGCAAGACTTTGAAAAAGTAACAGACCCGTACGACTGGACAGTGGGAACCCATGGCGTCAAGACTTCATTTCTAGCAAACGGAAGGCGACACTCTGCCACTTTTCTTCCATCTGTCGCCGAAGAACAAGGATGGGACCAGGAGACAACTTTACAGCATCTAGTCGTCAAGGCGGGTATTAGAACTAGAGACTACGATTCGTACATTGACAAGATGGAAGTGACAAGGTACAAGGGTGTCTCGACGGCTGTGAGCTATGAGCAGTATAAGGAAATTGTACTGAGACTTAAACAGACATGTATTTAGCAATAAATAGCGTGAGAATGAGGAGTACAGAGACAGAGTCGGTTAGTTTCCAGCGCACATGTCTTCTGGCTCACGTCGCTGGAATACCCGATGGCCGAGCTTGTAAACCCTCTGAACATTACCCTCATTATCCATCACTGTCAAATCCGCGTCGGCGCCGACTTGTAGCGAGCCCTTTCGCGGGAAAACTCCTGCTGCCTTGGCCGGAATGGCCGTACACGTTTCCAGCGCCTTCTCTAGTGGAATGCTGCACCATTTTCTGAGGTTTCTCAGCGAGATGGCCATTTCAACGGCACTACCAGCAATGATATCGGTGCCTTCAGCAACCATCTTCACACCATCCTTGTGGATAATCTTGTCCGACCAGCGGTAAGTTCCTGAGGGCAAACCCATTGGGCTCATAGCGTCGGTCACCAGACAACAGCCCTCGGGATGCGACAAGTATGCGAGTTTGACGCCAGATGGGTGCACGTGGATTCCGTCGGCAATGATTCCGTAGTATGGCCGTTTTGTGACACTAGCCACCTCCTGGTCTTTGCCTTCACAGGCCGCCAGCAGACCGACCAGGCCCTGCTCACGGTGGTGGGGTGTTCGCATGGCGTTGTACATGTGTGTGACCATGGAGGCTCCGCTGTTGACAGCCTGACAGCCTTGGGCATATGTGGCGTTGGAGTGGCCGATAGCAACCTTAATGCCGAGTTTGGTTAGCTGTGGGATAAGGGCCATGTTGGTGTCAACGTCTGGCGCGAGAGTGATTAGACGAACGTTTTGTAGACCTGGTCCGTACATGTCGCGAACAGACTCGAGGCCGCTAGTGGGAACAATTGCATCCAGGGGATGGACTCCCGGCTTAAGCGAGGACAGGAAAGGACCCTCGAGGTGGATTCCAATGTTCTCGGCGCCTAGCCAGGTTCGCTCAGTGGGCATCTGAGGCAACACCTTGTGATACACATCTTTGAACGTAGAAGGCAACGTTGGACAGTAAGAGGTGGTTCCAGTCTGCAGCAACTGCCTGGCAAAGTGGTACATTCCCGCTTTGAAGGCCGCGACCGTGCCGTCGCCATAGGCAGCATCAGAGAAGTCAAAGCCAAAAGCGCCGTTGATCTGGAGATCAATGAAGCCAGGACTCATCACAAGGCCCTGAAGGTCAATCTCGGTGTATTCGTTAGTGGGAGCGACAATCAAACCACTTTCGGTATTGACGTACAGCGCTTCCTGATCCAGCACAGATCCCTCGGAAACAAATTGCCCATTCACAAATTTAATGACCGGACAGTCAAGGTCGTCCACCAGAGCATCATCGCTAACGATGGAAGCCGGAGAACAAACAGAACTGTTCCGCGACGTCGCTGGTGTCGTATCCACTGACATGTTCAATGAGGAAATGAGTTGCGAGGCCATTTTAAGTAGCGTGCGGCTCAGATAAGATTGCGGCTCGTGTTAGTATATATCTACATACAAACGATCTGGCTGGAAGTTGCTTGTATTTATACGTTCCCGAACACAATGTAGCATTGCTTGTTGCTCGGGTAGTACTGTGTGGGAGTTGAGATGTGACATGCATAGAGATGTAACGTGATAGCGCGTGGATTAATTTCCTTGGGACCCGAGGTTGGGGTAAGCTATCCTTGGCTGGGACTTGAAACAGTGGACTAGAGGGTAAGGGTGAGCTTTGGTTTCTGAGATCGACCGGAGGTTAGTCGCTAAACTGAAGATGAACTAGAGATGGTAAGCGAATGTGCCTTGATAATAGGCGATAAGGTTTACTCGGATAAGTAGCAAGAGCTGACGAGGCCGCATTTGGCATATTAATTCTTGCAAGTGCAACGTTACGTATCTTTGCTTAGTACTGCAGATAAATAAGGTGAGACGCTGCGAGGTCTGCGTTTCATGGATCGAGTAATCTGAAAAATATGAAAATTCCAGCGACAGGGTTGCCAGTGAATTGATTTATCACCAAGACAATGATTGTGGTACACGATCTGGCCGAAAGCGACGGCAAAGTTGTCTTAAAATATGGGGAATTTTCCATCTCAACGCGATTCTCAGGTAGGGTATCCACAGTGCAGCTCGTGTAGGCAGCTAATCATGATTCAAGGGGGCTTCTTGGGAATCGTGCTTTAGACCAGATGAAGGGCTGGGCGGTTGAGTCATACAAAGTCCTTTGTTCAGTGGTTTCACGTCGTAGAGCCGAAGAATAGTTGAGGCCTAATATGCTATCAGTGTAATCTCGGGTGGTGAATTTCACGATGCACAGTAGCCATTGGCTCGCTAATATCACCTGTCGTCTATGATCAGTGTGTGATCACGGTCTCACCAATTTCACCTCATTTCTTGAACTGTTTCAGTGCCAAACAAGTTGCCAAGCCAATGAGGTCACTTGTCGTACCACTAGAGTTCTAAGACTTCAGCATCATTCACGGCCGAATGAAAGTTGAACATGAAGTAACAAAATGTTACTCGGCCGTCTCATCGCGCGCTCTGCAAGGGACATTACTAATCCTTGCTCCACAACCTTACTAAGCGCATGATAAAGACCCACCACACCATACGAAGCACATGGACTTTGACATTGGTATACCTGACTTTCTCCAGCCGGTGCTGCCCACGCCGGCACCTGGCGGACTAGGCGGAGTTAGTCTTTTACCTCCCATGAGCGAGGCGGAGGTGCAGCGGGCGATTGGCCAGATGTTCATGGTGGGCTTCTCAGGCTACGAGATCACGCCAGAGATCAGAGAACTCATTATCAAGTACCAAGTTGGTTCCATTATACTGAGTGTAAAGAACTTGAAGGACGCGGATTCTACACGAACACTTATATACCAGCTCCAGCAGATCGCGCATGAGGCTGGGCACGAGTATCCGCTAAATATAGCCATTGACCAGGAAAATGGCATGCTCAACAATCTACACGATGAGACCTATCTTACACAGTTCCCAGGTCCCATGGCTGTCGTAGCGACGGGTTCTACGTCTCTGGCACGCGACGTGGCGCGGGGAACAGGCAAGGAATTGAAGGCTCTGGGAGTGAACTATCTCTTTGGACCTGTTCTCGATGTGTTGACCAACAGTGCCAACAGGCTTTTGGGTGTTCGAACAATGGGCGATGATCCGCAGGAGGTGACAAAGTTTGGACAGGCTTTTGCGGAGGGCTACAGAGAAGGCGGACTGAGTGTGTGCGCTAAACACTTTCCGGGTTATGGAAATGCTACAGTGGACTCGATTTTAGGTCTGCCGATTGTTCCAGACAGCATTGAGCAGCTGGAGACGGCTTCGTTGATTCCCTTCAGAAAACTGATAACAGCAAAGGCGATTGACGCCGTGATGGTCGGAGGATGTGCCCTGCCCAAAATTGCCATGAATGAGATGCACGCCTGTCTGAGTGAACGGGTTGTGAGAGAGCTGCTGCGACAGGACATGAACTTTGATGGCGTAATTGTGTCTGAGTGTCTGGAGATGGACGCGTTGTACGAGAACGTGGGCGTGCGGCAAGGAAGTGTAATGGCTGCGATAGCCGGGTGCGACATCATTTTGGTGTGTTCTTCGTTCCGGCTACAGCAGGAGGCAATTTCGGGTATTTTTGGTGCCATTCAAAGCGGCATGCTCGACCTGGACTCGGTCGTGCAGTCCTCACAGCGCGTCCGACTCATGAAGTCCAGAAACTTGTCTTGGCAGCAGGTTCTGAACCCTGTTCCCCTGACCACAGTTTTGCAGCTGAAGAACGAGCACGCCCTCACCGCACAGACAGCGTACGAAAACTCAGTAACGCTGGTGCGAGACCATGCAAAGAACATTCCGCTTTCGAAATCCGTCGAGGACGATGGTGATATTCTTCTATTGACACCACTGGTCACGCCAATTATCTCTACACGACACACTGCTACTGCGAGCCATTTGCTGCTTGGAGAGACGGTGTTCCAGGATTTTGGCAGATCCGTTGCACAGCGACATACGGGAAAGGTTCTCCACGCTAGCTATAATGCGAACGGCCTTGTGACTCAGCACGAAAGCCTCATTGAACGAGCAAAGGCGATAATTATCATCACTACAGACGCCAACAGAAACATGTACCAGATTGGTGTGACCAAACATGTTGCCGTAATTTGCAGCCAGCAGAGAAAACCTCTGGTTGCTATTTCAGCATCCTCGCCATACGATCTCATGATGGATAGGACAGCGGGAACTTACATCTGTCTGTATGAGTTCACGAGCCAGGCTTTGGAGACGTGCGCTAAAGTGCTTTTCGGCCAACTACCAGCCCTGGGTACCATCCCCGGAACATCCCAATTTGGACGGGCAGTCACCAATAATAACAACAAGACAAGAAGCAAGTGGCTTGTCGAGAAGTGGAACCCAGACAGAGATCTCAAGCGGCTGAAAGTATTGTGGGAGAATTGTTTCCCGAACCGACGACTCGGGCCTGGCATGGAAGCTCTCAAGATGCTCACCGTTACTACACAAGAACACTTTGTGGTGCGGAACTCCAGCACGAACAACTTGTACGGTTTTTGTGCTACGTGGGTGCATGCAAATGAGAAAATTGGCTGTATTGCCATGATCTTTGTCGAGCCATCGCGCCGAGGCATGTCTATCGGCCGAAGTCTGCACGATCAGGCAGTTAGATACCTCAAAGAACGAGGCGTGAAACAGTTACAGTTAGGCAGCGCTGTTCCCTCGTTCTTCCCGGGTCTTCCACGAGACCAGGCGAGCCCGCCGTATCTGCAGTGGTTCATTGGCGCTGGATGGGAGCTTGACGAGTCTGCGGCCCTTAAGCGAAGTATGATGATTTTGACGCAGCTGCAAGAATGGTCCCCCAGCCGGAAGTTGCTAGGCGAGCTCGAAATGATCGGCGTCAAGTTCGACGTGTGCAATGACGAGGAGAGAATGGCTCAGGTTATTCGGCTGGTGAAGCAACACTACACACATGAAGAAGGCATGCTGGAAATGTACAACGAGGTCAAGGACAGACAGGACGCCAGAATCATTGTGGCCCTGGACCCTGTCAAGAAGGTGGTTGTCGGCTCTATCATTCTCTTCACTCGAAGCAGCGGCCTGGCAGCGTACATGCCCTGGGTGCTTGAGTTCGACGACGCGCGAGTTGGCGGCCTCTGTGGTGTGGCTACTGACCCTCAGTACGGCGACCTCAGGAACATCTTCATGTTGGGCCTAGTCGGCTGTGCTGTGCGCCAGTTCAAGCTGCAGGGCTTTGAGCGTTGCGTGGTTGATGGAGTCTATGACGAGGCCCTGTACCTCGACAACGGTTTCACTTTCTGGCGGGGATACCTCGCATTCAGGTCAACAAACGTGGCCAGGTCAGCTTCCGTTAGCAGCATGAACCACAACCTGATCGCTAGCCACACTCTCACCAACCCTGTCAGCGCCAGAATAGCACTATAATCGACATTCGTTACTTCTCCACGTGATGCCACGTGATGAGATCGATGATGAGCAGCGTTACAACCTAACCATCTACCGGTGCCCTCGCCGCTGTCACCTGACCAGGGCAACGTTACACCTTTCGCTGCAACGTTGTAGCGCAGAGAATCTGCCCAGCGCCCAGGATTTCAAGCCTGGGGTCGACTGCATACCAATAAACCGCTCGTTACAGGCATCACTGTTACAGGCACCACCGCGGTTACTGCTACAGTTACCACTGCGTTACTATCTCCACACAGTAACGTGCTATACGCACCTACCGGCATTCCGGGTTCCGGCCTCGGCTACTACGCTAATAATGATAATTGCTTGTGCCCGTATTAACAATCACAACGTACCAGACATGTTCCATCGCAAACCGCTACCATACTCGGTGGAGGTGTCCGTGCGAGCCCCTACCCCGTATCATAAAGTTATCTGCTTGCATAACCGGCAACGGCGGTACGGGCAATTAAACTCTGCAATGTTACATTCCGGGACACTTCCGAGCGGTCACCCACCGCGCAACTTTAAATTAACTGGGCAAGGGTAACGCTAGGGAAGGTTAGGGCTTGCATGTGACCTGACAGCTCATCTCATCAAAGGCCGCCAGTGTCGCTTTATACATTAGAGTTTGAGACTGTTCTGGAATACGAGCTCGCGGTGGTAGGCAGTGCTGGTGTAGACTACGTATGGCGGTATAGATAGGAATCAACCAGCGAATAGCAGTTGAGCCGGTATCGCGGCCTAGAACGCATCAAGGAGTCTATATAGCAATATAACATATTAGGAGGACGAAACAAGGTGGACGGTGCCTGCAAATGTGAGTCGCATACGACTCGGGTAATGGTTTCAAAATAACCTGCTACAACAAAATTACCAACTAATGTTACCTGAGAGCAAAATTCAACATCACGTGCCTGTCACTGCGACCTAAACGCAATCCTGCACTATCGCGTAACCCTGCGATGGATTGTTGTTCCATTGTTACGTACGTTGGTATTCGTATCACGTGACTGGAATTGTTTTGGGTATTGTTTTAACTTGTGGTTCACGCGATCAGTCATTAGAAAAAGTTTTGAGTAGAGCAATGTAATGGTAGCATAGAGGAAGAAAGATTATAGAATGTCGCTTAAACGTATACCCCACGCAGTATATAGCGTATATCGCCGGAGTAGCGTACTCCAAGCATTTAAAGTCGTAGCGCCCTAACCCTGTAAATTTCCGAGTGTAACCCCTCCCTATATATAACGATCACGATTCCGTGTATCAATCCCCATATTCGATAGGAATTTATGACACCTGACGCGACGCTGGGCCCTGTCGTCCTGTCCACCGTCCCTGTTGGTGATGAGAATGGTACGGAAAAGGCTGGACCTAGCGCCAGTCTGCTAGACTTTACCATAATCACTGATACCCACAAGCTACCCCAGCTGAATGCCATTGTTGACCTACTTCACGACAGCATAGCGAGCGGACTGAGCGCTAACTCTAGCTACATGCTACCGACCTGTTTTTCAACTCTTCCGACCGGTAGAGAGCAAGGGACGTTCATATCGGTGGATCTTGGAGGGTCGACTTTGAGGATAGCTTTGGTGGAGTTGAGCTCACAGCATACATCTACACAGCATACGACTACCGGATCAGCGGAATATAGGCACAAGGTCATTTACAAGTGCTGTCACCCGGTTACCACTGAGATTAAGAGTCTGAAGGGGGACAGATTCTTTGACTGGATGGCTGAGAAGATTCAACTAGGCATTTCCAACGTGACCGATAAAGGATGGCTTCAGAAGGACGCAGCACTCTCTGTTGGTCTATCGTGGAGCTTCCCTTTCACACAAACATGCGTCAACACCGCTACACTACACCCCATGGGCAAAGGGTTCCGAGTCACTGAGGAACTGGCCGAGCCCGACCTGAAAGCATGCATTGAAGCGGCAGCGGCCCGCCGTGGACTCCGTCTATCCGTCACGGCCATTGTGAACGACACTACTGCCACACTCGTTACCAGAGCATACAGCTCGCCAAGCACGCGCATGTCGCTCGTGCTGGGCACCGGCGTGAATGCCGGGATCGTCATGCCACGAACATCGTTGGCGCCGGAAAAGCTGACCGGCTTGCATTTCCTAGACTCGCATTTCGTTGTCATCAACACTGAAATTTCGCTGCTCGGCGCAGACATTCCGAAAACCTGTTGGGACCGTGAGCTCGACCACAACGTTGAGCGACCTGGATTCCAGCCGCTTGAGGAAATGGTCTCGGGCAGATACCTCGGTGAGATTTGCCGTCTCATTATTCGCGACCTTGTCAAGGCCAGGGCTCTTTGCGGAGGAGTTCTTCCGGAGGGACTCGATACCCAGTATGGCCTGTTATCCGCCACAGTCGCATCAATAGAAGAACTTTACTATCGGGGAGACCTGGATGGAGCCAAAATTCTGCTACAAAAGCATCACGCATGCGCGCTAAGCCGGGCTGATATTCAACTCATTGCCTCGATTGTGGTTGCTGTCTCAACGAGAGCAGCTGCTCTCACGGCAGCATCGCTCATCGCCCTGGCAGAGTCCATGCCAGATGCCGAGTGCGTGGTTGCGTGCGACGGAACTGTCATTGAAAAGTACCCACGCTTCAAAGAACGTTGCCAGGAGTACCTCGACTACCTCGGGGCGCCACGGGGAAAGAGGCTAAGGCTGACTGATTCGCCAGACGGCTCGCTGGTCGGGCCCGCCATTGCATCGGCAATGTTCAATTGATTATTTATTATAGATTGCATTATACTAATCTACCATGACCTTTTATGACTGTTGAGTTTAATTTAAAATTACCTGATTGGGATTCGAGCCCGAGACAGTTGACAATCACATGCTGGCTTGTGCTATGCAGTTTATTACCTATACCGTACCTAATCCTTGACTATGCTAAATCTTCTGAATCATCTTAGCGACGACCCATGCTGCAATGACTCCCAGAACTATTAGAGGGGTCCGTAGCGAGGAGCCGCCTCCGGCTGTGGGCTCAAAATTAGCCTTTGGCACAGACTTGGCCTTTGGCTTTGGGGCAGGCTTTGCCGCTTGCTGGGCGGCGGCTTCCGCTGCCTTTTGCTTCGTGGGCTCCACTTGGTCCGGGAACATTTCGTGGAATCTAGGGTTCTTGAGGTTCCATGCATGTGAAGCCAGTGCATAGGCGGCTCGCTGGGATTCGTTGTTGGTCATGGATCCTACGCTCTCTTCTTCAGTCAGCATGAAACTGAGCAGCCCAGTCAAGATTGTGCTCACACTCCAGGCGGGATTCCACGTCTCTGGATGATAATCTGAAATGCTCAAACAGAGTCGCATGCTAGTCTTGACTCGTCCGTTTGGTGTAAGCATTCGGATGGCTGGTGGCATGAAAGGATACTCGGCCGGGAAAGTGAGAGTGCCATGGTACTGTCCGCCGGCATAGGGAGAGTCAGGCGGGCCAGTGATCAGATAGTGCCATTCTAGAATGTTGGTTTCGCTGGGGAGAGTTTCAATAAACGGCGGTGGGCTCTCTTGTATGAGCTTATACTCTTTTGTGAGCTGTGTTAGTCTCTGCAGGAGAACCGGGACTTAATCTGACTAGTTGCACATAGTTTCGGGATACTCACCCTCTTGTGTGCCGCCTTGGTGGCCATGATGAGATGCAAGGACGCGCGATATGCTCGCCGTCAATTTGACGACAAATGGTCATCACGTGACAGGTTCTGAGTGTAACATCGTGAGAGGCTTAGACTGATTCATTTAAAGTGAGTTGATGTAGTGGGAATCGCTTCGAGCCCTCTGAAGTGTGGTAGCAAGATTGCGAGTGACTCACGCCACCTCTATCATGCCTGTCAGTTGAGCGTGCGAAAACTATTGAGGCTGTCTCTAATCGTACCGAGCTTAGACTCTAGATGATCTGAACTGAAGCGCAAAATTTACAGCAATCTGAAGCCCACGGGACCGCACCCACTCACAACAGAGGAGAGCCCGTCAAGACAAGACTCAACTTCGTTCACTGGCTCTGCCCACCTCGGCTTGTTATGTCTCTGATAAACATGCAGCCGTGGTATCCCACTACCACCACCTTGGTGCCATCGCCGTGCGATATTTACTTTGATTGTTGACGCGCACCACACCACCATGGGAGTGTGCATATCGTGCCTATGGCCTGACGAGGAGGCAGTAAGTGGACATCACTGAGTGAGCTAACAAGATAAATGAACAGACACCATTGCTGAACCCGCCGGTGGAGCCAGAGCCGGCCCCTGTTCCGTCTGCAGCCCGGCTTGAGAGGGAGCAGGCTTTGAATAAAATTGTTCAGGACATTGAGACCAGTTTAATTGATATTACCAGTGTTCTCCAGCCAGAGGTCAGGACAGTGGGAAAGAGTGCTAGCGAATACAAGAGAACGCTGGCTGAACTCAAATTTGCTACGGCGGGTTCACCACTAAAGGGCACGCTTCCACGAACCAAGGCTGGCCTGACCGCCCAGGAGAGAGCCTGGCTGAAGGAGCTGGGAGCCGCTGCTAATGCTGTGGTGGAGGGAATGCCAAAGGTGGAACCGAAGGGAGTGCTGATTACGACGTTCGAGCAGTTTGCGGTCGCTGCGTAGGCACGACTGTCTTCAGCGAATCGGTGGCTGAAAAACACCTTCTACATCACATAAAGCAACAAGAAAGGAACATATCAACACTAAAACAGCATCAGCCACGCATACTGAACTGTGTTAAGGGAGGAACAAGGCACTAACAACGGCATGGGGCCGAACGAGATTGAGCAGAAACTGAAGGAAACCAAAACGCTAGCAAATGTTAATTAATGTAGTAATAGAATTACACTTACAAAACACAGTAATGATATCGGTAGAGACTCATCAACAACCTCCTGCTTATCTTCGGTTACCCACCAAATCTCACGTGACTTGTCAGGCTACTCCCAAACATCAAAAAACCCTTGTGAAGCCCAAATATCATCGCGTTTGATCGTTGTGAAATTCAAAATGCCACCTGCAAAGAGAAATCGCAAGTCCGGCGGACTCGACTCTACACCTAAGCGGCAGCGGGTTGAGGTACGTAAGGTTGGTCCGAGAAACACGCTAACTAGATTTCGTATGCCGCCGTGCTGAAAGAATTGAGCGAGCTGAAAGACAATGGTCGTCTGGTGATTGAGCAGTTTCAAAAATTACCGCCAAAAAAGCTGTACCCGGATTACTATGTGATGATTGCTGAGCCGATATCTTTAGCGGAAATCAACACTAAGGTTGCCAAAGACGCGTACGAGAGCTCGAGCCAGTTTATCGCGGATTTCCAGAAGCTCGTCTCAAACGCTGAAACCTACAACGAGAAACAGAGTGAGATTTGCAAAGATGCGCGAAAGATTCTGGCCCATGTTGAATCCCGATTCCCCGAAGACGACCTTCAGAGTACAGAGTTGAGTATTATTGACGAGCTGGTCGCGTATAAACAACGCGGACGCGTCTTGAGTGACATCTTTATGGATGAGCCCAGCAAAGCCGATTACCCAGACTACTACACTATCATCAAACAGGGAATGGCTTTCAACACCATTAGGTCGCGTGTCGAGGCCAGCGGTGGTCTCCCGGTCAGCGAATTCACGGCGCTTGTCGAGCTCATCTTCTCCAACGCAAAGACCTACAACCAGGACATTTCTCAAGTGTACATCGATGCTGTTGCGCTGGAGAAGCTGTTTACGTCCAGGGTGGACAGGCTAAAGAAGTTTGAAGAGAAGCCATCGCTCAAGCTAAAGCTTAAGCCCAGCGGCGGACCAAAACTGAAGATCAACCTTAAGAACGAGCCAGAGCCAGAACCAGAACAGGAGCCAGAGCCAGAGGAGACCTTCCTTGAGGAAGAGACTTATCTGGATGACACGCAGCTTGACGAGGGAGAGACGCAGATGGATGAGAGCCAGTTGGAGGAAGAGGAGTACGTCGACATGATGAAGAACGTGGTCGAGGAAGTCCGACACCGAGCAGAGGGCAAGTCTGTGGCCGACGCCCTTATTCAGTCCGTGTCTGTTGCGTCTATTATTCCGAGTTCGGCCCGGTTCCAGCAAGTGAAGAACCCTGTTCCGCAGCCCACCTCAACCGATACGTTCCAGGTACTTATTCCAGCGTCCAGAAAATTCATTATTCAGAGCCATGCATTCACCGTTCCTTCTTGGCACCACACTATCAACGTGTTGGTAAAGATGCACGAGTCCTTGAACAACCGACACCACAACCTGACCCTTACCCACAATTCGCGACGCATGCAGCCGATATCGGTATCCAACACTGTCCCATGGTCGGACGCGTCCAAGCCGCTAGAAAATAAGTTTGAGTTGCGTCTTGCGCCCGGTCTGAACCACGTGGAAGTGCAGGTGCAGGCTGCCCCAGCGGGCAAGGGTGCCGCTAGGCTTAACAGTCAACCAGTCCAGTTAGGAGAGGGCGCGGAGACCGAAAAGTTCACTCTGTGGATTATGCTGGCGAAATAGAACCCCGCAAAGCTGCCGATGTTTAGGTACGGGCAAGCAAGCGAAAAAAGTGAGACCGTGGGGGACGTGGGGGCAGCGGGGAACGAAAACAACGTTGGGGGCCAGCTACACGGAACCCAATAAAACAGCTTAAAATTACGCTTATGGTCTGGTCCACGAATATGGTTCGGCTAGGGGTGGGTAACTCGGTTCGGAAATTTGTTGTGCGGCACACGTGATTTTTACTTCCGGGTAAGAAAAATTGTGTCTCCTCGGAAGTCAGACTCACACCTTCCCTTGTATTGTCAGGATGTACGTGTGATGCCCTCTTCATCGTCCAACTCTATTAAGCTTTTAGCCGGCAATTCGCACCCACAGTTGGCGCAGCTGGTAGCGTCTAAGTAGGTTACACATGGAAAACCGCAAGAGACGCTAACAAAGACTTGGACTAGACCTGAGCAACATTGCCGTGACGCAGTACTCCAACCAGGAAACTTCAGTCACTATCGGCGAGTCTGTGCGAGATGAGGATGTGTTCATTATTCAGACTGGCTGCGGTGAAGTCAACGACTACCTGATGGAGCTATTGGTCATGATTCACGCATGTAAGACTGCGTCGGCCCGACGTATTACTGCCGTCATTCCCAACTTCCCATATGCCCGACAGGATAAGAAAGACAAGTCGCGAGCTCCGATCACTGCCAAGTTGATTGCCAACATGCTCCAGACCGCAGGCTGCAACCACGTTATCACTATGGATCTTCATGCGTCGCAAATCCAGGGCTTCTTCCATGTGCCAGTGGACAATCTCTATGCGGAGCCGAGTGTTTTGCAGTATATCAAGACCAAGATTGACTACGAGAACGCTATTATTGTCAGTCCCGACGCTGGTGGAGCCAAGCGGGCTGCCGCCTTGGCGGACCGGCTTGACTTAAACTTTGCTCTGATTCACAAGGAGCGACAGAAAGCCAATGAGGTCTCGCGAATGGTTCTGGTGGGAGATGTCCAGGACAGGATTTGTGTTTTGGTGGACGACATGGCTGATACCTGTGGCACGCTTGTCAAGGCTGCTGAGATGCTCGTTAGCTCTGGCGCAAAAAGTGTCATTGCCATTGTCACTCACGGCATTTTGAGTGGCAAGGCTGTGGAGAAGATTAATGCCAGCCACGTCGACAAGCTCGTGTGCACCAACACAGTTCCTCATCAGCACATTAAGAGCCCCAAACTGGACCACATTGATATCAGTCCGACACTGGCTGAAGCCATTCGACGTCTACACAATGGTGAGAGTATTTCGTTCTTGTTCAGGAATACGCCTGGTGTCTAGCCAGTTTTCTTGAGTCTTCTGATTCGATCATTTTTCGATCTTTATAGCCGCATTGGTAGCATAAGATATTTCTTTCTTTAGAGTCAGGGTGGTTCAGGGTTCTGTCTTTCCCCAGCTGTATGTCTGACCCGAATATAGCAAGCACAGACGGCTTGCAGTTTTCTTTACTTTTAAAATGATGAAGTAGATGCCCCACGGTTTGTGCTCACGTGAACACTCGTCCCAAACAATTGATGTCAGCGCCGCACTTGACGCTCACCATATCGACGACCACGAGTTGAATTTCTACGCGTCAAAAAAGCGATTGACGCCCATCGGTGATGGCACCACGTAAGAAGCGTGAGGCCGCTTCCACTGCTTCCGTCAATACGGAATATGATGTCGGAGATCTCGCTGTGTACGTGGACTCTAATGGCCGAAGCTATTTCCACTGCCCGTTGCCCGGATGCACTGTTTTGAAGTCGGACGCAAAGTCTGTCATCAAACACGTTCGAAAACCTGGCGCAAGCCATCCTACTTACGATTATGCCCATGACGAGTCTCGGGGCTACATCCCGAGATGCCTCGAGGACACCGCGATTCGCGTCGACCGCCGTTACAACATCGCCGTGTGCCACTTTGCGAAAATGGCGCTCCAGCGTTACAAGATCAAGGCGCATCTCGAGTGGTGTCCCGGCTGCAAAATGTGGAACGACAGGGATAAGCTCGACAGGTTCTCCAAAGACTCGGAGCGCGACCGCGACTTTAAGAAAATCGTCGACACTGAGGACTTTTTGGGCGTGTTGACTGAACAGCACCAGGAGGGAATGGAGGTTGACATGGTTCCTGATCTCGTCTACGGAACAGAGCTGCTCGACTACGAGAACACTAACTTGTTTTACTGTCACATATGCGTGACAAAGACACCAACGCAAATGCTATATTACCGCTACAAGCCCATCAAGCACCTCAAAGAGTTTGATGAGCACTGCAAGCGCGAGCATCTAGCGTTCTACAACGAGAACAAGTCAAAGGAGGAATACGTCGAACGATACATTTGTTCAGGTGGATACTATCTGCCCGGCGACGACCTTGGCAAGCCAATGGAACGCTTTCTCCCTGTCAGTCTCAAATGGGACGAGAACATTCAGATTGACCCCGCTCTCCGAAAACTCCGATCAACAATCTCTAGCACGCCGGTAAGGCCAGGACGGAAGGCGAAAAGTAGTGTTCGTGCATCGCCTCGAAAGAGCGCCAGCCGAAGAGTGATGAGTGACTCAGAAGATGCGATTGATATGCACGATGATACTGTTGAAGACGCGGCTATTCCATTGCCTCGAGAAGACAGCGACGAGGCAGTGGATTTCGTGCCGCAGTTCACGCCTGAACCAGAGCAGGAGCCTGGCTTTTCTCCAGAACCAATTCCGGATTATGACTTAATGGACGTTGACCCCGTCGAGCCGGCAGATGCTGCTGATTTTGTTAGTACGCAAGCCACCCACTACACTAACACTCAGCCTTCAAGTACTCAGACTACAAGCACGCAGGGCACTGCAGTTTACGCTAGCACGCAAAGTCCTAGCCGAAGCTTCCAGGGCCACCTGTTAGCAGACAAGTTTCCAATACCAGTCATTGAGATTGAAAGCGACGATGGAGGAGGAGAAAACGAAGCGAAAACTATGGCCCTGAGAGCGCTGTGCCGGTACTATCTAACAGTGTTGAAAGAAAACACTTCGACATTAAACTTTAGAATGTCAACCAGGTCCTGGGCGTCTCTCTTCACAAAACCGGAGGCGATGAACTTTATGATTCGACAGCTTTTGCTGCTATTCACAAACTTCAGGGAGAGGCTAAGCGACGAGCAAATGGCTGCCCTGAAAGAAGTTGACGAGAAAACTGAACAGCTGTCTGGAGGCGAAGTCGACAGCAAGCAGGTGGGCCCAGAAACGGAAGATGCCATGAAGGCAGTTCACCGTCTATGTTTGACTTTGCTGAATTTGAGCCAGAGCGATCTTCACAACAATCCTGCTTTTGCTTTATTCGCCGAAACCATCCTTGCAACACCTGAGTTAGCACAAGACGAGGCACAGATTCTATCTATGTTGGAGCTCACCAACTCATTTTGGAGCGCTGTTGAAACATTATATGAGAAGCCTCACGGTCACAGGCAGCGTCCTTTTGATCAGTTTTTCCTGCCCTTTATGACCTCTAGGGACGAATTGCTGAAGAGGCAAGGACTCACTGGCCGTATATGCAGTAGCTGGTCAGGGGAGTTCCTAAAGATACAAGGCCAAACACTAAGCGTTTCGAGTCTCCTAAAGTTTTACTCGTCGGTCATTACGGACTGCGTGAAGCTTTTGGATGAGCTGACTTGGGGGCTGGAACACGCTCTAGTGAGTCGCTGGAACGGAAAGATAAACGATGACGACCACCGACTGAAACTTGGATACTGCTTCATCGACGACGAAGACAGCCCCTTCCGCACAAAGACCGGGCTTCCTTTTGATTTTGCACTTGCGGTGGAACTAGTATTGGAAGCAAAAGTATCACCAAACAGTCCGGCCAACGAAGACTATGTGGCCATGACGCAGGATTTCGAAAAGCTTTCCGAAGACGATAAGAGAAAGGTCTATTTGTACCTCAAGAAAGCTCGAAGATTACAACGCAGTCTGATGCTACTCATTTACATGTCGATTACGCGTCCCATTGGCTTGGATGACATGCTCTCGTGGACTTACCGAAACCACACAAAGAAAGATACACCGTGGGGTCACCGAAACATGAACATTGTGAGCGAAGGCGTGTTATTTAAGCTGGCGAATCGTGAGGTAGGGGCAATTCCATGGCTTTTCTCGGAGCTATTGGTGCGATACCTCTGTATTGTGCGCCCGTTTGAGATTAACCAAATCCAGCGAGCAACTGGTAAGGCCGCCAACGTTGACGAATACATCACCAAAGTGTTTGTGGTGGGCGAGTACATGGAGGCTAGCCAAGCGATGAGCAGGATTATATATAGGCACACTGGTTTACCTCTGAGCACGCTGAGTCTAATGCACGCCCACGAGCGACTTTTTGCCAGCGAGGAAAATCGGACGGAGCTCAACGAGCACCTGGAAAGGCAGGCCCACGAGCTCTACACCGAGCTCTTTGACAAGCGTGTCATGCTGAAATATACCAACTAATCCGTACATGTATATTTATAAATATGGGTAATGATTTAGCTGACGTATGCGCTGCGTATATATACTTTCTGCATTTGTCCGAGGCGGCCGCCTCAAAGTTTAAGTGGCGGGAGCGACCAGTGGCCGAGGCCGAAATTAGAGTAATGATAATTAGCGGACTTCTCCACGTATTTGTGCTAGTGACATGCTCCGGCTGAGCAGCAAGGCTACACAGTGGACACAGGCCGACGTGGCCGGAATTTCGGCGCAGACCGAAGACGCCAACAGTCTGCGGAACTTTATACCATTTGAAGAGCCGACTTCTCCACAGAACCTCGAAGCCTATTCGCAGCTGATTCTTGAAGGCTTGAGAAGAAAGTCAGATTTCCTATGCGACGATGCAAAATATGAGGGCCAAGTTGGTGCTTTAGTTGAGGCCGTTCGCCAGGCCATGTCGAGCAAACCATTCAAGAAGCCGCTGGCTGACAAGGCCATCGAGACTTTGTTTGAAGCCCTGCAACTTCGCCAGTCCAACCTGCTCATCAAACGCAGTGCGGTGGTGAGCGCCTATCTGGCGGTGCCCCAAATGATGCAGTCGTTCTGCGATTTCGTAGTCATGAAGAGACAGTCAAAGCGACACGTTTTGCTGGTTCTGACGGGGCCCAGCACCTTTGAGAGCATTGTGGGTACTTTATTCTGTTCAGTCCTGCACAATGCCAGTCGGGGAGTGGATGAGTTTGAGCCTGTGTCATATCCATACTCGCTGTTTTTGATGAACACGACCGGTGGCTCATTTATATTCTACAAGGCCACGGTTGGGCGGCAATATCTGGCTGCCCTCAAGAAGAATCAGACACCCTCGCTATCAGAGTTCAAGGTCACTCGTTACCCGGCAAAGGGCGAACTGGAGTTTGCCAACATTATTGATCGCGTTGAGATACTGTCAGTGACAAGGCATGCTGTCAACTCAGCTCATGAGCCTGCGTACACTGAAAAACAAGCTGAAATCAGGCTCAGTGAGCAGTACTCACACTATGCCGAGCACAAGCAGACTGCAGAATACGCAGAAACCACAGAGCAGTTCGGACAGGCCGCCGAACGCATAGCACAACAGATATACATAGCCAGGAACACAAGTACATAGAGACACAAGCAACGCTTGTGTTATGCAAGTATTAAGGTACATAATAAATAATGCGTCTATCCGACCCAGTGCCTTCCTCTATTCTCCGCCACCATGCTATGCTCGGTGACTACCCGGGCAACCTCTAGAACCCTCCCAAACAAGTACCTGACCAAGACATCACCAGTTAGACTTCCAATGGCATGCAATCCCCGGTTTAATTTCCTCTCCCTTAAAGTGTGCTTCGTAACGTTACTCAAATCACAACCCTCCATCATATGCTGCGCCAGATAGTCCAGTGACCCTGACCGGCCGGTTCGAACTTCCACACAGGTTACCCGCCTTGATACAACCTCGCCTGATTCGAGGCGAATATCAGCTCCGCCATCGGGCGCCATTTCCACAACTGCCGCATTAGGCAACCCTTCGTAGTTAAATCCCTTAGTTGCTTTCATCAGACGGTACACTTCTCCGTATTCCGGGTAAACTTCCTTTGAGTATCGCTTGAGCGGGCTGTCGCGCTTGTAAATGTGAATTACCTTGCCTCGTCTGTGCTTGATCACCTGCTCGGCAGCAGCTATTCCGGAGCCGATAATCAACGTCGTGGGCATGCATATCTCGTCCTCACACGGAGGAGTGCACAGCGGCGGAGTTACTGTGAAGGAGCATTTTGCGCCGGGCTGCACGAGTTTGTCAATCAGGCAAGTGTAGGAGTCCTTCGCCTTAGAGAGGGGCTTCTCGTACAGCCCACTAGCCATCACGACATGGTCGGCACTGACTGCGTGCATCTGTTGAGTACGAGTATCGAGGTAGGATATAACGTAGCCTGTCTTTTCCCTGTCCACACAGACGACCAGGGCATTGTTGACAATGTTGTGAGAAATTCCAGCGAGTTTCGGGTATTGATGATAATAATGAGCAACCTGCTTTCTTGTCGGACGCATGAAATCAGGCAGGAGAACCCCGCTTCGCTCGTAAACTTGGCCAAAGCTGAGATCCTGTCCCGGAATCGAAAGCATTTCGGCAAAACTCAATGTCTGTTCGTTCTCATTCTCGTGGGCCCATTGACCACCGGTAGATGGAGCGGCGTCCAGTACAAGATGATTGACCTTGGATTGCGTTCTTGCCCATGCAATTCGGGTTTGCTTATGGTGGTTTGCAAACTGCAGCTCGTCGCTCGCGATTAAACAGTCCACAAGCAAATTGACCGGCGAAGTCTCTGCGTAGAATGTCGATACCCGGCCCAGATAATCCAGCAGTTCTCGGTCCTCAACAGCCTCTAACAGGCTTGTCCTTGTGTACGGCAACAACAATTGGTGGAGATATTCGTCGGGATGCGGTCCAAAACGCTCATAGTCGTAATACGGCACGTTGCCCTCTAGTATGTAGGACAGAAACATGGCCGCCGGCCCAGACCCGACAACGACGGCCGTGTACCTCATGGCATAAAGTGATGAGAAAGATGGAGAATTTTTTTGTGCATGGTGTGTCTCACTCGGCCCCAATCAGCAAACCATATTTGTAAGCGTTGCGCCGCACAGCCTTCACGTGCACTTTCCGGTACCCGGAGCTGGGTCGGAGGAGAATCGGGCCGGGCGACTTGCTTGCTCGGTGGTGAGAGCGCTAGTGATGTCTGTGACGTAGGTGGGCGTAGCCGCTTAGGACTAAAGTGATGATGCCAAGAGGCGGTTTAATAATATGGGCAAATTTGAGTCATGCAGGATTAATGATGTCACCAAGGACCAATGGCTGTGTGATAAGACGCTGAGGTGAGCTGAGACGCAGGCTAGTGAGTAAGTGACCGTTCACTTTCTTCAGACCGCACCTGACGAGTTGATGCATTCGGTGCACCATTAACCGTTATATGCACCCAGCCGCGCGGGGCGATTCGGCGACCTCACAGCGTACGGTTCTCACTGTAGCAGTGGACTGATGTTTAGCCTCGGATTTAACTTCTCCTCCGATGGCCAAGTCCCGATTCCGTTCCCATGGCAAACAACATGGCAAAACACCTTCGGTCTCACCCCGCAATTCACATTCCTCTGCGCAAACTTGTGTACAAATTCGAATGCGCTACATGCGTTAGAGACCGTGCTATGGGGTATCACCTCAACAAAAATTACTAGTGCATCTCATCAAGAACAGAGTTTGAATAGCCACCCACCCCTTACTAGCCTGCCGGCACCCTCAATGCTAACAGTTGACCCATCGCGATTCTCGGCCGGCAGATCGATTGACGATCTAGCGATCCGTTGATCAAATGCAGGCATCGCTTCTAGGTGGAATGCTAAGAATAACTTTACCCTCAGTCCGGGGTAAACTAGCCCGAAACATCGTTAACCTGTACCGGTCTGAACCTGAGCGGGGTCCGCCTTGCACCGGAACCGTGTAGCGCCCATATTCGCCGTCAAGCACCCAACCTAACAATTGCTATCCTCACCTCACTTGCTCACTTGCACTTGCTTCCACCTATACGCAATCTCAGGTTGCTTCCCCACCTTATACCTCTTCGAAACACGTGACTCGCCAGATCTCGAGCCGTACCGTGTTATTAAATCGCTATCGCCTATCTACAGCGTGTATCTTGAACGCCGCTATCCTCTGAAACCATCTCATCTCCTGCAGTAACAAAACATAGTGCCAAAACACCAAAACAGGCTACGGCACCACTGTAGCATGCCCAAGGTAGCTTACAAATACAATAATTCTTACGTTCATGACAGCCAAGGCCTTCTATAACCGTACCTTATCGACGCATGGAAGCCAACCCCGAGGCTACACCATCACCCAATAATACCACTCACCGGCATACAGCGCTTCGCCGGGGTCTGTGCAAACACCTGTCAACGGCGGGTTTCGGAAAATTACCCGGGTCGGTCAGCCGTGCGGCGGCGCGCGTATCGCTTAGCGTGCCTATTAGGGGACAGAACGGCACTTCGGCACCCTCCCCACCAACATCCGCAAGGAAGTATCAGCGAGTATCAGTGAGCGATCGTGGCTTTGTGGCTTTTAACAGGCCGGAATGGCACGGAATAACTGCGACTATGGCGCTTTTAATATGTAGTTATTATTACTGCCACGGGCGACCTGGTTAGCCTGGAGCAGTGACCAGGGCGTCGCGACCCCAGATTACACCACGTGACCTGTAACCACCCGACCCGGGGAAGGCACAGCGGCGATGGGACTACTCGGGGCGGTGGAAAAAATATTTTGAATTTTACTTGCTTTTTCTCAAAATTGGTCAGGTTACCATAGATAAGGGTCCCAAATATAAATAGCCTTCCTAGTCCACGTCCCGCTAGTAACCATATACACCAAAGCATATTAATACAGAGGATAGATGAACAGACTGCCGAGGACTAGACCTGCAAGGCTGCCCGCCACTCTACTGCTACGGGCTATTTCCTCATCTGCTCACAAAAATAGTCTGGCTACTATGAACGGCCTACCGATTCCTGAGCCCAAGCAGCTCATTCCCCCAAACTCGCAGCCCGAGTTCCTCAAATACCTTTCTTTGAACGACCTGACCTGTTTCATGGCCTTGTCCATCATGACTTCGCCCAACCTCCTCAAGTTGTCTACCAAAATCATGCCTTATGTCCCAAACTTCCTCATCAAGACTTTCGTGTACCCTATCTACTGTGGTGGCGAAAACTTTGAGGAGCTCGTCAAGAACGGTGAGAAGCTGCTTAAGCGAGGTTTTGGCAACATGATGGTGTCCTACTCCGTTGAGGACGCGGAGGGCAACAAAGGCGCCATGCTGGAGCAGGTGATCCCTCAGATTCTAGGCTCCGTTGATCAGGTCCTGGTCAAGCACTACCAGATGGCTGAGCAAAAGTATCTCTCTGGAGAAACTGCTGTGAGCCCCACCTCCGGCTACATTGCCCTGAAACCTACGGGTCTCATGTCTCAGGCTACGGACATTCTCCGAAACTTTGACAACCCTGCCTACGCGGAGAAGTGGCAGGCATACTTGGACGTGTGCCGAACTATTTGCCGACACGCCGACACTTATGGCCAAGGTAAAGTTGTTATCGTCTTTGACGCCGAGAAGAAGGTCCTCCAGCGAGGTGTCTACGAGGCCCAGCGGGTCATGATGCGAGAGTTTAACCGAAACGGAAAAATGGTCGTTGTGGGTACCATCCAGATGTACCTGCAGGACTCTCTGGACCAGCTCAAGCTCGAGATGGATCTGGCCAAGAAGGACTCGTACCAGATTGGCATGAAGCTGGTGCGAGGCGCTTACCTCCACTCCGAGCCAGACCGAAACGTTATTCACCTCACTAAGGAGGACACCGACAAGTGCTACAACGACGGTGTCAAGATGATGGTGGACAACATCATTGACGGCTGGCACGGTAAGGCCACTGAGGTTGACGGTTGTCGACCTGTTTCCGGACGAGTCATTGTCGCTTCCCACAACGAAGAGTCTGCCGCCATTGTCGACGAGCGAATCAAGAACGAGGCCCCAGCAGGATTCGACCTGGTCAAGGATGAGTCTATCGTCTTTGGCCAGCTGTTGGGCATGGCTGAGGATCAGGGCCAGGAGCTCTCTAAGCGAGGCCGAAAGGTCATCAAGTACGTCCCATGGGGACCAACCGGCGAGACCAAGGACTACCTGGTTCGACGGTTGCAGGAGAACGGCGACGCTGTCCGAGAGGGCGGCTGGGCCTACTTCAAGTACGGACTGTCTGAGCTCGTTGGACGAATCCGAGGCTAATTTATTGCACGAAAGTGCCGGGCCTGCATTTGCCCGATTGCATGAGAAACGAAAAGTACATACTAATCTAATCGTAATACCATCCTTAACCAATGTAGGCTCTATGCACTGTACTAAAAGCGCGCATAGACTTCAGAAAATATCGACCAATCAGGACCGTACTCCAGGGGTTTTGGATCGCGATGGCTTACATACATGCAGACTGACACTGTAACTGTGTCTGTTGAGCTTTGGTGGCAACCGTGCTGAACACGGAACGCGGATATAGGATGCTGCGTAACCGCCTTGTACCCCAATGCTCACGTGAGCACTATTGTTAGCCATGTATTCAGGCACAACCTCACCTCGGCTGAATTCAAGCGCTAACTTTAACTCAAAATGGGTCAGACATGGTTCACCTCCAACCTGTTAACGTGTTAGTAAGGTTAACCTGTAAACCTACACTTCCGAGTGCCAATTGTACTCAAAGTGGCCTGTTTAAATTTAGCTGAGGGATCAGATCATAGCTCCTGGTAATAGATCGCCGCCCCATGCACTGCGCCCTGTAAATCGGTCTAGACTGCTCAGCCTTGCCGTACTGCCGAAGCGAGATCTAACATGTTATGTATCCAGATGCCGCTACAGAAACTTCAGCACGCAGTGAGTACTAGAAGTGAGACGGGGGACGTAAACAAGATGGGGATACGCGCCATCGCGTTTTCGCGTCGCGTAACGTACGCAGGGAGCGATTGTATGTTTCGCTTTGTCCGCAACCCTAGCCCACGCCCTTGCCCACATCCATCTAGCAATTCATCAAAGCCCCTCTAGCTTGCTAATCAAGTTAATTTCGATTCTCCCGTTTTGCGGATTCACAGTTTGCAAGGGCGACACAATTTCATCACTTGAGCGCTGTTTGCCCTGTTGCCCGCACTAATCCCGTTCTATTGTGCCGAAACTGAGTCGCAGGAGATTGAGGCGTCTGGAGCAGTTGGCGTACGCCTGAAGTAGCAATGGTGGACATGGAAGAACACAAAGACAAGATGGGCGAGGCCGTGAAGTCATCGGCCCAGCCCGTGACGAACGATCTCACGGACATCAAGGGAGTGCCGCCTACGTCAGAGCCCCAGGCTGATTACCACGCTAAGGGCGGCGATGCTGCTCATAAGAGTGGCACCAGTGAGAAAGAGATGAAGCGTCGAGTTGAGTCGCACGTGAATGAGCAGGCCCAGAAGCATCACGATATTCATGTCAAGGACGATGATGTGAAGGCAGCAGAGGTCCAGTTGAAGGCCGAGGGGAAGCATCCCGAGGTGAGTACCGAGCATGCTATACGCTGGGAAATGGCGAGGACAAACAATTGGCTCTATTTGGCTACGTGGCTACGATTATTCACGGTCCACGTCGCATTCAGATGTTGAAAATGTTTAGAGACTACTGCGACGCGGATGATAATCAGATGGCTTCAGCCTACTGAGCTCAGAGAGAATGAACTAACATAGACTAAATCCGAACCGGCGCACCCAGATAGGGTAGGTATACAATGACGGGATTTGTTGTTTATACACAGCAAGCCAAGACCGCAGGTTGCTTTGAGCGCCCTTGCGAGAGAGGCAGAGAATGAGAATAACAGGGTATGAGTCTCGGCTCTAGCTTCATTAGGTTTCTCTCTTCCTCGCTTCGTTCACAAATGTTCGACATCGATACTAACTCAGCCCGCCCCACCACCTCCAAACGGAAAGTCATCGGCGAGCCCTGCACCGAGCGGCAGCCTGACCCCAGGTTCGGCCAAGCGACCCGCTCCGCCGCCACCGACTACACCGCCACCACCTGTTCCAAACCAGAACCAGGCACCTTCACCAGCACCTAGAGCGCAATTGCCTACCCCTCCTAATAAGGCATCGCCACCACCCCCGTCCCAGGCGCCACCTCAGCCACCAGCTGCTAAAGCAGGCGAGAAACCAGCGCAACCTAAGCCCAAGGACGGTCAAAAGCCTTCTGAGAAGCCGGAAGGAGATGGCCAAGCCAGCTCCTCGCTGGACCCAGAGCTCGTGAAGCAGAAGGAACGAGAGGCTAAAGCCGCCCAAGTCCACAAGGCTGTTACCCCAGAATACGTCGGCTGGAAGGAAGTTGGAGGCTGGGAGGAGAGAGATAAACTCACCAGCGATGAAGAGGCGCGTGATCTTCTCCAAAGATCTACTCTTATTGAGACCTATGTTTCTGAGAAATACTACGGCGACTGGTACCACAACACAGCTCTGATTGTCTTTTCAAGTTTCCTCTCCTGGCTGGTTGCCCGTCTGGGCGGTGGCATTGCCTGGCTCACTATTATTTTGGCCTTTACTGCTACAGCCTACCGAACAAGCATTAGACGCTTGCGACGAAATGTGAGGGACGACATTGCTAGAGAGATGGGCTTAAAGAAGCTAGAAACCGATACAGAGTCGCTTGAGTGGATGAACTCGTTTTTGGTCAAGTTTTGGCTGATTTACGAGCCTGTTCTGTCCCAGACAGTCGTGGGAACTGCCAACCAGGTGTTGGCCGGCTCCACTCCTGGTTTCATTGAGTCTCTCACGTTAGACACTTTTACTCTGGGTACTAAGCCACCGCGAATTGACCATGTTCGAACTTTCCCCAAGACTGACTCGGATATTGCTGTCATGGACTGGAAGTTTTCTTTCACACCCAACGACACCCAAGATCTCACAGCCAAGCAGCTCAAGAACAAGGTCAACCCTAAGGTTGTCCTTGCCGTGCGACTGGGCAAAGGTTTTGTGTCTGCCGCTATGCCAATTCTTGTTGAGGATATGTCGTTTTCTGGTCTGATGAGAGTCAAGATCAAGATGATGACCTCATTCCCACACGTGCAGACTGTTGATGTGTCGTTTTTGGAGCCACCAAAGTTTGACTTCGTTCTGAAGCCGATCGGCGGTGAGCATTTTGGATTTGATATCAAGGTTATCCCTGGCCTGTCTGGATTCATTACTGAGATGGTCCACGCAAACCTTGGCCCCATGCTGTACGCTCCAAACGCCTTTCAGCTCAATATCGAACAGATGCTGGCCGGTGCCGGTGTCGACTCTGCCATTGGTGTTCTCGCCGTGACTGTGCACTACGCCAAGGACCTGCGAGGTTCAGAGGCTATTGGCAACACTGTTGACCCATACATCAAGTTTGCGTTCAACGAGCGTGATGAGCTTGCCCGAAGTGAGATCAAGTCCAACGTCAAGAGCCCAGTCTGGAACGAGACCAAGTACTTGCTGGTCAAGAACCTGAACGAAGTCTTGTCCATGACTATTGTGGACTTCAACGACTTCCGAAAGGACAAGGTTATTGGCGTCGTCAACTTCCCTCTGGAGACTCTCAAGGACAAGCCTGATCAAGAGTCTATCACCTCTTCTGTTTTGTCTGCTGGTAAAGAGCGAGGTGGACTGTGCTACGATATTCATTACTTCCCAGTTCTCGAGGGAAAGACCTTGGAAGACGGCACTGTCGAGCCACCACCGGAGTCCAACACTGGTATTGTCACCTTCACCGTGCACCAGTGCAAGGATCTCGATGCTAAAGCCTCCATGGTTGGTCAGCTGTCAGCTTACGCTGTGATGCTGGTCAATGACCGTGAGATCAACAAGTCCAAGGTTGTCAAGCGATCCAACGACCCTGTGTGGGACGAACGATACGAGTTTTTGGTCACAAACAAGAACAAGTGTAAGCTGACGGCTATGATCAAGGACTCTCGAGGTCTGGCCACTGACCCTGTTGTGGGAAAGTACTCTGTCAACCTTCAGACCCTGCTTGCTGCTGGTGAGAACGGCCAGGATTGGTTTGACCTGACGCCTACCGGTCGAGTACGAATTCGAGCCACCTGGAAGCCAGTTGGTCTCAAGGGCGCTGCCGGTGGCGCTGCTACCTACGTGGAGCCTATTGGTGTGATGAAGTTCCACATGAAGTCTGCTACCAACCTTCCTAAGCTCGACCGAGTTTCCAAGCTTGATCCATACGTGCGACTGTTTGTTGGTGGCTTCCAGAAGGCTCGAACTGACGAGCTCACTGCCAACAACGATCCCGACTGGGACGAGTTTTTGTACGTCACTGTGCAGCACCCGTCTCAGAAAGTGGAGGTTGAGGCTATGGATGCTGAGAGAATGGGCAAGGACCGAACTCTGGGTAAGTTCCAGCTCAGTGTCGCCGACTTTGTCAAGCAGAACGAGCTGGGTGAGTACCTGGCCAGTGATGTTGTTGAGAAGACCGGTCAGCTGGTTGTTCCTAAGAAGTCCAACGTCGGTCGGCTAGAGTACTCTGTTCAATTTTTGCCATCCATCATTGTTAAGGACCCTGAAGAAGCTAAGGCTGAGAAAGAGGAAGAAGAGCGAAAGCTCAAGGAGCGACAGGAGCTTATCGAAAAGGGCGAAATTGACCCCAAGAAGGAGGCTGAGGAGGCTGCTAAGAAGAAGGCCGAGGGCGGAGAGGAAGAGAAGAAGGAGAAAAATGATGACGATGAGCCCAAGAAGATCGATATGCCCCTTGAGGAGCAGATCAAGTTCGACTCTGGTGTGCTGCAGCTCAGTATTCTCAGCATTGAAGGTGCTGAGAGCGACAGTTATGCTTTTATTAAAGTTGACGGATCCAACAACGCCTCTTGGACATCTGCTAAGCTTAAGGGAGCTCGTGTCAAAGTAATGGAGAACACCGAGACAATGGTCAAAGAGCTTGAGTGGTCTCAGATCCAGTTCTCTGTTTCCGGTAAGCGAGACGCCAAAAAAGAGGAAGATTTCTACGCCACTCTCAGCATTCCCACGCTTACCTTGTTGAACGATTCCTACGACAAGGATAAGGTCTACACTTTGTCTAGCAGGACTGGTCGGCCGGTCAAGATTGCTGTTCGAGCGCGATACTTCCCTGTACCAATGAAGGTTGACCCAACCGAAAGTATCAACAACATGGGTCTTGTTCGAATCGATGTGGTTGAGGGTATTGATCTACCCGCTGCTGACAGATCAGGCAAGTCCGACCCCTACGTGGTGTTCAGATACAATGGCCAGAAGATTTTCAAGACCAAGACTCAGAAGAAGACTCTTAACCCTGTGTGGAACGAGTTCTTTGAGGCAGAGATTGTCAACAGGCAGAAGGACGTTCTCAGGGCTGAAGTGTATGATTGGGATATGGGTCCAGCGGAGGACGACTTTTTGGGAGCTGCTGAAATCAACTTAGCAGACTTGGAGCCACTGCAGCACAAGTCTCTTACTCTCAAACTGGATGGCGAGAAGGGCAGCATCAAACTGAAGGTTGGTTTCAAGCCACAATACGTTGCCCGAAAGCTCAAGTCGAGTGATTTTGGCACTACGTTCGCAGGCACCATAGGACCTGCTGGCAAGGTGCTGAGCCACGTTGGTGGCGGCGGTGCCAAGGTTGTTGGAGGCGGTGCTGCTGTTGCAGAGAAGGGCGGCAGTCTGTTGAAGAACACGCTTGGCCGAAGTGTTGGTAAGGCCAAGGGTATTATTGGTGTTGGCGGGGGAGCTGCTGCGGGAGCTGCAGCTGGAGGAGCAGCTGCCACCAACGGAGCTGCTGATGAGTCGTTTGACTTTGAGACTCAGAGCAACGCTAGTTTGTCACCACACAAGACTACCCAGAGTGTCGCCAATGGCAACGTGAAGGCCGGGCAGGTGACTGTCGTTTCCGCTGAGGGCTTTGACGCCAGCAACCTCCAAGTGCGGGTGTACCTGGCGACCAACAAGAAGGAGAAGGAGATTTTCAAGAGCAAGGCTGCCAAATGCGCTGGCGAGCTGCGAATTGACGAGTCGATCACTTTCAAGGCGGCCCCAGGATCGCAGATCATTTTCCGAGTCAGAAACCACCACAGCTTGGGTCGAGATGAGGAGTTGGGCGAGTCTGTGTTGCCTTTGGCCGAGCTAAATAATGAGGAGCAGACGGTGTCAATTGGCCCAGGCAAGTTGAATGTGTATTTGAGTTACCAGCACGAGGAGTAACTACGAACAAAGCTGTAGCGGAATTTGTTATACAAGGACAGACGCTCCTTGCAGATGTTTATTAGTCTAATAAAATGTCATTTTGATTCAATGAGCAATACACTGATCTCGAGGACTATGTCGCATGTTTCGTGTTGTTGTGGACTCGAAAATTATGTTTATATTGTAGGACGGAGACGTGGATGGGCGTGAATTATGGCATCCGGTGTTTTACAGAAGTAACTTAAGGAAGTTGAGATAGATTGCTAGTAGGCTGGTGTCTATTGATGATGTTGAACATGTCGGCTTGAATCCACTAACAGATATGTTTACAACACATGAACTCCAACATCAGCGTATCTCTTGCGTGCAACGCTGAACACACCGAGAAACTTGTTTACAGCAATTTATTCAGAAACTACCGCGGCTCAGATGTTTGGCTCTGGACAAAATCAATATCGGAATACGGGAAGGGTTACGACTGTGTTCCCCATCATGTCTGAGAACAAGAGGAATGTATCGAAGTGAAAACTGGCGCAAATGAAATATAGATTGTACTGAAACAAACGATGGCCATCTGCGGCGCGCGCCCTACGATGTGCGGCTTATCTTCATCATTTCGAAGCTACAGCTATTTCCTGTTACATGTGCACGCAAATAGAAACCGATGGATGGGGCTTTCGCCTTTCGAGGTGCGGCTTTCGACCTGAGTTTGGATCATGACATGTGAGAGATTGCGATCGGCAGTTAGACCTGAACACTAAACTTGGCAAAATTACTCACAACATGCTCACTTGATTATGTGTACTTGATGAAAGGAAGTACCTGCAGTATCCGTGCTTATCGGATGCGCGCCGGGAGATAAGCCGATAACCATGCACGACCGCACAAGATCACTAGAGGATATCAACCTTGAAGACTTACGACTCAAGTACTTGGGAATACTCGAACGAGTCGAGGGGAGTGGGATAGAGAAGATTGCATTAAATGACGAAGCGGTACAATTAAGTGACACGGCGGGTGCTGAGGATGACCCCGCAAGTGCGCCGCCAACGCCTTGGAACCTTCCGTCAGAGCTCACCGAGATCATATTGAAGCGGCTATATGCGTGCGAGTTGTGGAAACTGCGTGGGTTTTGTCGCACGTTTCGTGATATAGCAGACTCGAGAGTTCGCTTTGAACTGTGCGACTCACCGTTGAGCTCTAATCTGGGTTATTGGCAACCAAAACTTGAAGCCTTCAACGGACCTGTCGGTGGAGGATTGCACGGCCAGTGGTTTGTTAATGCCGCCGAGCTCGCATCTGGGAGGTACGATGCTGTGTTGAAGAGATTGACTGTTATTAACCACGTTCAAGAGCTTGGACTGGTTCCGCTGGCGGAGTTACTTCACTACATGAACACCAAAAAGCTAGACACGTGTCTCAAGGAAGTTAGTGTGGTTCATTACTTCAATTCGGGGATAGACAGGCTCCTGGCAACTTTAAGTCAGGTTGGGTGTGAAACAAGTGTCTTAATCCCATGTCATATGGAGCCACTCGATTATCTGGGTCTGGTCAGCCCATTACGAATTGGCAAATGTATCAAGAGCATCAGGATACAGGCAGAGTCGAATAGGCCTCTTCAGTCGTTCGGCTTCTTACGGGTTGAACCGGACAATGACGTGGAGCTCATCAACATTTACTACAATCATACCATGTACGCTCATGCAGACATGTCTCAAGGCAACTGGACGTGGCTAAACATGAATATTGACTTTGAGTGTCTTGAAAAGTTTATTGTTCAGTTTCCAAAGCTGAGGTGTTTGGCGGTCAACACGGTGAGTATCGTCAGGGTACCAGAGGGCCTGAGAGAAAGCGATTGCGTCCCCTCACACGTAATTTTCAAAGACAATTACCTATTCGGCGGAGATACATATAGCATGCACAAGAAACACTTGGAGAAGCATGGCATACTTCCCGAATTGACAGAAGTCCGCTGACACTATCCCATAGCCTATTTACAAACATTCATTCAACGCCATATGTCCACCACCAAGTCAGAGCAAGGAGGCGTACAATTCAGTCTATTGTACTATCGTCAATATATGCACAAAATGTATGAGTGGTATCCACGCTAGCCAACTACTTAATGTTGGCCAACCTGGTAGTATTAAGATGAACGTTGACGTCCAAAGTATCAGCGGAGTTGGCAATAGCATCAAGTCGTTGGTTCTGTCGACTAACTTCTTCGTTTGTGGCGATGGCCAGCTTGTTGAGACGGCTGGCAGCGGCGCCCAGAGCGGTGAGGTTAGAGTCAATTTCGTTTTCCATCTCATCGTCTTCAGAGTCGTGCTCAAACTGGTACTTTGATCGTTCTGTGGATCCCTTGCCGAACTGGTTTCTGTACTTCATTGCCGTCTCGCTCTGTTCTAGGCCCTTTGTGACTCGCTGCTGTGAGTTATATGCTTCCTGCCGCAGAGCTTCTCGGGTAGACTGTGCCTGCTGTCTGTCCAGTTTGATCTGTTCCTCCTTCTCCTGTAGTCGTCGCTTTGAGGTGAACGGGTTCGACACGTGGACGGCGAACATCGATCTGTTGAGAGTCTTGAGCTCCTTTGCCTTTTCTTCTGCGATTCTGTTTTGAGTGGTCGCCAACGACAGGTTTCGCTCGGTATTGGACAGCCTCTCGCCCTGAGAACCCAGCATACCAAGTGTGTTTCTACCGCTCTCCTCGGCCTCGTTCGCCAGACGCAGCGCATTTCGCGTAGACTGAACTGATGCTTGTTTGGTGAACCTGATCTGGCTCTTGATAGCCTCCACATCCTCGTCTTCTTCTGTCATTTGCTTCTGCTCCTGCTCTTGCTCAGGGACATAGTCTCGGTTCAAAGTTGAAGACGTCTCAAACAGCTCGTCCTCAGGAGGGACCTGTGACTGTGGTTTCTGCATAGCCGGACCAGAGTTCATCATGGCAGATCTGCCAGCAAAGCCGCCCTTATTCGCGCTCTTGAACAGCTCGTTTCTCTCTGCATCATCTTCTTCCTTTGGCGGTCTAGACCCGAATCTGTTGGAATACTGCTGTTCAGCAGCGGCATATGGGCTGGCGGAGGCGCCGTTTCCAGAATTTCCGTATGAGTTGGAGTTACCGTAGGAGTTACCTCCGCCGTAAGAGTTGCTTCCACCATATGAGTTTCCACCGCCATATGAGTTACTACCGCTATTTCCAGCAGCGTAGGAGTTACTGGCACCGTAAGAGTTTCCGCCACCGTACGAGTTTCCACCTCCGTATGCGTTTCCTCCGCCATAGGACGTATTGGCACTGGCGTAGGGGTTGTTCACCGCTGACTCACTCCGGCTACCAGACTGGTAGCCAACATTAGCCTGAGCGTATGGATTAGCTGGCGTAGTTCCACCGGATCCTGGCCCTGGTGGCTTTCCTCTATTGGATGCTACCTCCTTGGCGTAATCCGAGTACTGCGAGAACTTTGAGGGCCGCGAGTAGCCGCCACCGACAACCACGCCGTTCTCTTCGAGGTATTTTCGGTTGTCCTCGAGAGTAGGCTCCTTCTTCTTTCCAAACATTTTCTTCATCTTGTGCGGTGTGCGATAACGATAAACGTCAGCTTATATAAATAGCAGTGCCCCTGTAGTTTCAGGTAAGGGCGCAGTGGGTCTGCATAGAAAATGGTAGGTGACCGAGCCGAGCCGGGAGGGCGTACCGTAACGAGATTGCGATTCGGTGCAGAAGCGGAGACACAGGGGTCAATTATATTATTTAGTTCGAGGTTACATCAACGGATATATAATCTGATCACGTGACAGTATTCTGTTCAAGTTCAAAGGTAAAAAACAGTGGGGATTGCAGTTGTCGAGTTAGGCGTTCAGAAGCCAAGATTAGCCGAGCTTAATGGTTTAGACAATTAACGTGCTCCGCTACAAGCCGGTTCAACTGCGTGCTGCACTTTGATTAATGCACCCTTAAGGCACCCACCGATGCTCCGTCAGGGTGCATGCATTAATTAATCTGAGTGATTTACTCGTCAATCTGCTTATAACCTCAAGTTTCCTCTGGATCACCAAATTACGTGCGGTCATATCACGTGCAACTTCATTACGACGACCTTGGTGGGAGTGAGGCTGACCGCCACACTGCATACAATGAAATTTGTAGCACTTGTCAGCGGAGGCAAGGACTCCTGCTTCAACATTTTGCATTGCCAGCGGCAGGGCCATGAGCTCATTGCGTTGGCAAACCTTCATCCGCCATCCGTCACGACTGATGAGCTGGATTCCTTCATGTACCAGACTGTCGGCCATCACGCGCTTGATCTGTATAGCGAGGCCCTTGGAGTGCCCATGTACCGAGCGCCTATCAACGGGTCATGTCTAGTTCAATCGCTGGAGTATTCTCCGTCATATCAGGACGACGAGACCGAGGACTTATATACGCTGCTGCGGACAGTGCTCGAGAGCCATCCTCAGATCAAGGGTGTCAGCGTTGGCGCGATCCTGTCGACATATCAGCGGACGAGAGTGGAGAATGTGTGCCAGCGGCTTGGCCTGGTTTGTCTGGCGTATCTATGGCAGCGATCGCAGGCGGAGCTGTTGGATGAGATTGTGAACTCACAGATGGACGCCCGTATCATCAAGACCGCCGCCATTGGGTTGAATAAGAGCTTCCTGTCACGGTCTCTAGCGGATGTGAGGGACGATCTGATCAGGCTGAACTCCATGTATGACCTGCATTTGTGTGGCGAAGGTGGAGAGTATGAGACTCTGGTTCTAGACGGACCAAACTTTAAGAAACGGCTGCTATTGGACATGGAGCAGTCAAAGATTGTGGACCAGCCTACTGATCACGTCTCTTACATTTCCAACGTCACAGTCACTCTTGAAGATAAAGAAGCAGAGACGAACCTGTCTCTGGTCCTCAAAGAACGCGTCACAGTTCCTCCGATCTTGGAGGAGCGGTTTGCAAGAGTTCACAAAGCACTAGACGAGTACTACCCCCGACATGAGACGATATTCCTGAAGCGGACCTCTGTCAACTTGACCTCTGACCACGGACGACTGGCGAGCTCGAATCGGTCCGGCGATCACGTCACCATTAATAACGTTTGCATTTTTGGATTGGACACTGTCGAAGAAGAAGCAGAGGCAGTTTTCTCCAAGCTCATCTCCCTACTAGAGGTTTACAAGATGACGGCAGCCAACCTGACTTTTGTGTCGCTTCTGGTTTCTGATATTTCCATGTTTTCCGCCGTCAACAGCATATACGCCAAATACCTACACACCGGCCCGAACCCTCCCGCTCGACAGTGCATTCAGTCAAAGACTTTACACGGCTGCCGGATCCAGGTCTCAGCGCGAGCAGTTGCTCTGCCTAATCAGAAGCACCATAATGGGCTGCACGTTCAAGGGTTAAGCTACTGGGCTCCAGCAAACATCGGACCGTATTCCCAGGCAATTAAGCCCGTCAACGACAGTGTCATTTCTCTGGCGGGCCAGATTGGACTTGTCCCAGCCAGTCTGGAGATTGCCACAGATGTTGAGACTCAGGGGGTACTAGCCCTTCAAAGCTTCACTCGTGTGCTCGAAGCCTTAGAACCCACTGCGTCTGGTTTTGCCTCTATTGTCGCATTCGCCACCACTACAGAGTACGCACGGATGGCCACAGACATTTGGAAGAACTTCTTCACCACACCTCAACCATTCCTTGTAGCAGTCATTCAGGACCTGCCTCGAAACGCTGTTCTTGAATGGACAGGATGTGGCGTAAACTCACCTCAAGTCCAGTCACTCGCTGATGACTACGAAGACGATTACGTTTGGCCAGTGAAATACGATTCCACGGCCTGTTATTTTGGAAAAACTAGCATTCTCACCACTACAGACCTTTCGGTCTTGTCAAAGCCTCACACCTGGTCCACAGTTTACACGAAATCCGTCGAATTGTTGACCAACGTCAATGTGTCCAATTCAGAAATCGTATTAGTTTCTGAGTTGTATACTAGGGAAATGGAACCGATAGACGTTGCCGCCGTCATTCGTTGTGACAATTGACAGGTCGAAAGTTATTACGAACAATGTACTGATATACTCATTAATTACGACCCCTAAGCCTAGCTGTGTAATCTCGCCTAATGACGCACGGCCCTTGTGCTGGGACTAATCTAGCACCACTATATAACCTACTTCGCCCAACTAGACGAATAACGGAATATAGACGCAATGGCCACTCATCAGTTTAAAGGACTCGGAGCACTAGACAAAGTCTACGATGGTGAGTCTTTCGGCGGCCGCCCGACGTACCTGTGGTGTCGTTCGGTTAGCGGCGGTCCCTCGGTGCTTATTCAGCCGACCACCGAAGTTTGTGCAGGCCCGAGAACGAACTAACAAGGATCCAAGCTAAAGGTTGCCATCATTCACGCTCGATGGAACGATAAGGTTATCCAGGCTCTTGTGGAGGGCGCTGTCAACAAGATGCTCGCCCTGGGTGTCGCTAAGGAAAACATCGACATCACCTCAGTGCCAGGTAGCTACGAGCTGCCATTCGGTGTCAAGACGTGAGTACAATTGGTTCTTGACTATAATCTAACCTAGTGTTCACAAGCACAACCACAACAAGTACGACGCCTACATTGCCGTTGGAACCCTGATCAAGGGCGACACTATGCATTTTGAATACATTGCCGACAGTGTGTCTCACGGCCTGATGAAGCTGCAGGGTGAAATTGAGAAGCCTGTCATTTTTGGTCTGCTAACCTGTCTCACTGAAGAGCAGGCTCTGGTCCGAGCTGGACTGGCGCCAAATGGACACAACCACGGCGAAGACTGGGGTGCAGCTGCCGTCGAAATGGGTTACAAGTGGAGCCACGGTTTTGACTAGAGCTATGTGTATGCTGGCCAAAATGCATTGTGCTAAGTTACTTATTTCACTACACCCTCGTCCTGGCCATTGCCTTCTTCTTGTGCTGCCTGAGCACGTCTCTTCTCCTTCTCCTCGACTCTCTGTTCCACTCTCCTCGCTTCTTGTAAAATTCCTCCTGCCACTGCTCCACCTGCAGGTTTCCTAGCTTCAGAACCTTATTCAGCTGCGTCTGTGCACTCAAAAATGGCGAGTCTGCATGGGCAAAGAATAATCCTCGTTCCTGCTTTACAATAACCGGCCGGAACACTTCCTTCTTTTCAATCGGCTCATTGAAGTTTTGCTGCATTGTCAGGTCCAGGTCGTCATCGTCAACCAGCGAACCAAACAGGCCACCACCACTGGTGGGCGCTGTGTTTAACAGTGACCTCAATTTCGTCACTTCACTCTCTCCATTCATCTGCTCGTCTTCATATTCGTATTGGTTGTAGTTGTCACCCTCAGCGACAACCTCAAAGTCATCCTCATTGCCATATCCTTGCGTGGTCTTCAGCAGATCGGAATTCTGAAGGTTAACTTCCTCAACCAACTCATCAACATCCATCTGAACATCGCCCATACCCAGAATCGAGTCCAGAATATTCATATTCCTCTCATCTTCCCCGGCCTCATCAACAACAGCATCATCCTCCTTGGTAATCAGTGGCTCTTCCTTCTTCTTTTTCTTAAACACCTGCACAACACCGCCTTGAGAGTTCAGCCACTGTCCATTCTTATATTCAAACGAAAGCATCGTTAGCGGCTTCTTCATATATCCCCATAATTTTTGCTTTCTGCAATGCACCACTGTCTGTTTTCCGTCTTTCAGTAAACGAACGGTGACGGGGTAATCTTTTGACCGAGGCGTGGTCCTCTCTCTACCAAGAATAACACCCTTCTCTTTCACAGGCTTTGAATACTTTCTCTTGAGTTGATCATGTGATGGACTTGGATCTTTTCGCTGTTGGTCTAGTTCCCACTGCTCCTTATAATCTGGTTTGGCCTCTTGCACTTTCAACGTGGATCCCTTGTACTTCTTTCCATTGAATGCAGCCTTTAAGCTTTCAAGCTCTTTCGGTTCTATGCTCAGTGTCGTGAATCCAAAGTAGTTTGAATCTGTGGGTTTCTGCTTCAGTTCTAGTCTCTTTTCCACGGTGCCGTACTTTTCTAGCCGCAGGTGGAAATCTTCTAAGCTGTCAGCCAGAGACTGTGATATGCCTCCAATATATAGTCGGACAGTGTTCATTTAAACGGCTGGGTGTGTTGCAGATAAGCTTGGTGATGGGTTGAAAAATTAGCGCCTCTCCGCATGCGGCTGAATTCTCTACGCTAAGGTCAACGCAATCATTTAGCATGTTGTCTACCTGGAAAGGAACAGAACGACAGACGAAAAAATAGTCAAGGCGATACAGCAGCCGATTGCGATATCTGAAGTACTCCGGCGCGCGTTCTCTTCGTCTTCCGGTCTGTCTTCTGCAATATCTTTCAGTTCTTTGAAAACGTCACTCAACAGCCACAGGGCTCGTTCCATCCTTTCTATCTTGCTTCTATCCATATTGCTCAAGTCAACGTTCAAGGCCTCCAAATCCACGTCTGGCGCAGCAGTGCTAATATGTTCGTATTCACAAAACATGATGACAAACTCAAATTATTCATCTAGTGTATATGTCGCTCTATAACGCGATGCACACTTATGGTGCACTCCACATCTCCGCTTTAGGATTTGTATGGGTGAAGTCGTGAAAAACGCGCTAGCCCACCACCACCACCATCCACACTCACTATGGAGGATCAGGATATGGAAACTGAGTACGCCACTCAGGGCGCCAACATTTTGGAAGTTCCTCTCGGGGACGGAGGAGAAGCCGTTACCATTGACTTGGACAACGAACTGCCCGAGGATCCTGAGGAGATGTGTACGCTGCTGGAGAACGAAGGATGTGCTGGAGAGTACTGGCTGGCCATTGGCACTGCCTATGCTAGGAAGGGCCTGGTGGACAACGGAATAGAGGTGATGAATAAGGCCTTGTCTTGTGAGTATACTTGGATAAAGAACACGTGATAAAGGCGACTGGAGATCCGTGGACTTATTTGGTTCAACTCTTTAGGTACTAATCTAGCCCCTACTCTTATCAAATCTGATAGCGATAGAATGCCGTTCTACGGCTGCCTGTCGTGGATGTACCTTCGTCAACTGCGAGAGGCTCCCGTCAAATCTTCTGACCCTGATGTCAAGACTAAAAACATCTTTCACAAGCAAGCCACCGATGTCGGCAACAAGGCTTTCGCCCTGGCTCAGAGTCTAGGACAGCCCTGGGGAGCAGCTGTTCTGGCTCGAGGTGCGTTGACCCTAGCAGTGGGCCACCACGACGATGCACTCACCGTCTTTCAGAACATTCTCAACCAGTCGGGACAGGCGAACCTGTTGGCTCAACTAGGAAGAGCTCGTGTGTTGTACCAGAAGAAGAACTACAAAGAGGCTTTGCGGCTGTACCAGAATGTGCTGGTTGGAAGGCCGAGCCTAAAACCAGATCCTCGAATTGGTATTGGCTTGTGTTTCTGGAAGCTCGGCGACAAGGCTCTGGCTGCTCAGGCCTGGGAAAGATCACTCGAGCTGAATCCATCAATCCCTGCAAACACGCTGCTGGGCCTGTATCACATGGATGCCGCCATGAGTAATATCGAGGCAGAGGACTTTCAGGAACAATACGCGACTGCGTTGAAGTACACGCAAGCGGCATACAAGCTCAATCCTAACTACTCCTCTGCTTCACTCGTCTTGGCCAGCTTCTTGTTCTCTAAGAAGAATATGCAGTCTGTCATAAAGCTCACTGAAAAGGTGCTGCAATTCAGCGACGTGCCCTCGCTTGTTCGAGACGGCCACTTTTGGATGGGACGGGCTTATCACAGCATGGAAGAATACACCCAGGCATTGGAGTGCTATGCGCTGTCGGCTGAGAAGAATAGAGACCCAGCGCACGTTCTGCCTCTAATCGGAAAGGGTTTGGTCCAGATTGCCCAGGGCCAGGACGGTGAAGCTATCTTGACGTTTGAGAGTATCGTTCAGAACAACCCCAAGAGCGCGGAGGCCGTCTTCATGCTAGGAATTCTCAATGCCAAGCTGGCCGGAAACGATAACCGAAAGAAGCAGATTGCCATCGCCACGCTAGAAAAGTACCTGCGACTGGCAAAAGACCAGAACGACGTACCGGAGATTGAGGCACTGTTGACATTGTGCTCGCTAACTGAAGGCGTTAGTGAGGATAAGAGTTTGGCGACTCTTGAGGATATCGTCAAGTATCACCAGCTCAGCGGCATTTCTGCTCAGATCTACAACAACATTGGTGTGTTCAACTATTTGAAGGGCAGATATGATCTGGCCAGAGAGCACTTCAACAAGGCCACGGAGAGTCTGAAGAGCTCCGACGAGTACAGTAGTGAGCAGGGCGAGAAACTGAGTGTAACTGTCAAATTCAACATTGCTCGACTAGACGATGCCGAGGGCAAGATTGAGGAGGCCAAGCAGGGATACAATGATGTGTTGGCGCAGCGACCTGGCTATATTGACGCTGAAATCAGGCTGGCGTACCTGGAAATCGTGCTGGAAGGCGATAGCACCGATAAAGTTGAGGACCTTATCAAGACTAACCCTGAGAACCTTGAGGTTCGATCACTGTATGCGTGGTTCTTGAGAAGAAAGAGGCGTGGCGGAAAGTCCAATGATGATACCGAGCACAAGCATCTCAAGGGAACGCTTGTGGAATACGATAAGCATGACTGCT
Source organism: Blastobotrys muscicola (assembly GCA_003705745.3). Classification (NCBI taxonomy): domain Eukaryota; kingdom Fungi; phylum Ascomycota; class Dipodascomycetes; order Dipodascales; family Trichomonascaceae; genus Blastobotrys; species Blastobotrys muscicola. The sequence goes on from PPJL03000005.1 coordinate 157,843, forward strand.
ATTCGCTAGTGGCCATGGGAAACATCTACCTTGCCGTTGCCAGGGAGATTCGAGCCAACACACCTGCTGATCAGGACAAGAAGAACAAGCAGTATGTCAAGGCTGCGGAGCTGTTTGACAAGGTTTTGAGAATCGACCCACATAATGCGTTCGCTGCTCAAGGTCTGGCTATCATTTTTGCTGAAACTAAGCGTGCTGAACTAGCACTGCAGATTTTTGGAAAAATCAGAGAGACGCTGAATGATGTTTCGATATACATCAACCTAGGACACTGTTTGATGGACCTTAAGCAGTTCGCCAAGGCGGTGGAGTCTTACGAGATTGCGCTTAAGAAGTTCAACGACCCACAGATTCTCTCGTTGTTGGGTAGAGCTTGGTATGCGCGAGGGTTGAATGACAAGAGTATTGATGGATTGAGGACATCTCTGGACTACTCCAGGCGCGCTCTGGAAGCTCTTGATACTCCTGCGTTGCGGTTCAACGTTGCCTACGTGCAGTTCCAGATCGCGCAGGTTATTTTAAGACTGCCAGAGAATCAGAGAAGCCTGAAGGACATTGAGGAGGCGTCCGCTGGTTTGGAGGAGGCTATTGTGACGATTCAAGATGTGGCCAAGGGTAAGAACCCTCCATATCCGGCGAGTGACCTGGAGCAGCGTGTGGCCATGGGTCAGAACACAATGATCAAACAGCTGGAGCGAGCTAAGCAATCGCAGAAAGAGTTTGAAGAGTCTGTTCAGAGCAAGATGGATGAAGCGCGAAAAGTTCACCAGGCGGCACAGGAAAAACTCGAGGAGGAGAAGCGAAAGAGAAAGGAAGCCCGTGAGGAGCGAGAGAGGCTTTTGGCAGAGGAGCGAAAACGGCTTCAGGAGCAGTCTCGGGAGTGGGCTATGCGACGAGCTGAAGAAGCTGACATCATCGAGCCAGAAGAGAAGGAGCCAAAAGAGAAAAAGAAGCGTGAGAAGGCACTCAAGAAGAACAAAGGTAAGCCTAAGCTTTCCGAGGACTTTATTGATGATGATGAGATTGAAGACGAGTTGGCCAGTGGCAGCGGCAGCGACAGTGATGAAGAAAGGAAGAGAAAAGAGCCCGAAGAGAAGCCCGAGGATAAGGGCGATGCTAAGAAGAGGAGAGTCATTGCCGACAGTGACGAGGAAGAGGATGATTTGTTCGGCGACGACGCTTAGGTGAATAAGCTGTATGTAACATAATTTATTGTATGCTTCGATGATTTGTAACGCTAGTATGCTGAAGAATCATTAGTATCCATTACGTAAAAATCACAAATGCCGAGTATGGAGTGTGAGAGCCGCTCGGGGGTGAACTTTACATTTGAACTTGTTTAGTCATGATTACAATGCGCGCTGCATCCGAGAACAGTAATCTGTTGCCGATCTCTTAGAAATCATTTCTGATCACCATGGCGTGAACTGACGATTTGAAATCACAATCACACAGTATATATAGATGCTCCGTAGTCCATTACAATCATCAATCATTTACCGCATTCAAACAAGTTTCAAGATGAAGGGATTCAAGACGCTCTCTAAGCTCTTTACCTCAAACAAGAAGGCTACAGTTGCAGTCGTCGGGCTGAATGGCCAGCTTGGCCAGCACATCCTTGAAGGCCTGAAGTACTTCAAACAGCACTACAACCTGCCTATTCGAGCTTTGACTCGAACGCACCAAGAGGATACCGCCGAAGTCAAGTACTACACGGTTCCCTCCTTCACGGATCCAGCCCTGGACAGGGCTCTCGAAGGAGTCGACGTTTTGATCGACCTCACAAACCCGTACGTTGACTCTGTCCCTCTCATTGACAGCGCCGCCAAAGCCGGTGTCAAGGTTTTCTTCCCTTCAGAATTCGGAATCGCCTACGACGAAAACAAGTACAGATACGAGAAAGTCTTTGCTCCTAAGGCCGCTATAGTGAAGCATGCTCGAGCCAAGGGTCTCAAAACCGTGCTAGTCCGAGTTGGTTCCTTCGCGGACTGGGCTGCCAATCCATTCCTGTTCGGAATTGACACTGGTGCTAACACTCGGTACGGATTCAGCGGCGACAAGAAGGTCTCTGTTACCTTCCTGAGAGATATTGGTCTGGTTGTGGGTGCCCTCGCCTACAAGAGCCCTTCTCAGCTCCCGGACCAGGTCAAAGTCCAGAGCGACGTCACTACTCCCAATGCTGTTGCCAAAGCATACAAGAAACCGCTGACCGTTGGAGGTCCCGCTACGGCGAAAGACCTTATCGACGCTGCAGACAAGGCCGCGAGCGGAGATGTTGGCATGCCAGAGTTTGTCACCATTCTCCAGGCCACAGCCAACACTGATGTGAACGGGTTCTACTTTGACAAGGTTGATAATGAGGTCGTCAACCCAGGTCAATCTCTCTTCAAATGGACTCCATTTGAGCCGTTTATTAACAGTGCTTTTTAGGTATCTTTAGATTAGTGATGCATTATGATTGTTGAGTGTATTCCAAAATCCTGAGGAAGTTCGGTGTGTAGTTTCTTTAACAAATCCTGATACCGGCTCGAGTCCCCGTCAGACTCGCGCCAATTGCAATCCCGGTCCGGAGAATCACAGACTCGAGCAGCGGTAACCATGGTGCAGCTGGTGATGCCTTAGTGTATTCCATTGTTCACTCACAGCTACTGTGACAGCCACTTTCTCATATCTTTGGCCGCTTGATGAGTGTTTTTGTACAGCCTCTGCTCGAAATTGTCCAGCTTGTACATAAACTCTGTCGTATCATTGTACACTCCTCGGGGGTTTGAGGCAAAATCCGAAATCTCCACCGCTCTTTTTGTCAATGCTTCAACCATAATCGTAGAGAGCTGCTCCTCTGGATCCATAGCTAACCACCGCTGTACCAGCTTGAAGAATACTGGGCTCTGCGCATGCAGATCAACGTTGATAGGATCTGACTTGATCGAATTGATGACAGCTGGGCTGAGGAACTGGGGAAGATTCAGACTAACAAACGACATGTCAGTTTCGTCTGATACCGGCGTCAGGTACAAGAGCTCTGCCAGCCATAGCGGAAGCTCTACTTTTGTGTTCTCGGCCATGTCGCCGTCGCTCTCGGATCCATGAAGGAAGCCCAGTCCTGGAACAGTGATCTGAAATGTGCACGGCAGTTTCTGCCCGTCAGCGATGATGTCATCTATATTGTAGTACATCCAAAAAGTCGCGTAGAATCGTGGGTCGCGTCGCGACTTATCGTGACCTGGTCCCCTACCGCCTTTCAACAAGAAGTATGGCCATTGCTTACACAATATTAGTAAATAGTGAGGCTGATTTACTAATTGATGAACTTGTGTTGACGCCTGCCATTTGCGACAGTGTTTGGCGTCCCACACATTGACAGTCACGGACAGACTGATCTAGCTTGAAAGAATAGGACAAACGATTCCTTCCGGATTGAAAGTTCCAGTGATGAACAAACAAGACATCTCTCCCATGGTTCCGTCCTCTTCAGGCACTGTCACCCGGCCAACGGGAACGTTTGATCCGACTATACCAGATATCCTACCGCACTCGCAGGTGTTTTCTATTCAAGTCGGAGAAACACTGTTCCGCCTGAGTGGCGCCTCTCTGAGCTCCGATGGACCATCCTACTTCACCAACTTTTTCCTTCCCCACAAGGACAAGCCAGAAGACAAGAGACCGACGCTTTATCTCGACCGAAGTGCTCGCATTTTCCAGCACATTGCCTTGCACCTCCAGGGTTACTACTTTACTCCGAGAGATGCCGACGACTTTGTGCACACATACGTCGATGCTGTCTACTACAGTCTTCCTAGACTACTGCGACAGCTCAACACGACAGATATCTTTATACAAATCGGCGGCACTTCTTTCATGATACCGCGAGACTTGTTTTCTAATCCTGGCGACAGCCCAAACTTCTTCACTCTGGGCTACTCGACGTTTTTCAAAGGCGACTTGGGCCGGGTTGTGGTTGAAAAGAATCTGATTCGTCCGCCGCCATTAGCCCCACCGGCCGTCAACAACCGGTCTGCCGAGCTATTTAGCGAGCTTCTCCAGATCCTACGAGGCTCATGCGTCGAAATCACATCAGAGAAGCACCGGGAGCGACTCCTGGGTGAGTGCCGTTACTACCGGTTCAAAAACTTGGAGCAGCGCCTCATCTCTCACGAAATCTCCTACAACGCAAGCAGAAACGTCGAGGAAATTGTCATTAACTTTCACGACGCTAGGCTTGCAAAGGACTGCTACATGTGGACGCCCAGCGTCACCCATCTACAGATACTCCAATACAAGCGGCCGTTCCTTACCGAAAACTACCGCGACCTCATCGTCCAATTCAAAAACACCGAAGATGTCATGATTTCTCAGTCTGGAGATGACTGTCCAACCTGGAACATTGAGATTTCTCGAGACACTGGCGAGAGCTTCGTGAAATTCAGCAAGCATGTTCGGCAGCTGGATTTGGGTACCCCAATTGGGGAACATGGGAAGCTGGAAATGTTGGTCGATCTGAGCTCCTCTCTCAGCATCGATAACGATAACGTGCTTGAAAAGCGACAGCGGGTAGGAGAGCAGCTCATTTACCTCAGAAATTCGCAATGGAGAGTCGCACGTGACCCTGCCTGCCCCGACAGTCTGTTCATGCTTTTAGTGAAGGCTGAGGGATACACGGACGAGCGATCGAGGAACAAGAGCAGGGCGTTTGTGTAACGACACATCTTCTGCCTACGTTCAACAATTATAGATGCTGTACAATATTTATAAAACCGCTAATAAGGCTTCTGGGCCCCATTGCATGGCGCCGGAGGATCGCCCGTAAGAGGTGGGTGATGCACGTATCCCACTCTCCAGTATTTGTGGCTGTTTTCAAAGAAACTCTGCCAGCCCTTAATGTCCTTCTTGGCCTTCTCCTGGTCGAGACCTCGTAGATCGTGGGTCAGATCTGTCTGAAAGCAGCCCGTGCTGAACGCCCGTGAAGCGTCCCGACCACTGAAGAATGAATATGGACCGCCAGGGCCATAAGTCAGTCGATTGCTTGTGACATCGTACACGATCCCTCCCACTGCCACGTAGACGGGTAGATCAACGTTTCGACCATTGTACAGTGCCAGCTGTTCTTGTGTGAAATGAATAAAACCATCATTTCCAATGCGAGGGGCTTCAATTGTCGAGTCTGCTGGAATAGACACTGGGCCTAGGGCTTTGGCCTGCAATTGATGTGCCTTGAAGGCAACGAATCGTAGATTGGTAAGTCGAGTCTCTTGTCCCCACAGCGGCGTTCCCGTGACGTAGTATGACAATGCAAAATTCAGAAATAGGCCGCCCAAAAGATATCGGATCAGATCTTTAATGCCCATTCCAGGGGCCTCATCTTTTTTCGTCATCGCTGCGTTTGGTGCTGGTGATCGGTGATCTAAGTATAGCCCCAAGACCCTAACCTCGACGATGGTGCGGCTGGGGGCCTGGATATAACTTTTGGCATTAAACTATTTACTATAAATTATATATCGTCTCCATTTATGTTTATCGTTAATCGGCGCGCTATTGTTCAATCAATGTGTGTCGTAGCCTGTAAAGGCCTCAACGTTGGGCACCAAATCTTTCCAAAAGTCGTCCGTCATGAGCCACGAGGGGTAATTCTCCTCGTTTCCGGCGCTGTCTATGTGCACGTTATTATTGGACTTGCCCATATTTGTTCCCGTAGCAACACTTGAAAGAATGTCTAGAGGAGAGTTGGGCAAGTTGTCCACAGTGGGTGGTCTAAGACTTGGGGACCTGAACTTCGGTGTAGCAGTTGTTGGTCTGGCGGTGTTGCCTGGCTTTTGATCTACCTTCGGCTCGAAATATGTGAACAGCTGCCTCTCAAAGTGGGTCAGCAGAAGACGTGAAGCAAAAGCGCATGCAACGGCCGAGTTGTGGAATGGATACTGCTCAATGACGGTGTCGAGCTTCCTTTGGAACTGGAAGATGATGTCCAGATCTGACTCTTGGATAGGACAAGCTGCGTAAAGCTCCACATTGGTAACCACCAAGACACGAAGCTTGAGCAGCATACTCACTGCAAATATGAGTCGCGAGTACGTCGACATTGGCAGAGCGACTGCTTCCAGCAAGGGCTTCCGCAGATAAAACTGGATTGTGCGGATACTAGAACGGAAACACCATCCCACTGAAGTGATCACTTCCGGTTCGTTCTTCACACAACCCATCGCAAGACTGTACTCCGTGAAAGGCGACCTGCTCAGAGAGTCTTTGTACGGCACGTAAATAGCCGACTGGTGCAGAAAAGTGTGGACTGTGTGGAAAAAGGCTTCGTACTGCTGAGCATTCTCCTTCTCATAAGTACTCCGCAGCCCTCTCTCAAAGTGGTTCATCAGGTACTTGGTCTGGGGGTCAGTTACGTCTGGCGGGATACCTGAGTTGTGGGAATATAGCGCGAGCAAGATCTCTTCGTACTGATGCGCCATTCGAACAAACCTGACTGTTTTTTTTCGGCCTGGAGTTAGCTCTGGACTGACTTCTAGCATATCACAGCACTCTTCCAGGTATGGCGACCACATGAGAAACATTGGCCGACGTGTGATGGAGGCGATGTTGATGTTTATGGCGTACACTGCCAGCCATAAATGTCTGCACTCTAGAGTCCTCGGGTCCATGAGGATCTGCGGTCGTGCTATCCGATCATATTTGAGTGACAGTGGTCGCTTGCTCACAGGCGTACCATTGATGCCGAGATCTGCAGCAATGGCCTCAGCGAGGTTACACAACAGCTGGCATTTCTGATGATGGTACATTTCTGGTTCGTTGTACCAGAAAGATACAACAACGAGCGCCTGGAGCAGTTCGAAAGTTTTGAAGCCCGCAATCATTACCTCGTAAATGATAATTTCGAGTGTCCAGTTGTGCAGAATCGTCGCCACGTTCAGTTTCTCCTTGTCTTTAACGAGCACAGAGGTAGCGCACATTATCGAAAGAAACAGAATGGGCTTCTCGCGTCGCAACTGTTCTGCAGTTTGATCAGCCTCTATCCATAGGATTTCGAACGCTTGGTTCATCACGTTTCTGAATTGGTCGAGCCGATGCTGGGCCTCTTCGAGAGAGATAATCCCCTGGCTAATGGCATCGTTGTCGTAATTCAGGTTACGCGGTGCTGGTCTAGCCTGTAGTAGCTCTAGCCGAAGAACTGATCGCTCGTTCAGCGACGACCAGATCTTGATCATTTCATCCTTAATGGCGTTTAGGTCTAGGTTGGTGTGCTGAGTCGGAGGCAGCGCCGAAGGGTTTCTGTCAAATAAGTCTTCTGGCGTGCCACCAATTGGATTCTTTCCTGGGTCCGGGAATTGTCTAGACCTGTCGTGCGACGCGGAGGACGTGTTGGAGTATGGCGATTCAGCCGCGTATATCCGGCTAGGCTCCAGGAACGACGGGTGCCGTTGGTCGCCATTTCTCGTCAAACTCGGCACGCCCCCGTTTGTAGGCAGCGCGGAGGACGCACTTATCGCGTCAGGCGCTGTGAAGGCACGGTGGCCGTTGATCACGCCATTGCCCATAGATGTAATACTTGGCTCGGGGGTTACTTCCTCGTCAGAGCCATCAGGTTGGCCGCCTCCTTTGTAGAGAGCGGCGCTGAGTATTTCCAATTTTCGTTCCAAGGCAGCGACTCGACTATGTTAGCATAAAAGCGGCGCGAGACTTATTTCCCGGGTTTCTCTTATTACAGAGACTCAAAGCCTGCGAATATCATTGTAAGCGTGAAAATGATTTCATCTCGCGTTGCTTCATCGAGACGCCTCCATATCCACGACTGATAAGCTGGCAACAAACGAACCTCGCCTGCCTGCCTGCCTGCCAATCTCGCCAATCTCGCCAAATTATCACAAACGACAGCTAACACGTCTTTAATCTCGACGCGAAGCTGTCGCGTAGCTTTGGTCGTAACGTCGAACTTCAGGGCTCCAGACTTAGGTCCACGTCGGAACCGGCTCTTTTAACGCCGACACCCTTTCCCTTGCTCGTTTCTCCCACACGCTTCCTCAAACTCACGTATCACTCTTCTTGGCTCTCATTCGGGGCCCTAGGTGAAAAACACACTTCTTCTTGCCCTTCAAGCAACGCTGGCAGGGCAGCGAGAAGTCGTCCATGTCAGATGGAACGCACCGCACTTTGAGCGACCGGCAGTGCTCGCAGGCCTTGCTCCGGCGCTCGGCATTTTTCTCCTTCATTCTGTCCACGCAGTCACCGAAACGAACAAGATCAATCAATACAGATCTCTATCGTCTGTCAAACTCCGTGCCGTGCCGGTTGCAACGCGGGGTGGATTCAGTTTCACGGTGGGAAACAGGTCACGTGGGCCGAATTTGTGCGAGGAAGCGGGAAGTGATGCTCTATCGCTCAGTGGGTTTATGCGGGCACCGTTCCGGTTTCGGATCCGATTTGGTCACGTGAGTTATGTCTATTGGAATCGGTTTTCCGATACCGGCCGTTACGTCGGTCAAATTCTGGGTTGATATCTTTCCGTGTGGGTGAGAGAGAAGGCGAGTAAAACTCTTCACCGACAAATCAACCGGTAATGTGTCCACTCAATTGGTATTCACGCCAATATGTGCACAGCTGCTTCACCGGAAGGCGCGGAGACAAGCTGGGACTTATACATGCAACGGAGTAATAGATAAGTTATTCCGAGCCTAGATGCCTGATAGCGGGATATGGATAGCCGGCATCTAACGCATCTAAGACGCACATTAGACGCACATGAAGTATCGCTTTACATACACGAGTGTTACTTGATTAGCTCATACGCGTTGGCGCTCGTTCTATTAGCTTATATCTGGTTAGCTTCTTTTATGACTTGATGCAAATATTGGACCCGTCAGTCAGTCTATTGACGTCTACCGACGACAGGCCGACGCTGGGCGTTGGCGCCTTTGATCGGTTGTGTTGCATGTGTGACTGGACAAGATGACCGGCTGCCAGGGCAGCGCATAGCGACAATTCAGCCGCCAGAACCGAGGTAGCGACAATTTTGGCCAGTTGCCGGGCATTATCACCCGGGTTGGTAGCATGTGGGCCCTTGACTCCGAGCATGTCTAGCATGGCAGCCTGTGGCTCCAGAATAGTACCTCCACCGATTGTTCCAACCTCAATGGATGGCATGCTCACAGAAATTTGCAGGTCGTCGCCAACCTTGTCCATTAACGTGATGCAGTTGGAACTCTCGACGTTCTGTGCTGGGTCCTGACCGGTGGCTAGGAAAACGGCGGTAACCAAGTTCGCAGCGTGAGCGTTGAAACCACCAACGGATCCAGCCATGGCGGAGCCAATAAGGTTTTTAGACTTGTTAAGCTCAAGGAGAGCATCGACATCACTCTTCAACACCGACTTAACAACGCTGGCTGGGACGATGGCTTCAGCGACAATACTCTTACCTCGGCCCTCGATCCAGTTGATTGCAGCTGGCTTCTTGTCCGTGCAGTAGTTTCCGGAAACGGAAACAACCATCATGTCGTAGAATCCACAGTTCTCAATCATGTGCTTAAGGGCATGCTCGACACCCTTGGAAATCATGTTCATGCCCATAGCGTCACCGGTCAGAGTTCGGAACCTGACGAAAAGTTGTCGGCCAGCAATGGCGGTCTTGATGGACTGCAGTCGGGCGAATCGAGAAGTAGAGTCGAATGCCTTCTTCATGCTCTTCTGACCTTCCTCAGAATCCAGCCAGTTCTTGGCGGCAGCGGCTCGCTTAAGAGACGGGAAACTAACACATGGACCTCGAGTCATGCCCTCTCCAGTGAGGGCAGTGACGACACCACCGCCAGCGTTCATGGCCTTGCAGCCTCGCATGGTACTGGCAACGAGACAACCTTCAGTAGTGGCCATAGGGATGTAGTAGGATTTTCCATCAATAATCACTGGGCCAGCAATGCCAACTGGCAATGGCATGTAACCGATGACATTCTCGCAGCAAGCGCCCAAAACTCTGTCGTAGTCGTAGTGCAGGTATGGCAGCTTTGAAGCTTCCAGAGTCTTGGTGTTGGACAGTCGGGAAACAACAGCTCGTCGCACAAACACCGCTCGAGTGGTATCCTTAAGTTGCTTCTCGAGAGCATACAGCGGGAGCTTGCCGGTGACAGACAATTCGATCACCTCTTCATCCTCAAGCTCAACAGTCTTTCCGGCCTTCATCATGGCGGCACACTCGTCGATAGTTCGCTTTCGAGTCAGAGCACCAGCCTTAATTTCCAGTCCTCTCTCATCATCCTCGGAGCTAGAGTCGTCAGCAGACTCAGCTCGCTTCTTCTCAACAACGACGTGGACTGGTTTTTCAATCTCGACAATCTTCTCAACGACCTTAACAGCTGGTGTCTGACTGGCAGCTTTGAACAGGTAGCCGTTAAGGCCGACAGAGAAACACAGGACAAGGACAATAACCTTCGAGATGATTGGGTCACCAACAATTTTGGTCCAGTAGTTGAAAAATAGTCGAACGGCGTCCTCCAGGCGGACAGAAAGCCGAGCGTTCTCAAACACAAGGCTGGGCAAAACAGTGACAATAGCGTCAGCATCAGCCGGGACAAGCTTGGCCAGGGATGGGAGCAGATTAAGGGTATTTTCACGTTCACCGGCGAAACCAAAGGGGTAGTTGGTTAGCTGAACCGCGTTCAAGGCGATGAAACCGCCAATCATGGCGACTTTGAAGATGAGGACGCCAGAGTTCTGAATTGGTCGAGCCAACTCAGAGGCAGAGAGACCAGAGCTGCTGTCAGCGACAGATTCGGCAACAGCGTGCGAAACGCCGTCCTCTTCCAGAGCGTTTCGAATGATTTCGTTTCGCTTAATCTTGAAAATTTCAACCTTGACAGCAAGGATTGCCGCGTAGAAAGTGAGCAACAAAATGCAATCGTAAATCAAAATGAGAGCACTCAAGAAACAAAACTGCCACAGTCGGTTGACACCAGAGAAAGAAGCAGCAAGCAGAGCACCGATCTCAATAGCGTAGTCCCGCAGGATTGGAGTGAACTCGCCCGAGGCAACAGCCTGGTAGGCCACATCCTGAGCGGTCGTGCTTCCAAGGCCGAGAGCCTTACCGGACTGCGGCTTGTTGGCTTCTTTCCTGGCCTTCTTCAAGGTGATTCTCGTAAGCGAGATTTTGGAGTCAAATCCAATCGTCACCACCAGGAACGGCAGACCTTCCGATAGAGTGACGGCTGAGACTGGGACGCCCAGATGGTATGCGGTAACAAAGGCAAACATAAAGGCAAAGGTGGACGAAAAGAGGGCCGTCGTAGCCAGCCAGTAGTGAGAGCCCAGTCGTCGCATAGACAAAAATAACGACACAAAGGTGTAGTGCATGGCGAGGTAGGCGGCACCCACGACGGCGAGGTCGAATGTCTCGGCATTCTTGATCAACTGGATGAGTCGGTTGAGCTTCCACTTGACCCAGACACTCCAGGAGTAGGACTTTCGCAATCGCCAAATGTTCTCAGAGGTAGAAATTTCCTTGGACGTCTCCAGCCAGTTTTCAAATTGATCCTCGGGCAGAAAGACCACCTGGTCGTTGCCTTGACCATTGCCAACCAAAGGAATGACGGAATCAGATTTAGCGCCGGCGAACAGAATCTTGGCTCCAACGAACTTATCAATGTTGGCATCTAGGGCATTTTCAATAGAGATGGACTCCCAGCTGGAGTTTTTGATGCTGTGGTAGTAGGTAGTTGACTGCAGCGATTCTGCCAGCGTGGGCACTGAAAAGTCTAGTATCGAAAAGTATGCTGTAGACGCCAGGACAGCGATGAGCACAATCGTCTGGATCGGCCATTTGGCAGCGCCAAACGACAATACTCCGAATGCAGACAGGATGGACATCTTGTTAGCGATGTTGAAGACCGGACAATAAGCTCAACCGTTTGATGACTGAAGTGTCTCACAAGATCGAGAGTGATCCAGTGATCTGGATACGGCTGACATTAGGCAGAAACCGGGCAGAAACCGGGTAGAAAATATCTCTCGTTCAATCGCCAGTGCTTCCCAAAATTACTCACATCCTTACCCATCAGGCCTCAATGTAGGCTAATCGATATAGTGGCCTTGAAAAAAGTGTTGAGGTGGGAGGAGAAAAATGTTAGGGGGCGCGAACCATAGTCAATCGCCACGACTCCCCTTGTCATATCGGTATTCTCTGACTGGTTACTTTTGAAATATGCATTAAAACTCTACATCAGGGCCTGCTGCTTATTGTACAGTAAGCCTTTAGTACTCTCCTCGCTTCCGCAGCTGCTTGACAGGGTACAAAGGAACTGGCGATGTCTCAGGGGTCAGATAAGCGCGAACTTCCAGGCTAGAAGAAGCGCCTGTGGCTAAATCATACACAGCCACCGGGGCGCTTTCCTCGTTGAGCTCAAGCGAGGCGTATAGCTTGCCGTTGTAGGCGATGGACACCACTGGTCGGTCAAAGTCAATGTTCTTGGTGTAAGAAACCTCTTCGTTAACTGCCAGGATCAACACAGTGCTGGTGTTTTCGCATAGAACTGCAATTGAGTCCTTCAGGGCAATGATCTTGGACACAGTGACCTCCAGTTTTCCGTCCGCTGGGGCCTTGTGGAAGTCGTTCAGATACTGTTCAAGGTATGGCCTCAGATCGAACTTGTGAAGCAGCTTACCAGTGGTCCAGTTCCACAGGCAGATGAAGTCGTCTCCTCCTCCAGACACGAGCAGATCTCCGTTCCAAGGAAGTGTGCACAGGGAGGAGATGAACTCAGTGTGGCCGTGTAGGAACCGCTCGATGACATAGGCCTGTGGATATCGCGTGACTCTAATGTGCTCATCTCTGTCGCTGGTAATGATGTACTTGAAATTGTCTTTCTGAACGACGGTGAGATCGCTGAGCATGGAAACATGGCCGAGAACTGGCTCCAGCTCCTCCTCCTTTGTGTTTTCGTTTATAATTGGCACTGAGTAAACATCGCCAAACTTGTCGCCGACAATCAACTGATCACCAGTGCTGTCAATGGCGCAGGGTCGCTTGGGAAATTTGGTGGACGATCGCAGCTCTAGGGTCTTAGCGTCCAGCACCAGCGCCGCTTTGCTCTCATTTGTCGTGGCCACAACATACTCTCCGACAAGTGTGATAGAATGCAGATGATTGGATGCTGGTTGCTCGTATCTGCTCTTCTTGCTCGTTGGTTCCTTGTCCGCCTGATCTGGCTTATCTTCTTTCTGATCGTCGCCCTTGCTCCTCACGGGATCCGCCGTATAACTAGCCACAAGCTCGCCCTCTTCGCTGAACGCATATAGTCTATCCCCACAGGCGGCATAAAGCGTTCCCTCTCCAGCGGCAATCTCGTGAATTGAGTGCATCTTATCCGTGATATTTTTCATGAGGCGCAAATCTTTTTGTGACCTTACCCACACGCGATGACCACCCATAGCACGATTAGAGGTGAGACTATACAGTTTACTCAGAGACAATGCTAACTAGACGGCTGGTTCCGTGAAGAAAACGTCGAATGGCCAGGCCAGGCTTTTGATTTACGAGTCAAAGAAATTCTGCACGTGGAGAAGTCCGATTTTCAAGATGTGAGTCTGCTACCGAACGTCACCCGACTTGATGTCATGTTATCCTAACCAGGTTCTTGTCTTTGAAAGCACCGACTACGGCAATGTTCTAGTCCTCGACGGCGTTATCCAGGCCTCGGAGCGTGATGAGTTCGCGTAAGTACCTCGCCTTCAAGCAACTTGCTAACTAAGTTACCAGGAAATGATCACTCATGTGGCCCTCAATTCGCATCCAAACCCAAAACGAGTTCTTGTCGTAGGCGGTGGTGACGGTGGCGTACTCAGAGAGGTTGTCAAACACAAATCCGTGGAGTCGGCCGAGCTAGTGGAAATCGACGAAGCCGTGATTAGGCTCGCGAAGAAGTACCTCCCCGACATGGCCAAAGGCTTTGATAATCCCAAGGTCAAAGTTCACATCACCGACGGCTTTGAGTTCCTGAAAAACGTAACCACAAAATATGACGTCATCATCTCCGACTCCTCGGACCCTGACGGCCCTGCGGAACAACTCTTTGGGAAGAGCTACTTTGAGCTCATGAGCAGTGCGCTTTCGGAAGACGGCATCTTCATCATGCAGGCCTCCGAAAACATCTGGCTCAAGCTCAATGTCTTGAAGATGCTGAAGAAGGCGTGTCGAGAGGTTTTCCCGGTCGCGGAGTACACCCATGCACTGGTTCCAACTTACACTTCTGGTCAGCTAGGTTTCATGATCACTTGCAAGAACCCCAATGCGAATGTCAAAAAGCCATTGCGTTGGTGGACAAAGGAAGAGGAAGCTAACCTGTGTCGGTATTATAACAGGGGTATCCACGAAGCCAGTTTCGAGCTGCCTGTATTTGCCAGGAGGGTTTTGAACTGAGGTAGCAAGATCTATCTCAACTCTTTTCGGCTTCGGTCAATCCTTGGTCAAACGATATTTATAGCGAGGACTTGCATCTGTGTCCTGTTGGAGCATGTGTTGAGGTTATAGAGGCTGCGGCCAGTATTTATCAGTAATATCATATCGACAGTGTTATGTTGAGCGGTGTTGTAAGATGTCCCATGAAAACCCTGATTTGGTATGAATAGCTAGCCAAATATGTCATCAATTGCGTTCTTCTTCTTCTTCTTTTTCCTTGGTTTCTCAGGGCTGCTGGACCTCTTTGTTTTCTTGTCAGACTTATCAGTCCTGGCTCTGATGGAGTCTCTGGAAACAGATACGCCTCTGGAAACATCTGTAGATTCCCTTGATATCTTTTCAATTTCCATGTCCATAGCGTCAGGGCTCCCCGAATCCACAGAACTCTGCACAGGCGCTTTACGCTCTGGCGCCCAGGGCGCAAGCAAGCTGTTCAGCCTAGCCAGCAATGCAATCAAGGCAATTCCTAGGCTAACGAACTGCCCCTGAGCGATAATGGTGTGAAAACTCCGGCAGCACGTGGGAATCAACTTATTCACCAAGTATGATGACACCACCCTTTTCCGCTCCTCTGATTCGCCTGGGAACTGGCGACAACGCCTATGCAGAATAGAAAAGTGTTTCCACCATCGGGCCTGTCTGTGCTGATTCTTGTTTCTGTGGTACAGCAAGTGAAGTATCTGGACCTCAGACTCTAGCTCCTCAGTACTATTCATCTACCGCGGACGGTTATTAAAATTCCGCGCGCCGACCAAAGCCGGCCCCAACGCGGAGCACAGTGTCACTATGGTTTAACAGAGAGCGCTATTAAACATTATGAGAGAGTGATGAGAATATATGAGAAATAAATAACGCCGGTTGAGGGGAGCGGGTTATGCGCTCGGCTCCGACAGATGCTCGATAATGAAACCCGCAATGACATGGGCTGTGGCCATACAGCTCACCATAGGGTTCACACCGCTGGCACTGGGGAACACACTTGTGTCCGCGACGTACACGTCCGGGCACTCATAGAGCCTTCCATAGATATCCACAGGCCCCTGGATTTCGTCGAGGGACATTCGGCAAGTGCCCATCTGATGAATGCTTGCGATGCTGACCTTTCTGGAAGCACATTGCAGCTTCTTTGACCATTCGGCGTACTTGGGGTCACTGACATGTCGATTTTCAACGGGCCGGTTAGACTCAAAGACAGGAATGTTTGCAGTCGGAGGCAGAATCTTGCTGGCTCCAGAGATGTAGAGCATGTTGGCAGCGGCCACTGCTCCCTGTCGCATGGCTTTCCAATCACTTCGGGATAGTTTGTACTTGATGACTGGAGTGAGGGGGTAGCTGGGATTGGCAGAGACCTTGCCTGATTCTGAGTCTCGGGTCATGACCATGAGCGACGACAGATGGTCAAACCCCAGCATTTCCTGGCGTATTTGGTAGCCAGAGTGCCATGGAATGAACTTGAACTCCATGCAGGGTTGGTGTGCAATGCTTTGGATCCTGACTCCGTGGTTGTTGTTAATGTCGTCAAACTCATGACACATGGCGGTGGTACTCGATTTAGATGTGGGGTCGGTGTTGGTCTCTGGAAACTCGCCAGTCATAACAGTAAATGGATGCAGTTTGAGGCCGCGGCCGATGTTTTTGTTTTGGAAGCCAGATCTTTCTAGCAGCAATGGGGTGTGAAGTGCTCCGCAGCATGAAACAACTTTCGAGGCCCTGACATTGAGAACAACGTTGTTGTGGACCGCCTTGACTCCAGTTAGTCGGCCGCCGACCCTGGTGATTTCAGTGACAACGGTCTCGTCAATGACCATGGCGCCATTATCCACGGCGTCTTTTAGCCAGCTGGCCACAGATCCCTGCTTCACGCCAAACTTGCAGCCAAACATACAGAACCCGCAGTCGTGCTTTTTGCAGCCGGTGTTTTGCTCTAGCTCACGAGACCTGTACCCCATTTTTGCGCTGCCGTCCAGAATAAGCTGATTCGTAAAGGAATGGTTGATATGCCTGGTGCTGCAGCCCATGTGTTCCAAAACATAATCCATTGCTTCTTCATACGACCCGCTGGCATACCACGGGACATGTTTGCTCCACTCCACGCACACTTTTTCTGGCGTTCGGAGCGCGACGCACCAGTCGGTCGTAGACCCTCCACCCAGCGTCGACCCGGCCAATATGCTCATACCTTGTTCTGTGACAAGTGTCCCGTAGTTCTCAAACAGAACTGCTGCACTTTGTTCGTCAAAAGTCATTTCAGAGGCATGGAAGTACTTGCCTTTCTCGATAACTAGAACCTTGAACCCCTTCCGGCTCAACCTGCTCGCAACAACACCGGCACTGCTTCCCGAGCCGACAATCACAACATCCACAGTAATGTCTTTGGTAGGACCGTCGCCCACGTCCAACATGTGGTATCGGAATTGGTCTTCCGGCAGCACATCGCCCTCCTGCTGAGCCAGTTCCTGTTCAACCTGAGGGTGTCCCATAGCTTTGTATATCTCTGGGTTTGTCTTGATGTAACATGTGACGGCGTTCATCAGCGTCCTGTGGAATTGTCGCTTAACAGGCACCCATGACTTCTCCCATGATCGTATCGCTCTTTCTCTCTTATGGACGGGCATCTTCTCCAGCTTTCTGAACGATCCTGTCAAAGCGAACCGGAATGGACTGTGTAGTACTCTAAGAACCCTTTGAAATCGCCTTCTAGACTTGTCCGAAGCACCTTGCAGCGTGTATCCAAACAGTTCAACCAACTCCGGCGATGAGCCAACCGCCAGAGCATTCATGTCAACACCATCCTTCTCGGGCAATTGATCCACGCCTAAAGTGGGGACAATCGTATCTGCTAGAACACTAAGTGTCCTCCAGTCTTTCTCTGTAAACGTATCCATGGTATCGGAAGGAGAAATTTCATGAAATATATACATGCGGGCCCACCAAAGCGGGTCCCTGCGTTCACTGACCAACCTCATCAACCTCACCAACCTCTCATAAGCTGTACCAACCACACATAATCACATATAACCGTGGTTAACTGGTGAACGTCATAGGTCTCACAACACTCATTGCCCAGCAGCCGACGATTACCCCAACCACCAATGGACCAGTGCCTCGATTCTATGCACCATCTTCGATACACAAACGCGTAAACTGCACCTACTCTGCACCTTGCGAACTCAATTGATCAGCCGGCGATAACGTGACTGATTTTATCGTATGTAAGTTATCGATCGCCAACCATTGATGGCGCGCTTAGTTGCTTTTACCTACCCATGCGTTGAGTTTCTCCCGCTAATTCCGTGCGCGCTACGACATCTGTCAAGGGCTGTCAATACCCGCTCGGTGCCTGCTCGGCTTCGGAACGCGGCCACGTGACATTTTACCGTATTCTCACTAAAAGTCTGAGGCAATGGCTGGTGTAATATCTACGTGCTATCGTAGCATCACACGGCGCACTTGTTGTTCTGATCCGAACGCCCCGTACCTCCTCCATGATGTCACGTGATTGGACCCTGCGCTGAAATCTATGCAATCTATGCAATGAAGCAAAAGACATACGCTTTAGAAGAAGATTTATCCGTCTCTCCTAACTCCTGAGCTGACAGCATTGCTTCATTCGCGCTCACCACGGCAAAAAAGTCTCCTTGCACCCGGGGTACAGCGCAGAATAACAACGGGGCTATCCCACGCTGTACATCGAAAACTGCTCGCTGCATTATATACGTCCAATCCTTGCTCGGCAACTCCCGTTCCGAACCTGCCACAGTTAAACAGGTTAGCTCTGGCCCATTGTTACACTGCACACTCACTACACGCTTGAAGCATTGAAATCAGTTTCCGGGTAAAAAGGCCTATCAGATAACCTGCCCACGCCGTTTCATTTGTGCTGCGTGCGCGTTACCCGGCCGGACTATTTTCTTTGCGTGCCCAGATATACACGGCTGCACGGCCCGAAAGCCCCACTTTCCCGGTTGCCATAAACCATACGGACGTGGATTGTGCTTGATTGAGGTGTATTTGGATAGTCCGAGTCCAGAACTGACACGAACAAGCTGAAACAACTCGTTTTGCCAGAAGGGAAAAAAAAAAGTGGGACAAGCTTTTGCGCCAAGCGGCCAAGATCTTGTGAGACGACAACCACTAAGCTTGTGATACGCAACACAACGGTACTAAAATCAACCGAATTACGAGCCTGAAAGAGAAGCGACAACCTCAACAACACTACCAAACACTATAGCTCGCCGCTCTTCTCGCTTCGCCCGCATGCTACATGACTTCAACAATACCTCTCGTAGCTCGCGATATATGGCGAGAGGCCGCCACTGCGGTCACGAGCGCCTGCAGCGGTTTTGTTATACCCACGGGAATCATAGTGGTTAATGCAACAAAGACGATAACGTTAGGGGCCGGCATGGCGACATACTCTCCTCACTGTTACAACCAGACGCTGTCACTAACGATACACCAACAGCCTTCAATATTTCGACTGTTGAACGCAGAATACGGGGCCTCCTCTGATGTCTTTGCCTCGTGGGCCAACCTGTTCCCCAATAACGGCGCCATCCTTTGTCTATTATTAGGGGGAACGACTGCGGCCATGTGGACGCTGCTCGGCGCGGTACTGGTGGCCTCGCGGTCGCCGTTTCTGCTGTTTTCAGTGTCCTTCACCGTCTGGAGCATGATAGCCACGTCGGGCGTGGCCTTGTCTGCATACAGTCATCAGTACAACGATGGGTACATGGACGGCAGTCAGATTCAAAACGAGTTATTATACGACATTACGGCACTGAGTGTGCTGCATCTAATAGCCACTTTTGTTCTATTGTCGGCCCAGGTCGTGATTGTGGCCAGAGTATTTCAACGGAAACGCCACAAAGCCATGGTCATGTGGGCCGGAATGCTTCTGGCCTTGTGCTCGACCGTCTTTCAATTCGTCAACACATTTGCATCATCAGACGTTTCGGAGAGATCAAAAACGACAGACGCGCTGATAGTGTTTAGCTATCTCTTCTCGATAGCGATAGCTATTCTGTTCGATACGTTTGTCATCTATTCCACCATCAGCAAGTACCGCCTGGTGATTCACAAGGACATTATTTTGCTTACAATTGTGGCCAATGTCTGTTCAGTCGCGCCTTCGATTCTCTTCATCCTGGACCTGGTCTTTGCAAACGTTAGCGACTGGGCCACGCTGTGCGACGTCATGACCATCCTGTGTGCCGTCGTCAGTGTCTGGGTCTGGATGGACCGCATTGCTGTCAGAGAGAAGGAGTGTGAGCAGACGAGCGTCCTGGGCAAAAAGTTTTACACGGAAGAGGTGATTGAGCGGCCCAAGCAAGAAAAAGAGCCGGAAGAAGACGGTTGGGTCAAGACCTGGGAATACGTGACCACGCTACTGAACTACAGACCAGGCACAAAAAACAGCATCAGGACAACATATCATGTGTCTGAAAGGTCACAAGCATCAACATCACCACATCTGGATCCTTAGCACCACCAGTCGTACACGCATTATTTATTTGCATCTTATTTATTATGTACATATAGCATGCCACCAGGCAATATCAAGCCAGTTTCTGGTGTTAAATATTTCGTTTGCTTAATTAGACCTGAGTAACGCTCGCTATCGGCCAATGTTCAGCAGCAGACTGTTACTGCTGCCCTCGGCCTGGCCGCCGTGGCCGTTTGGCAGATAGGTAACGTTCTGGCTCTGAGCCAGGGTCTGTGCAATGTCCTTAGAAGCCTCAATCTTTCGAATCATGAGCAGACCCTCACCAGCCTTTTGCAGAGCTTTGGAGATGGTCTCGGCAGCCTCGGCCTCACCCTCAGCTCGAATGACGGAAGCCTGTCGCTCCTGCTCAGCCTTTTCGACAATGAACCTAGCTCGCTCAGCATCCTGCTGAGCAATCTGCTTCTGCTCAACGGCCTTGGTGAAGTCCTTGCCGAAAGTCATGTGGGTAATTGACACGTCCTCCAGCTCAATGTTGAACTCGGTGGCTCGCTTCCTCAGGTCCTCTCGAATCTTGGAAGACACAATCTCTCGCTGGGTGATCAGCTCAGCAGCGTCGAATTGAGCAACAATACTCTTGAGCACCTCGTTACCAATGGAAGGCAGCACTCGCTCATCGTAGTCCAAACCAAGGGACTGGTAGATTCGTGGCAAATGTGGAATATCTGGTCGGTGCAGCACTCGCAGCGTCAATGAAACCATCTGCAAATCCTTGGAACCAGTAGTAGTGGTAATGTTTCGGGGCTTGGATCGAACATCGTACAGAATTGCTCGCTGCAGCCATGGAATCAAAAAGTGAGTGCCCTCGCCAATGACTTCCTTCTGAACACCGCTCAGTCGGTCAAAAATTACAGCTCGAGTGCCACCCTTGACGTCAAAGATAGAGTTCTGAGCAAGGTACAGAAGACCCATGGGGATAACCACCCCGGTGATGGGATTGGCGTACAGTCGTGACATGATGGCGATGTGATGGTTGTGAACTGAGTTCGGAGGCAAAAGTTGCGCGCTTGCCCTCAGCGCGCCCATCCGTGAGAAGCGAGTGTGGGGTCTGTATCTGTGTTCGGGATCCTCAGTTGTATGGTCACATCGCCATCATTTAGAGCTCAAGTTGATTACGCCTTCGAAAATTAACGAGGATGTTTGCCACCGTTGCCACTTGCGGACACAACACGCTAGAAATGCACTACTAAGCAGCAGATACTTCGCCCTATTTCAAACTATCATTGCTTGTTGGCCCAGCGCCAATGGTAATTACAGTTTCTCATAACTCTCATGACTACTAAGGACTGTTGAGCAAGAATCTATCCATAAACTGGAGACGTCAGCCGCATCAAATTCTAAAATCACGTGACTGGTAAATCAACCTTGCCAAAAATCAAATCACGATAGTTTGAGCACGCATGACGGAACTAACATACCCCAGCGGGTTCTCCAGCATCCTTGAAGATGGTTTGGAGGAGCGCAAGATCAAGCTTAAGCGCAAAATGATGGAATACGAGCAAGTTGTCGAGTTACCTGCTCACCTAGCCGCCAAAATGAACAACACAAGACAAAAAGGCAAAGTCGCCCCGAAACGAATAACCAATGCAATCACTGCTGGCGAAGAAGACGATAATACTGCTAGAAAGCTCATCACAGACGGAAATTCACAAGCTTTAGTCAAAAAGGAGGCACAAAACAGAAAATTACCCACGAGCGCTATCGCTCAACGACCTACTTTTATTCAAGAGAAACCACAATGGCACGCACCATGGAAGCTCATGCGTGTAGTGAGCGGCCACCAAGGCTGGGTGAGGAGTATTTGTGTAGAGCCAGACAATCAATGGTTCGCTACGGGTTCCGCTGACCGGACAATCAAGATCTGGGACCTGGCATCAGGACAGTTAAAACTATCGCTAACAGGACACATTATGGCCATCAGAGGGCTGGCCGTCAGTTACCGGCATACCTATCTATTTTCGGGAGGAGAAGACAAGATGGTCAAGTGTTGGGATTTGGAACAGAACAAGGTCATTCGGCACTATCACGGCCATCTGAGCGGCGTCTACGCGTTGGACCTACATCCCACGTTGGATCTTCTCGTTACCGCCGGTAGGGACGCAGTGGCACGTGTATGGGACATTAGAACACGTGAACCAGTGTTTGTTCTTAGCGGACACAGGCAAACCGTGAGCAGCGTGAAATGTCAAGCAGCAGATCCTCAGATAGTCACATCATCTATGGACGGAACAGTGCGACTGTGGGATCTGGCAGCGGGCAAGACGCAGACGGTGCTCACTCATCACAAGAAATCAGTGCGTGCTTTGGCACTGCATCCAGAAGAGTTTACCTTTGCCTCAGCCAGTGCTGACAACATCAAAGAATGGAAGTTCCCGGAGGGATCTTTTATGCACAACTTTTCACCGCCACAAAACTCAATTATCAATACGCTGAGTGTAAACTCGGACGGGGTCATGTTCGCAGGTGGTGATAACGGTTCCATGGGATTCTACGACTGGAAGTCAGGACACAAGTTTCAACAAATGGATTCAGTCGCGATCCCGGGATCGCTCGAAGCCGAAAATGGCGTATTTGCGTCTACTTTTGATAGGACCGGATTACGTTTGATCACTTGTGAAGCTGATAAGAGTATAAAATTCTGGAGGGAGGATGATAGTGCTACGGAGGAAAGCCATCCGGGTATTGAGTGGAAGCCCACAATGGGCATGCAGAGGTACTAGCATTGCCAGCTAGAAACCTAACATATTTATTTCTGTGATGTCTAACCCCTATAAGTTCATTAATCGTCACTGGTCGCAGTACGTGGTTCCGGTGATAATGTCTAGAGGCAGCCCCTGTCTCACTGCGTCTTCGCGCAACCCGAATTGGTCACATAGAATGTCTTCAAATGGAAGGGAATCTGCCCGATGCTCCGGATACTCATCCGCCGTGAGAGGCACTTTATTCCTGTGTTTATCGCATGCAATAATTGGGTGATCCACATCGTTAATTGATATCCTCAAACAATTCACTGAGATCGTCGTGCCACATGTAGAGGGCAAAACATCTCGAAATTCATAAAATCTAAGTGGGCGCTGCAACGTCTCTTGTCCCGCATATAAATGAAAACATGATGTCCGGGACCTATATTCACAGTTAATCCGGCTGGAGATAGTGGGTGACTGGGAGATGGGTTAGGGGTAAAAACTCACCACCATCGCGACATCACCAAACACTATCGCCACATGAGTGAAGCAGGTACGCCGGCGCCTGTCCGGCTGACGGGTCCCGTGACTGCCAGCATGCTACGCGTCGGCTACAAGGTGTGGTGTGACAAAGACGGCGAGAAGCGATTAGCAGAGATTCTGAGTACTCACACGATAAAGGGTAACCTAAAGTTTTACGTCCATTACCAAGATTTCAACAAGCGTCTAGATGAATGGGTTCCCGAAGCGCGGATAGATTTGTCCATGCCTGTGGAGGTGCCCAAGCCCGAGAAGCCCGCAAAGAAGGTCGAATCAGTGGTCAACAGCGGTCGCGCTACGCCGGTGCCCAAGGTCTCCAAGAAGCGAAAATCGACGAAGCGAGAAAGTTCCGCCAACGATGAAATGGATCTCGACGAGCTACCTGACGTTCAGGGCCTTGATTCTGATGAGTTTAACCGTGAAGAGGAGATCGAAAAGCTGCGAACGTCTGGTTCCATGACACAGAACTCGCATGAAGTGGCGCGAGTGCGAAATCTATTCAAGGTCATTATGGGCGCGCATGAAATTGAGCCCTGGTACTTTTCACCGTACCCGGTGGAGCTCACTGAGGAGGAGCAGATTTACATTTGCGAGTTTACTCTGCAGTATTTTGGGTCAAAGAAGCAGTTTGAGCGGTTCAGACAAAAATGCACACTGAAGCATCCGCCTGGAAATGAAATATATCGAGACGATGTTTCTGGTATTTCATTTTTTGAAATTGATGGCAGGCGTCAGCGGACCTGGTGCCGGAATCTGTGCCTGTTGTCGAAGCTGTTTTTGGACCACAAGACGTTGTACTATGATGTTGATCCTTTCTTGTTCTACTGCATGACAAAACGAGACGAGAAGGGTCACCATCTGGTAGGATACTTCTCCAAAGAGAAAGAGTCAGCTGAGGGATACAACGTTGCCTGTATTCTAACTCTACCACAGTACCAGCGACACGGGTTTGGACGTGTTCTGATCGAATTCAGTTATAATCTATCCATCAAGGAGGGCAAGTTTGGCTCGCCAGAAAAGCCTCTTTCAGATTTGGGTTTGCTCAGTTATCGAGCGTATTGGGCAGACACGATTGCTGAGCTGTTGATTGAAAGCAAGAAACCAGAAATGAACATAGAGGATATCGCCACCGCCACGGCAATGACGACAGCCGACATCATGCACACACTACAAACGATGAACATGCTGAAGTACTACCGAGGACAGCACATTATCTGCTTGACAGAGGCTGTGGTGGAGAAATACAACAAACTCAAGGCTAAGAAGAGAATACGGATTGATCCAGACAAGCTACAATGGAAGCCTCCAGTGTTCACAGCTGCTCAGCTGAGGTTTGCTTGGTAAGTCCCACGCGATTGCCATTATTTATTAACGATGATATATGTATTTAATTTACCTTTTGGTTTCTTTACCCCCGTCTAGTGCATACCTGGTGACTAATCAAAAGGAATTGGCCGAGTCTGTGAGGCGCTAGCGGCAATAGCGCTAGGAACCTTTATTCCGCAGCAATCCGCCCATGAGTTGTGTACATGAGGCGCTTCTGCGCCTGGTGGCAGTGGGGGCGAGACACCCTCTGGAACTTTGATCAGTGAACCAAACAGGAAGTGTTGCATGATTGGCAGCTTCCCTAGGACTTCCGCTTCGTACATTTTGATCAAACCCTCGTTAACCTTGGACCACTTCTTGACGCCAGAAATGTCGTCCAGCATCGGCGAGTGCCATCGCAGTGAGGCGGTAGTCTTGACAGAGTTGATAAAACGAATGCAGCCAAGGTACATGTACTTGTCGCCAAACATTTCCAAAATGTCCTGGTCGTGGATGCTAATAGGCTTGAGGTGTTTGTGTGTTGCCAGCTGTGCCGCTCCAAAGAGAAAGGGAAGGAAGTGGTAGTCGTCCAATCCCCAGACACCGTGCGATCCGGCGGGCTCCAGCCAATACATCTGCTGAATCGTTCGCATGCATTGAAGATACTTTCGGAAGACGACGAGCACAACAGCTTTGTAGTCGTCCGTCTTGATGTATCCCAGTTCCTTGAGGCATAGAAGAAAGCACATGAAATTAAGCTCATGGCCGCTACCGTAGTCTATTCGCGTGTAGTTTCCCCATGATTCTGTGAAGTAAGCGCCTAGTTCAACGGACTTATCGCCAACGAGGTCTGACAGGAGGCATTTGGCTTCGCCTTGAAGGGCGGTGTAGAAGTCTTTGAACTCTGGCTTGCCGAATCGAGAGGTCACTTGGTCTTCGGCAGGGTGTTTCGCCACTAGGGATTCGATTGTGTCAAGTATTGAGGTCAGTTTGATAATAATCTGCGTTAGAGTCTCTCGAGCACATCGCTGTACTCACGTCAGTCTTGTTGACCTCAGCATCGTTAGCCTGACCGGTCACAGACTCGCTCAGATCTTTGATAAACCCGAGAACCTGCCCCTTGGTCTCGCTGGCCTTCCATAGGTCCAGATCCTCGTTGGTCAGGATCCGCTTCTGCGGTATATTATCCATGGTGTTGATGTCCCAGCTCCACATGGCATCGGCTCGGCGATTACTCAAGGAACTAGCGGCGGTGAAGGCAGATCCAAACCCGGCACTGGAGGTGCTGGAGCCTGTGAACGATGAGGACCTTTTTGTGTGGACTGCCATAATGAGGGGTCCGAGTGACTCCCCGTACGAGGGTAAGTGGCGCAGGTACAGCTCGGCGCTCGGCGTTTGCTAAACCGCGAGCCTGTCTATGGCGATGGAACGAGGTTCTGGAAGTCAACCGGTCTGTGGAGTGTTTTTCATCTTTACGTGTGCTTTGTGTGTGCTCCGGTGACTGAGAGCTGTAGCGGTGGGCAAAGTGTGGGGTCGGCGAGAGGCTAGCCGAGATGTCACACGCTTGGGCGAGAATGGCCTCGAAGATGGAAGGAGCAGTGAAACTGAGAGTACAGGGATTCCAATCTCTTAGTATCATTTAGCGCTGGCGGCCATAGGTCCACTATGATATGGCTGTGTTCGGCTCAGCGGCACGTCACGACAATACATGTCCACACTGCTCGTGTACTACTCTGTGAACAGGGTGGTCAGCTTGTGGTCTTCTGGGACTCATTGCTTCTAACAGAATGCGCTAACTCAGGTGGCCGATGGAAACTAAAAATAACGGTACCATTCCAGTACCCACTACAACCACCCGAGGTGCATTTCCAAACCAAGATTTGTCACCCAAACATACACTTTGACACCGGTGAGGTCTGCCTAGACGTTTTAAAATCGCAGTGGACGCCGGCATGGACACTTAGCTCGGCACTAACTGCTATCCAGGCGATGCTGTCCGACCCAGAGCCCAACTCGCCGCTAAACATAGACGCGGCGAACTTGGTACGGTGTGGAGAGACTAAAGGTTACGAAGGATTGATCAGGTACTATACGTTGACATTTGCAGGTCAACCGAGGTAGGCGAACGCTCAGTCTGACCTGGCCCCATGTGAATGTCACAGTGACGTATATAATGTACCATAGCATAAACGTGTATATTTGGGATCGAGTCTAGTATCTTACTTTTCTGGCGCAGGTGCGTCCCCAGCTTTCCGCATGTGGGGTAGCCAACGGGCTTCCAATGATCACCACTCATGTCGATTTACAGTGCCCTTCAAGCCAAGCTTACCACACAAATGGCATACCAACAATAAACGATCACTACGTCATGGCCCAAAACGGCGATACGGCGGGCTTCACGTCCATTTCCGGCCGGATCGTCGTCAGATCGAAAAATTTAGACACCGCCGCTGGCCATACACTTGTCATTCACAGTCTCCAGTCATTGTAGCAGTTCATCGATGGCGGCCAGCAGTGCAATTTCCATGCGCTCGGCTAAATAGCCAAGGTGGCGTTAAACAATTTCGAACAAAGGTCGTGTGATCTCGTGATGGGAGACCGCACGGCTCGACAAGTTTATCTAATCAGCGCTGATGGAACGAGCATTGAACTGAACTACATAAATAGCCAGCAGTGTGAAACGATTGTACTGTGATGCTGTACCTGTGATCAACGTAGCATGGAAATGAGGCCGGCGCTAACGTGCGGTCGCGTGGGGTGGTGATGAGATATTGGGAGGAATTTTCAGTTTACTCAACGCATGGAGGATCAACTTGAACAGGCCATTGAGATTGCCTCTCAGGGGGCGTCCGATGCTGGGCTCAAGCAGCAGGTGAGTATTTTTATTCGTTCTCAAGCGAGGCCAGCGGAAACCGTCTAGAGATATTCGGCGGAGTTCAACAAGTCTGTTCCAAGGGGAAGACATAGATCACGCCGCAACTCTACAACGTTCGTTGGAAATTGATACGGAAATTGTACTCTGGATCTAATGGTCACGTTCCAAACTAGACTCAGAACCGAGCGCTAAAGAACTAGGCGCTGGATCAGTGGCCATCTGGTCGCTACGCTCCCAGACGTCGTACTAACTCAGGCCTTCCAGTACTGCAACCAAGTCAAAGATTCGGAAGATGGCTGGCAAATCTGCTTGGCCATCTTTACGGGCAAGAAACGAACCGACAACACTCGTTTCTTCTCTCTCCAGGTCATCGACAATGCTCTGAGTCGACTCAACGTCTCACAGGTGGCGGCCGTTCGAGACAACCTCTTTGGCTACCTCCGAAATGTTGTCGCCGAGGGCACTGTGGAGCCCAGCTATATGCGAAACAAGATGGCACAGACTTTTTCGTTTTTGTTTGTAGTGGGCTATGCAGAATCGTGGACTAGTTTCTTTGATGACCTGTTTGGGCTCATGTTTGCTGGCTCCGAGTTTGGCAACCCGGTTGCCGTGGACATGTACCTGCGAATTCTCAAGTCCATCCACGAGGAGATTGGCGACAATCTGATCTCCCGGCCTAAGGCCATCACAGAACGAAACAATGGTCTTAAGGATTTGATTCGAACCCGAAGCATGGCCAAGTTGGCCGGTTCCTGGATGACTATTCTCCAGCATTACACCGAGGCAAACGTTGACCAACAGCTTAGACGAGACATTTTGGACGGAGCTCTGCGCGTCATTGGCGCCTGGGTGTCCTGGATAGATATTACGCTTGTGGTCAGTCCAGCCTACCTCAACCTGATTTACAAGTTCCTCGGAGACTCTAAGCTCCGACTCACTGCATGCGACACCATCGTGGAGATTGTGTCCAAAAAAATGAAGCCTCAAGAGAAGCTCGAGCTGATTGCATTGCTCAACCCCAGTGGTTTGATCTACCAGCTGCCAACGGGCGCCGCCACCGATATTGACTTTGATGAGCGGGTCGCCAAGCTGGCAAACATCATTGCATTGGAGTTGGTTCACATCATGGACGGAACTACCTCTACATCGTCTGGTGTCGCCTGTTCTGAAGCCGATGTTGTCAAGGCCCACGACCTTCTCATGGGTCTGTTCCCCATCGTTTTGGAGTTTCTCTCTAACGAATATGACGACACCACCATGCAGGTCCTTCCCTCTATCTCAGAGTACCTATCCTACATTCGTAAGGAAGTGAGACGGGCAAAGGACAAGGTGGACGTGTCAACACTCACCAAGAACAACTACGGCCAGGTTATCGACTTTCCCCCAGACTCTAATTTCATTCCAGAAAAGACTTCAAACATCTTGTCCATGATCCTAACCAAGGTCATGGGCAAAATGAAGTATGACAGCGACTCTGAGTGGACAATTGGTGGCGACGAGAGCGACGCCGAGTTTTTGGACCTTAGAAACAAGCTCAAGCTCATTCAGGATCAGATCGCATCTATCGACTCTGTGCTATACTCTGAGGGTATGGCATTCGTCATCAACCAGGGTCTAGACAGTGCAAAGACTTGGCAAGAGGTCGAGCTGGCATTGTACGAATTGTCTGCCTTCAGTGAAAGCTTGCGAAACAACTCAATCCAGTCCGTTCGTGGCGTCGAGTCCTACCCTCAAAAGAAAATGCATGAGCTGTTTAACAAGATGGTCAACAGCGCTGTCGTCACCATGATCCACCCTGCTATTCAACTACTCTATATTGAGCTTGTCAACCGCCACTCCACCTTCTTCACTGCGGCACAGCCAGACCTCCTCAGAAAGGTCTTGGAGGTGTTTGCCTCTCATCTTGGTGTCCACAACCCCGATAAACGAGTTCAGGTCCGAGCATGGTACCTATTTTTCCGATTTATCAAGGCCACTCGAGGCATGGTTGGCGACATTGCGGAGCAGATCTTTACGTCTATTGAGCCGCTGCTCAAGATCAAGGCTGAGCTGCCTCCTCCAGTGAACGGCGACGCTGACTCAGAAATGTCTGCTGATGCTGCCACTGAGAGCGGCTACTTCGAGTCTCAGCTATACCTCTTTGAACTCTGTGGAGTCCTTTTTTACTCTGTTCCTAATGAAGACCTCGGTCTCTCGCTTACCCAGCGCCTACTCCAGCCCCTGTACGCCGACATTCAACTTAACCTCCAACAAGACTATACCCAAAACCAACTCGTTCCTTTACAGGTGCATCATGACATTATGGCCATCGGCACCTTTGTGCGTGGCTTCGACGAAAGCAACAGAAACATGAGCACCAGTGCTGCTAATGCCAACTCTGTCCACCGTGCTTCGCTCAAGAAGGCCGCTCAGGAGTTCAAAAATGCCGCTGAAGCTACTTTAGTCGTGCTTGAGCGGATGCAGAAGCTTGAAGTTATTCGAGACGCCGCTCGATTTTCCTTTTCGGGACTGATTCCAGTCCTGGGCGTCTCTCTTCTGAGCGAGGTGTCCCGTCTCATCAATGCATTGCTCAACGGCTGCAAAGCGACCGAGTTCAGCGACTTTCTCAGTTTTCTGGGCCAGCTGGTCCACAGCTTCCGAACAGAATTGGGCATGTTTGAGATGTTCAACTCCCTCATCGCACCTCTGCTCAATCGGGTGATGTTTTTCCTTAAGCAGTGCGAAGAAGAAGCTGCCACTGGGTCTACTGATGCTATTATTCTCAAACGGGACTTGCGACGAGGTTACCTGACTTTCATCTTCAATCTGCTCAACAACGGCATGTCTGCAGTTTTCGTCACTGAAACCAACCAAAACCAGGTCTACTCCATGATGCTGGAAAGCGTTGTTCACTACAGCGGAGACCTTGATGACACTTTGTCTCAGAGACAGGCCATTGTCACTCTAAGCAAGCTGTTGGCCGTTTGGGGAGACGGTGAAGTCAAGGCCGATACCACCGCAGGTACCACCGAGCAGAACGTTTTTGGAAAGGGCATGAAGGTTCCAGCATTCAACGATCAGTTTATCTTTGAAACCTACACACGAGTGTGTTGGGAGATCGCAGCCAAGCCAGGATTTAGTCTGCGAGATGCCCAGACGAAGATCATTGTGGGAGAACTTGCGCTGCTGCAGAAGGCTGTCTTTGATCGAAAGGGTGCAATCTACTGCAACTACCTGATCGAGCATTACTTCCCCGCTGTTGGCCTTCCGCTGGAGCTGGGCAATGAGTATGCCAACAACCTTGCTCAGCGACCCCAGAAAGAGTTTAAAAAGTATTTTATTGAGTTTCTCACTCGGATTTCGTCGTGAGTTTTCTCGTCGTCATGATGTATATAATAATAATAGACGATATATGATTGAGTTTGACCTATCAAGACCTGAGGTACTTTTCTGAACGCGCGCAAAGCGTCTTGATAGACAGCCACAACTGCGAGATATAAAATTTAAACAATGCCGTAAACATGCAAAATACAATAAGTCACACAAACGTCTATAGATTAACAATAATAACAAAAAAATTAGAATAACCTTGTCATGAAAGATCGACGTCATTTGATACCGTAAATCTTCGTTACCAAATCATGTAGAACATTCAGCGAGCTCTGAGGCAAGTCCTGCTCGTCAATCATAGCCCGAACCTTATTCTCCTGGTTCTTGAGATAGTTCTCGGTGTACTCGAGTGATTTGGTCACGTGAGTCATGTAGTCCACCGCTTGCTGTTTCAAGGCCTCATCATTTGTTTTGAGTCGTAAGATATCTAACAGAGGGCTGTCTGGTCGGTTCTGACGAAGACTGTGCATGACTGGAAACGAAAATTTCCCCTCGCTGATATCCTCATATGCGCCCTTGTTGGACGACCACTTTTCTGAAGTCAGGTTCAGGTAATCGTCACGAATCTGGAATATGACACAAATGTTATCAGCCAACGGAAGAAGATCCACTTTAGTCTTTCCAAGTGCCTGCATCAACCGTAGTCCAAGTCGAATGACGGCATTCTTGTTCACTGCCATCTTGCAGTAGGCCTCCTCGGAAGGACAAATTGAGTTATCTCGCCAATAGAGCTCCAATGCTTGTCCTCGATGGCCCAAGCAACACTCTTCAATCAGGATTCTCAATACTTCGTCGTTACCAAGCTTGGTGGCCTCGTGAAGTGTCTGGAAGTAAACGTAGTTGGCGGAATTTATAGTCTGTGGAACGCCGTAGACCATGTGTGCAGTAGGGCATCCACGCCTGAGGGTAGACCCGTCTTCAATATCGTCAATCAAAAGTGCCGATAGATACAACATCTCACACAATTCCGTGCAAGCCCTAAGGTTTTCCTCGGACAATTGATAAACGGAGCTGAAGGCTTTGATCATCTTGTGTCGGAAGCTCTTACCGGGCAACCCTCGGAGATAAAGATATGGGCCCTGCGCAATCTTCTCCTCCTCACTAGTCCACTCTGTTTGATACATTGCTCTTGGCTGTGTAATCGAGAAAAGAGTATGATTTTATACGTAATCAATACCGCCTAGTACTTTCTGGTAGATCTGGATTCTGTACGTAATATCTAAACTTTGTCTCGCGGAGAAACATTCCCAGATCAGGTTCAAAAAGAAACGAAACCGTTTCTGTTCAGGGCCAGGCCGTTTCCACGTAAAGCCCTTCAGACATTCAGACATCCATGCAACTTTCCTTGTTGAGATGGTTCGAGGTTTCGGAAGCCCGCAAATGGATCGGATCGTTATCCGGACGTGGGCTATCGACCATGTTTGAACCTGCCAATCGATGACGATATTTTAGAACAGCACTCGAACTAGGTATAGCACCTGGCTGACATGATGGATTTTATATCATCGAGTTCCCATGAAGATAAGTCTTCAGAGAGCTTGGCGGTGACAGATTGCATGTTATCAAGCCTTGCGTACTGAGACAACTTTCTTTGTCCAGCCGTGCACCGTTGAGCCCTAACCGCTGCGGCTGAGGAACTGTATACCGATTTTTTTTCTCATAATCCCTTATGAGAGAAGACTCGAGCCGAAGGGTTAATCCACCTATATTGTAGGAGAACATATTCTTGATATATCGTCAAGAGTTTGCCGATATCAGCTCAACTTCGATAAGACTTACATCTGCCAAGAATTTAGGTCTTAGCGCGCGCAGAAATTTGGGCTGACAGAAACCCTCGGGACAACCTGCAGCGCGTGTCTTTGACTAGTTTGAACAGTTAATCCTGAGCCAAGAGTGCAGGTCGATTCGATTTGGCTGTCACAAAGAGCAGTCGGCTGCCCTGAGGCAAGAAACCAAACGGCTAGAAACCGGCGGGGTTTTCACCATTGACGCTATCTTCAACCTAACGGCTTTTGACCTTAGACAACGGTACTGCATATGTTTTATCAGCAAGTTCTTTTTCTGCCGAAAAGCGCTGCATGGCTGATTCGTCAGAAGTAGTACGTGCTGACAATTTCTGGGGAGAGTGCCTATCAACCATACAAATTCACCAAGGGTGAAATTGAAGTAGAGACTTGGAAGAGGGCACGTTATGGTGCGCCAGGATTGTGAAGCCGCATATATGCAGATTTAGCATGCGGTCAATCTCCCTCATGTCCACGCGTGAGAAAACTATGAAAATCCGTTCTCCCGTAGACAGCTCAGACAAGATCAGCATAGAAACGCGGCGAGCTCAGCTCTATTAAGTAGTCCGCTTGTCCGTGCTGACCAGCTTTTTTTAGTTGCAGGGGCCCTTGGCACGCACGCCAATGTGCTTAGAGGCAAATCGCTAACGGCGAAACTCAATTTCTCCGTCTCCTCATCAAAAGCATGTGCTGTTACATCAGTGTCTCAATTTGTTCATCACCATTTCCGGCCATAGACCGATGCCGGTCCTCCGATCGGTATCATGGATCGGTCCCCCGCCAGCTCTTGACGACTGGGAGATCCAACATACAGCCTGCAAGATAACCTTATATACACCGATAATGCATCTTCAATATTGCTGCGGTTGTGCTCCGCTGTCATTTCGCTTGCAGCACGCTCTGTCCGCGACAGTGCCGAAGCACTAAGCACAGCGCAGATGTTCAAGCACAAGGAATCGTGTACACATCCCACGCATTATTAGTATTTCTTCTGACAATTCTCTGCTTCGGTTTGCCGGAAAAACAAAAGCACACACTCTTTCCCATGCACGTGGTCGTAGCGGGTTGTTTCTCAGAACACGGTCGAGCCTGATGCTGTCTTGATCAGTGCTCGTTTTCTACGCTGACAGAGTTCAAGTCATGCGATATATATACACTGTACAGATCCACGGCGCCAAACAACCGGTGATTATTTATAGTCCTTGAGGGCCGCGGACTCCTCCTGCAGTCTTCGCTGCAGACCCTTCTCAATCTCCTGTCCGATAAAGTCCTCCATCTCCTTGTTAAACTCTGGGTGTTGTGGCATCTTGATAGTTGCCAGATCCTCGAGCAACTTTCTTGTAGCGGGCGTGGTGGGCATCTCTGGTGGACTGAACTTAATGGCCTGCTCAGCTGTGATCTTCTTGGCGTCCTTCTCCTTACGCCATTTGGAATATGGATGTCTTATCTGGTTGAGTGCCGAGATGTGTATTGGTGATTTGACGATGGACGGTGGGATGTATGTTTTCTCATCAGCCACCTCTTTACTTGTGGCGAAGGCTTCACTGCTTGGCTGGGTTGGCTGCAGAGGCAGTGGGTATGGAATCACAATAGATTGGTCGTGTCGTGCTCGTCGAATAGGCATCATGCAGTTTCTGTCCTCGTCGTAGTACTCTCCATTGAAAATTACTGAGTGCACAGCGACATCCTCAACCGTGCCGTCCTCGTGCTTGACCTGAGATACCAGTCGCAAGTTTTCGTAAGGAATTGGCGCTGGAACAGAGGCCACAGGCTTAGTTTGACCTTCTGACCACACTGCCATGGGGAGCACCAGTGTTGTGGTCTTGCCGACACCCTCAACAAAACAGGCGTTACCCTCCTTGAACACAGACTGGATCTTGCCGATTTTGCCTCGATCTGGGCCGGAAATAACCTGAACCTTGTCGCCGTCAACGAACGGTGGGTTCTTGATGACATATTCCTCGTCCACCATCATTTCTTGCTGGACCGCGAAGAAGGGCGGGTTTCGCTTTTTTAGCAGGTCCTGCATGTACTTTTTGGCAGGGCCGCGCAGGCCCTTGACCTGCCGTGTGAATCGTTTGTTGACCATTGGAGCTCAATATGCGATTGTGTTTCCAGCTTTCGGCGTCGTGATGAAGGTGAAATTTTACGCGCCCTAGCCCAGGTCACGTGAAGCCGTTTCTAATGCGGCGTCAATTACACGACAACGTCGATAACACGCGACGCGCCCTAGAGGTTACGACCGACATGAGCCTAGAAGTAGGCCAGCGGGTCACTGTACGCGGTGAGCCTGGTGTGATCAGATACTATGGTGCGACATCATTCACTCATGGCCAATGGGTTGGAGTTGAGCTGGATGCGCCGAACGGAAGGAACAACGGATCCGTTGAGGGCGTCTGGTACTTTGACTGTAGAAAGGCAGACGGGTTATATGGACTGTTTGTGAGGCCCGGTTTGGTGAAGGTGATGGATGATAGAGTAGGTATTGTTGGGAACCAGATAAGCCGGTGTGACAGGCGCCCTTAGTCCGTCCGTCTAATTTAGATAACAACTCGAAAACCCAGATCACCGGTGCGTAGCCCTGAAAGATGCACACCGAGGAGTCCAATTCGCAGTCCTGTCAGGACACCTGCTAGTCCAATGCGAAGTCCCTCAAGAGTTCCGTCGAGCACAATGCTTCGGTCAAGACCATCTCTCATGATGCTGGGACCAGCACCAAGTCTATTGCCACCCAGATCATCATCGCCATCACATGATGAGAGGCCGCTTAGTCGCTCATCAATTGTATCGACACCTGAGCCATTACCTCAGCTTCATGTTCAGAAACGAGTTCGCAACAACTTACAGCAAATCATAGCAGAGGCACCACCTGTCCCGATACCCGCGATTCCCACAATGGACTCGGCAGTCCTCAATAGACAGATTGAGACACTCAAGTCAAAGTTGAAAGTAATGGAGAGGAAGCGAATAGAGGACCGGGAGAGAATCCTTCAGTTCCAAAATGATGGTAAGAAGATCTTGAAGCTTGAGAATATCGTAAAGCGTCTTCAGCTAAAGCTCACTCCCATGCATGAAGAGATTCAGTCTCTGAGGGCTAAGCTGGCCGAGATGCAGGCGGCGAACACTAAACTGGCCAATGATCTCGGTCAAACCGATGATGCCATAGAGATGGCCACACTAGACCGAGAAATGGCAGAACAGAAAGCTGAGAACTTGAATATAGAGCTCGATGCTTTGAGACAAAAGTTCGAGGCGCTGGAACTAGAATGCGAGATCCTCAAAGAGGAAATTGCGGTGTATGAAGAAGAGCAAAATGAACAAGAGGCGAGCGTCAATGCAGCAGTTGAGTCCGACGATGTTCGAGGTGCCATCCAGCGACTTCAACTGAGAAACAACAAGCTAGAGGACGCTCTGCTTAAACTCAGAAACGTCTACAACACTCAGGAAGACTCTTACAAAGAACAGATCACATCACTTGAGAAAGACCTACAAGAGTCCGACTCACTCGCAGCTCTCTACCAGCAAAATGAAGAGAAACTTAAAGAGGCTGAGAGCATCATCTTGGACCTGCGAACTCAGCTCGACAATGCGCTTGGTGCAGAGGACATGATTGAAAGCCTCACTGAGCGAAATTTAGAGTTGAGCGAGAGGTGCAACGAACTACAAAACGCCATTGAGGAGCTCGAGACCCTCAAAGAGCTTAATGACGAACTAGAAGCTAATCACGCGGAGCACGAAGAACAACTTTCGAGTGATCTGGCCGCGCTAGAACTGGCCAACAATGAAAGAAAAGCGAAGATCGCCGAAGTGGAGGACAGAAATGCATATTTGGAATCGGTAATCGTTAAGTTCCGCGACTTGGTAGCGTCGCTCGACGCGGAGCTGCTATCGTTGAAGTCGAATCAATCTGCCACCACATCTAAGGCGGTCAAAACACAAACCAGGGCCATCACCGATCTGGACATCAATATTTCCTCAACTTCAGTCGTCAAGACTATGGACCTTGAGGTTCGCAAGTTTGACTCGGAACAAGCTGTAAGGCACTTGGAGATTGCAAAGTGCTATCTCCCTGATGCCTACCAGGCAGACGCGCCATGCATTGAGACGCTGCTCCGACTGGAGAAGATCAGCTTTCTATGCAAGTTGATCCAGTCTTATTTCAAAGATACCCTTTCGGAGAGCATTCCTCTAAATGCCGACTTGTGTGTCAAACTGATTGAGATTGAAAGTACTGCTTACAGTTTCAGTCGGGTCATGCGCTACTTGAGCGAGGACAATTTTCGAAAGATGAATGCAATTCTTCACGAAGATGTGGCTTTCATCAATAGAACCTTCCAGGATTCTATTGACGAGCTGAAAAAAGAGCAAATGATTGAGTTGGAATTCGCAAAGGCCCTGAACACATCTCTGCTCAAGGTTCGACGACTCAAGGACGACTGCGCGCATTTCGAAACCCCGGGGTCGGATCTGTACGCATTAGAGCGCCTTCCATACTATTCGGACTTGGTTTCTGAGATTGTGCGAGCAATCGGTATCATTGTTCAAGAAAGTGAGGACTTTACAAAAATCGGGAAAACGGCAAGCAGTATTTCAAAGTCTAAGGTAGTCGCGAAGCGCTTGTCTAGCGAACTGGCGAATGCCTTGGAGGATCAAAAGAATTTTGCTCTGGATATGCCCAGCAGCGACTTGGCAACTCTGGAAAAAGCATGTGAGGAGTGCCGAAACATCATCAGCTACCTATCAGCTCTTTCAAGCGCTGTATCGGAGGGCGAGGTTGTGACGCCCGAAATCATGATGTCATGCATTGCCTCGTTGCATCATGAACTAGTGGAGGACGATATTACCAAGACATTGTCGAATGTGGTGGCGGACATCAACAGTCTTGTGAAATCAGTCAACATTTCCAACATTACCACTGTCAGACTACCGAGCTCTCCATGGATTGCCATGGCCCAAAGAGTGAAGGACTACAAGATTCAAGAGCTTGACAAGGAGCGAGAGCTCAACAACTTGAAGCAACAGGAACACAACCTGGCGACAGCGCTTCGTGCAAAGGAGAAAATCATAGAGGAGCTAGATGTCAAGATTGGCACATTGAACGCTCGAATCACAAAGTCTAACCAGCAGGAGGATTTGATTGCGGACCTCAAAAAGTCTCTGGCTGCCTCTGCAGCTCAAGAAAAGCAGTTGCAAGAGAGCGTTGAGAAATTGAAAAAGTCAGTTCAAGACCAAGAGAAGCAACTATCAAAAAACAAGCAGCGGACTCCGTCCAACCCGTCATCGACACTACGGAGAATAAGCGGTGAGCATGGCCTCGATGGCTCCGGGACTGTTTATCTACAGCACGAAGTTATTAAACTCCGATCTGCTATTAGTTACTTGAGCCAAAAGGGTCTGAACGCCGCTGAGATGTTGGAACAGCCGTGGTTGAAGCCCGTGAAGGTGAGAGGCGTGACCCGAAGCAGGGTCCAATTGGTGTGCCGAGAACTGTCTAGGGCCACGCGGACGGCGGTCGACGAATTTGACATGATTAGCATCAAGGCACCAAAGAACGGCGAGTCTCTATGGAGGCCCCGGAAACATGGGGCTGCGGTTCATGTGATGGCGCAGAAGGAGGTGTTGCATAATATAAACTCGCACATAGCCGGACTTTTGAAATAAATAGACCCGTGTTAGTTCACGGCGGGCGAGTTGAGTAGGGGCTCATCTTCGCGTTTCTTGACGGGCCATTTCTTTGCCGTATCAATGCTGTTTCGTGGCCAGAGCAGTTCTAGAATGTGGTAAAGGATCACGTCAAAAATGACGCAGATGACAAACAACTTGCCTGCCCAGGGTCCACAACGGTAGTACCTTCCGAGGCGATCAATGAGTGGTTCGTTCAGTCGCTGGCTATCGATTTCATCGTAGACAATTTCCGTCCGGCGGGCCACGTCTTTCCAGCAGTACATGTTTTTGACCAAGTCGTGGAATTTTGACGTGTCAACTTTCTTGTCCTCAATGAGCCTGATTGCCCTTAGTGTGCTCTCAACCAGGGCATCCTCTGATGGAGATGATGCAAAGACGGTCATTTGCGAGGGCAGAACCTCGGGAATACCGCCAACTTTTGTTGTAACCACCAACAGTCCGCAAGATGCTGCCTCGACAATGACGGTTCCAAATGCTTCCGTTAGCGACGGATGTAGATATATATGTCCTGAGACCATGACTTCACGCACTTTTTCGTGTCGAATCTCTCCTATGAGCTCCACCCGCTCCTGTAACCGGTACTTTTCACGCATTTGCTGGAGATCAACTTCCTTGGGCCCACTGCCCGCGATAATGAATCTAACTGTAGGGTGCTGCTCGCAGATTCGGGGTATGGTTGCCGTTAGTAAGTCAATGCCCTTGTTGGCATATAGCCGCGAGATTGTGACGATTGTAATGTGAGATTTCGATGCTTTTGTGCTGTCGGGGAGAAAGTTTTCTGAGACGACGGCGTTTGGGATGGCGCTGACTGACGATGGATGTAGCGACGCTCGAAGGACTGTGTTCTCTTTACAGGTATGCGATACGCAGATAACGTGGCCAACATCACTGAGTGTAAACTTGAGTAGCTTGTTGCCGAGAATCGACCCTGCGTCTGCAAAACCAAACAACGAATGGTCAGTGAACACCGTCTTCAGCCCCATTGTCCGTCCATGGAGAATCGCCTCATGGCAGAAACTGCTGAAACTGGCGTGGCCGTGGAGGATATCGATCCGTTCTCGAATCACAATCTGGCGCAGTATGGGAAAGAAAGAAAACACCGTGGGAAACGTACTCTCACGATACAAAACCAGGAATGGGACGTAGTAAACTTTCAAACCATTCGATAGCACCCGTACTCCGCTTCGTGTTCCGTATGCATGTGTAATAATGACGACAGAGTGCCCGCGGTCTATGAGCTTCTGTGACAATTGGTAGACATGCAATTCCACCCCGCCGGCCTGG
This sequence comes from Blastobotrys muscicola, assembly GCA_003705745.3. Taxonomy (NCBI): domain Eukaryota; kingdom Fungi; phylum Ascomycota; class Dipodascomycetes; order Dipodascales; family Trichomonascaceae; genus Blastobotrys; species Blastobotrys muscicola. The sequence continues at coordinate 197,309 of PPJL03000005.1, forward strand.
GGGTAGAAGAAGTCCGACACCATTCTTGTTAGCTCTCACAGCATCCATCGCACTCACGCTATATTGTACGGCATCCTGATCTGCTGGACCCAGACGTTGAGTGCTGCTGCGGCGTGGCTTTTCCGCTGGACCAGGCGCGCGCCAATTTTGAGCGTTTTAATTTTCCAAAGAGTTCGCTCTACGCTTACAGAGAATACAGAGGAGAATTAGAGTGTATAAATCGTCTAGTACTCCTTGGTCGATACATCACCACGCTGAACGTCCCAACCTTAACTGTAAGAGTTGACTGGACGTGTATCACTGTTATTGCTTGAGGGTGCCGTGTAGTGTTTGAACTTCTCATCACCTTGGGCACCTAAGAAACCGTGCAAATCCTCTATTCAGACTCCGTGCGCTTCGTCACAGCACACATGCTCGGCCGACGTCAGCTGTCTTGAACTGTCTCGCATCAATACGACTGCGATACGATCCCAAAGGAGATTGACCGTCGCGATGGACAGGTGATGAATTGTGGACCCGGAGTCCGCTACAAGGAGTGCGCATCTAGGAGATCTGTTTCGTACCGTCGGCGCTATTCTCCGGTGTGAATACTCGGCTATGCTGGACCCCATCATTGCATTAAAGTTGCAATAACCCAAGTCTAGTTGACGCGCCTATTATAACTAAAAGTCGCACGTGACGTCGACGATTTGCGATGAGGAACGCTGTAGTAAGCAAAGCAGCGAGTGTAGATCAGTAATTTAATGGGGGCAGTGAGTGTGGCCATATTGGGACAGACAAGGTCGTAGTATACTCAAGAGGTACTGTGCCCGGAAAATCGGTAGCTTTATCCGATGCGTTATTGCAATACTTGGCTCGAAGGCCGACGTAACGCCTAGGAGTCCGAATCGGGGTCCGCTATTTGCCGTTATTTGTCGGGGAATAACCGAGGAATAACGGTGTAATCTTAGTGAGATGTGTAATACGGTGAGTAATCTCGTATTTGGTGGCGTTATACGAAGTCTAGGCTTAATCAGCCAGGGCTTGAGATGGACCCTTGTGCACAGCCGACGCAAGGCTATGCATAATGCGGTAATGGAACATGCGCCTTTGTGCTACTGATGAGCTAAGAATAGCAGCGCTGGCCTAGAGATATCATAAGAGATGGCCTTCAATTTGGCTAGAAAGAGCTAACGCTTACGCTCCGATCGTCGCCCTTAATATAGATTTAAGAATACGCGTAAGACGTTGTGGGTCGTGCGAGCCGGAATGAGCAATGTCTTAGCCCGGAGAGATGCCGACTGGGAGTAATATAATTACTCCACATCACCACCCTGGCACACAATGAAGGCTCTATTAGCGGCAAGTCTAGTAGCCGGCGCCTATGCTGGTGTTGTTCACGTGGGCATTCAAGGCTTCAGAGGTTCTTCGCATCCACGCTATGGGTTCTCTAAGCGAGCAACCGTCGGGCTCAGTCTGGATAATGAGTTTTCATTCTACCAGGCCGACATAGAAATTGGCACCCCGGGACAGAAGCTGGGTGTTCTCATTGACACGGGATCCAGTGATCTGTGGGTTCTAGGCGTCGAGAACCAGAAGGAGTGCCAACAGGAGAACCTTCAGTGCACCGGCGGTTTCTTCAACTCCCAGGACTCGTCTACTTTCCACAAAAACTCGTCAAACTTCTTCACGCAATACGGTGACGGCACAGTCGCACAGGGTATATGGGGTACCGATGATGTTTCGTTCGCTGGCGTCAATGTGACGGATGCCTCATTCGCCATCGGGACTCAGAGCAACTCGTCTCAGGGTGTGTTTGGCATCGGATTTCCCTTCCTCGAGTCGACAAACAGTGGCACCAATAATGGATTCGTGTACGAAAACATTCCGCAGCTGATGAAACAGCAGAATCTGATTTCGTCAGTCAGCTATTCACTGTTTCTGAATGACCTGCAGGCTAATACTGGTACAATCCTGTTTGGTGGCGTGGACCATGCAAAGTACTCTGGTACTCTCAACATTGTGCCACTGCTCACCTCCAGAGGGTCTAATGCGCCTTTCGAGATGGTGGTGGCCCTGTCCTCTGTCGAATTGCAAAACTCCAAAGGCAACACTTTCACTATCCAGTCAGGCACACAGCCTGCCTTGCTTGATTCAGGCACCACAATGACGTACCTCCCTGTTGACACGGTGCAAGCCATTGCAAACGCTCTGGGCGCAATCTACTCCAGTGAGCTGCAGCTGTATGTGCAGTCTTGCAGCGTGTCGTCTCAGGGCTCCATTGTCTACAACTTCTCTGGATTCAACATCACAGTGCCATTGAGCGAACTGCTACTGCCGTTGACGGATTTTGGTGGAAGTGGTGCCAGTCTGTGCGCTCTCGGCCTAATACCAACCACAGACACTCTACTCATTTTGGGAGACACATTCCTTCGTTCAGCCTACGTCGTTTACGATCTAGACAATTTCCAGGTGGCAATGGCGCCAGCTGACTTTTCAGGCTCGTCCACGTCCAAAATTGACGAAATCTCCACCAGCATACCCAGTGCTACCAGCGCCGCCAGCTACAGCTCTACCAAAATCGCCAGCAGCGTCACAGTCAAGTCTGCGCCTTCAAGCTTCTTCTCTGTGTCCAGTCCAAGTAACGTGGTCCTTGGAGGAGCCACAATCACAGGAGGACTTGGTCCACAGCCTAGCGCCAGTGGCACTGTCGCTGCCACTAGCACCTCGCATAAGGGTACCGGTGTGGCTAACGCCGTCCCTGCATCACTAGTGGCCCTCTTTGGTGCCATCACCGCCCTACTTGTATTGTAATGGGCCGAAGTATTTATTGTAATTTTGTCATATATTGGTTTCGTTCGCTAGGCGTTAGCGTATCAGAAAAACACATCACGTGCTTGACTGAGTTATAAAGTTACGGGGTACAAGCTATTACCGACAGTTTAGTTTATGCATCTTCTTTATTTAGATCCTACCCCTCGATCAGCTCGCCGACGCCAACCGGCATCCAACCGGCATTTGGAGCGACTGTATTACGTAACGCCAGATCATTGCAGGTACATCTGTAAGATGTACGCTTTACTAAAGCTGCCTCTTGTGAATATTAAAAGGTTCTAGTGCAAGTGCTACTAATGTTATGCCTTTGTGCTATGACATCATTGCGTCCACCCTGATACGAATGCTGTGTATCAGGAGAAGCGCGCACATTAACAGATAGACTGGTCTATCGAACAGTGTTCAACATACAGAGAGACTAGGCTCGAGGTGGAGATGCCACTACCTAGCGAGGCTCCGCCGAGTTATGATGACTCGTTTGAGCACAGTATCGCCAGCAGGTACGGCGAAGGCGCCCGATTTCTACGTAGCGTTGAGAGCTTGCGGCAGACTCCGCCTGATGTGAGCTCGCGGGCGTCTGAGGATTCGTTGATTGAGGAGCTGGAAGCCGTGGATGGAGAGGTGGAAGAGGTCAGACGGGAGATGGAGCAGATGATGATAGATGACGACACCCCTACTATGTATTCGCGGGCGTCTGTTGTATCACGAAAGATTGCCAGGAGTCTCAACAACAAGTTACTACAGCCTGTCCAGCGGGTAATCATTGATCCAGTTGCCAGTTTCTTCTACAAAGTTAGCACAGCCGTGGACAACTTTCTGCTACGGTTCGGCAACCCGTTGATGTTCAAGCGTTTGATATATGTGTTTTCTGTGGCCCTATTTGTGTTTGTGGTCGTATCAGTGGACCTGGTGCCTGGGGATGGAGACAGGATGATGTTCAGCGGGGTCTTTCATGACCACAGAGAACTCAAGAGCTTCCTGCAAAGGACAATTAACACAGACATGTTACGGGACAGACTCGAGTATCTATCGTCGATGTCACACCTTGCCGGTACTTCAGGCGACCTGACGTTGGCACGGTATATTGACGGCGAGTTTCGTTCGTTCGGTATGACAATTGTTGACATGAATAAGCAGACGTCCTTTCTGACTTACCCCAGCGAGGACCCTAACGCCATGCAGCTGAAGCTGATGAATGGAGACGAGGTTAAGTTTGAGGCAAACCTGTGGGAACCACAGCTGCACCAGCATCTGGAAGCAGCGCAACGGCCAGTGCGGCCGTTCCTGGCGCTGTCCGTCGAGGGCGAGGCACAGGGACATATTATTTATGCAAACTATGGATCCAAAGAGGACTTTGCAAAGCTGGATCCCAACGACGTGAAGGGGGCGATTGTGTTTATGAAGTACGGTAAGCTCACACCGGGCCTGAAGGTGATGCTGGCAGCAAAGCATGGCGCAATTGGCGCCGTATTGTTTAGCGACAAAACTACAGACGACAGCATGTGGCCAGACGGCCCTGATTTTCCTTATAAGGCAGTCCAGCGAGGCCACGTTGGTGTCTCGGCCATGAACCCTGGTGATATTCTGACGCCGGGCTGGTCAGCCATGAGCACCTCGCGGACTATAGATTATGACATGGCTCACAACATTCCGCGAATTCCAAGCATTCCGGCTTCGTGGGAAAGCGTTAAGCCGTTCCTGGATGCCATTAAAGGAAAAGGCAAGAAGATGGACGACTGGGCCAGCAAGCAGCCCGAAGTTGATGAGTGGTGGACGGGCGATAGCTCGTCGCCAGCAGCATTTCTCAAGAACCAGCCTATTAACAAGGAAAGCCACGCGATTTGGAACGTGCTAGGAAAGATTGAAGGCGCGGAACAGAATGAAAAGATAGTCATGCTCGGCGCCCAGCGAGACTCCTTCTGCTACGGCGCCGTAGAGCCAATGTCGGGTACTACAATCATGCTAGAGCTGGCCAGAGTTTTCACTTTGCTGAATAGACGATACGGTTGGCGGCCACTGCGATCAATTTTGTTTGCCAGTTGGGACGCTACTGAGCAGAACATTGCCGGCAGCACTGAATGGGTCGAGTACAATGCGGATGAGCTCCGAAGGGAGGGTCTGGTGTACATTAACCTGGATGCAGCTGTATCAGGACACGATCTGCGTGTGTCTGGTCATCCTGTTCTAGAAGGGGTTATTCAGTCTATTTTGGAACAGGTCAGCAACCCTGCAGATAACTCCACATCACTGAAGGATGTCTACGGAGAACGAGAGCTGTCTACTTTGGGCAGCGATGGCGACTACCTTCCATTCGTGTCGCACGCAGGCATCGTTTCCATCGACCTTGCGTTTGAGGGAAGCGTTTACCCCAAGCACAGCTGCTTCGACTCGTACGACTGGATGATGAAGTACGGCGACCCCACATTTAACTACCACAAGGCTCTGGCAGACGTTGTGTCGCTCATCATTTTGAAATATTCGGATGAGCCGGTGATTGACTTCAACCTGGGCGCGTATGGCAGCCGGATCCACAAATATGTACAGGACGTGGAGCGGTATGCGAAATCGCGGCCGGGCTATGACAAGGACAATAAGGTTGACTTTTATCCGCTACAGCGGGGCGCGGACACCATGATTGAGAGCTCCGTGAAATTCAATACCTGGCTGCGCGACTGGATCGCCATAGCCAAGGACGGCGAACCACCAATTTTGACGGTGCATCGACGAAACTGGAACAATCGACTCACTAACCTGGATAAGCATCTGTTGGACCGAAATGGAGTCGGATCGCGAAACTGGTTCAAACACGTCTTGTTTGGGCCACAGCTGTGGCACCCAACAGAGGGCGGCTTCGAGTGGAACACGTTCCCAGGCATCAGAGATTACATAGAGGCTGGCGACTGGCGACAGGTGCGTGCCAGTGTTGAAAGGGTCTCAACGCTGTTGAGTTTTGCTGCAGAGAAGGTTGTGAGCTAGTCAGCCGACCGATCCGCTACATAAAAGTTGCATTAGAGACATTAATTGACTATTTTGGTACACGATTAGAGACCACCAGTGGCACCACCAGTGGCACCACCGATAGCACCACCGAGGTTGTTGGTGACAGAGTTGAGAGCGCCGTTGACAGTCTGCTGAATGTGGCTGAGAGCGGCATTGACGGCAGGGCTAATGCCCGAAGTGACGCCGTTAAGGTCAATGAGGTGTGGGTCGTCGAGAAGGGCGACTTGTTAGTAGACGCAATGCATGAAAGACTTACCTGGGGCAGCAACGGCAGCAGCAATGAGGGCGAGGAAGAATTTCATATTTTGGTGTTGAGGACTCCGGACAACCATAGGGTTTATATAGCCCGACCAGGAGGAGAAGCACTAGGCACGTTTTCTGAAAACTCAGGATCGACACAGATCTCAGGGCGATCATGTTTCATCGATCGAGTGTCTCAGAAATATATATCGACCCTGCTAGAAACTAGGGATGGGGGGAATGAGATGGGCACATGGGCACGTACAGGGTGATGAGCAACAGATGAAAAAGTGGGCGTTCACGTGCGTGATAACTCGTTGATGGTGAAAAACAAAATTAGAAAGACATCCAGTTTCCCACAAATCGAAGCCGCGCAGTGCATTCCTGTTCCCAGCCATTTCTCCTGCTTGATCTGTCTCAATTAATCTGTCACTTGATACAAATCGACAGTGGGGGTAAATTATCCATGTCGTCCGCTGGAATGACGCAGCAGGCCATTTCCCGCTTTGAATTCATCTCACGCTTGTGTTCACCATTCACTTTAGCCGTCCGTTGTCCGCGCCCTCAATACTTCTCTTTGCAAAATCGGATGGAGAACAAATCAGTCAATAAATTCAACCCAAACCCACCCCAGGGTTTACCCCGGGTAACCCGATTTGGAAGTGGAGATGGGATGATATTCCGCGCGCCACTCCGCCCTATCCGCCAAACTCTAAAATGGTGTCTGAAACCACGCTAGGCTATGTCAATTATGTTTTGATTGGCCTCATCGCCTTATGGGTTGTTGTTCGATTTGTTCTCACGCCCAAGTCGCACGAGGAGAACGCCGATGTGCCCGAACCGCTCGTGCACACCGTGTACACGCCAACCACGCTATCTGAGTTTGATGGCAACAAGAACAAGCGAATCCTGATTGCAGTTAAAGGCAAGGTTTACGATGTCACTGCCGGTGCTCAGTTCTACGGACCAGGCGGTCCGTACGAGAACTTTGCTGGCCATGATGCTTCCCGAGCGTTGGCTAAGAACTCATTCGACATTTCAATGATGGCGCCAATTGATGGACCCATTGACGAGCTGAAAGACTTGCGAGAGGACGAGGTTCAGGCTCTCGACGACTGGGCTATGCACTTCGAGGGAAAGTACATTCTGGTCGGAGAGCTGGTGAACGAGAGCGACAAGACTAAGTGAGTGCTGAGATAGCAAGGTCTCTATACTCGGCCTTCCTTCTACAGGTTTTTATTACGGTTTGAAAGTACTAGCATATCAATTGATGTTTGCTTGCGTGTCTGCTCTACAGCTTGTACTGTCTGTGGAGGTTTTCGGATCAGTTGAAGGTGCCGAGCTTCCGACGTCACATGCATATAGAGGCGCGGCTATAATGTCTCCGCTCTCTGCGGCGGTGTCGCCGTAGTCTACGAATCATTCCTGGAATAAAGGCGGGGAAATCTCAGGTCGACTCGGAAATTGCTTGGACGTATCTTCAAGTCGAGATGGTAGACCGATGCCGGAAGGAAGCTTTCGTTCCAGCCTGCCCTGGACGAGTAAATTTACCTCCTCTACCACCGCACCCTCGTCTACGGCCATATCCTCGGCAAGGCACGATTCCCCGTCCGATCAATCATAGTTAACCCCGAGAGAGCCTTACTCAGTACTACAGCGGGAGACCATGTGGGAACAGGAGGTGTTGTAGACTGCTTTTTGCTCACGAAAATAGGCGACATCCGTTGGTGCGGATCCAGCAATATCGTGTACATGTGCATGAGCTTTTGAAGATAGCGATCGATATTGATCGATTAACGGGATAGCTCGCGCGGGGCAAGGCAGGTCGGCGACGATCTGAAATTCTGGCGGCCAGGCTAGCTTGGCTTAATTTGTGTGAGGCAAGTGACGAGTTTGGATAAGCTGAAGCCACTTATTGGGATCGACTATGCAACGTATGCGATCTGGGCGCTATGCGGTTGAACGTATCGCAGATGTGATGTTTTCCGGAGATTATATTTTGTGGTGAAAGCAGTACTGAGTCTATCAGCGATGCCAGTTACGAAATGAAAATTGAGGGTTCAGATATATAACTCCTCGATCTTGGCATCGTATTCTGGCCCAAGCTCATAGGCCGCTCGCCGTACGTGACCGGCAGGAACATAATGAAAACACATGCAACGAAGCTAGAGCGTTGATATTGCGTTGCGAGTACATAAATCAACTGGCCGACGCGATCGACCTTCGGCAGAACTTACTTAGCGTCGAAAGCAGCTAGTGTATCTTATAACGTTCAGTGTAAGCGACTGAATTAAGGCGCATATGCATTTGGCCACTACATGTGACACCGATTTTTTAGTGAATATGTTCGTTTTTTCTCTTTCAAAAGGTCATCCAAGTGCTGTATGAACAATTGATCAAGAGAGTACATTTGAATATCATGGCAAGAAAGCAACTATATACCAAAAATTGAAAAATTGGGCCCAACCGGGAATTGAACCCGGGACCTCTCGCAAACAACTTAGGATTTGATAGCCCTAAGCGAGAATTATACCACTAAACCATCGGGCCAACCGACGAAGAGTCGTTAATTTTGGACACTAAAAAAACTCCGACGAAGTCACGTGATATGTTACCCGGCTTAACGAGGTTTTTTTTTAAAAAATTGAATAGATATTACCACAGTCGTGTCTCTGGCCAAGTGCTTATATAAGACGACAAAGGATTATCAATCAATCCAGGTTTCCTCGGCCACCAAATGATATATGAATAACAGTTTATCTAATAATGGAATATCCAGATCCCGAATAAGAGAAAATTTGACTCACTCTCCCCGTCATAATCGTGTTCTGCCATAGTCTCAGTGATAATTGAGAATGATTTCGTTTGATAGTGGTGGAACTAGGAAATCAAGCTAACAATCGATTACATTTTTGCTTTGCTAATGACAAACCTGCACACGCAGTCTTGTTCAGATGATTGAGCGAGAACTCTGAGATTCTGTTACTTTCCAAGAATTTGACAGATCGAATTTGTTCAATATTGCTCTTGATTGAATTCGTTGAGCTTCCGACGATATCGTTGCCAGAAAACAGCCAAAGCGCATTATTAACGCCTGTTAACTCAAGACGCCTCACACAGTGGCCGGCGATCATTCTGTAGAATTGAATCACTAAATTGAGCAAGGCATTCTGTCATGTGCCAAACGCGCTATTGATAGTGAAGCGTTTCGCGCTGCTCATAGCACCACCACGAAGCTATATGGAAAGAAAATCAACTTCTGAAGTAGATAAACAGTATGAGAAATCAGAAAACGCAATTCTAAGCATTTCCGCGCCCCGGAGACTCGAAAATTGGCTTCAAAATGCGCGAAATTAACTGCTAAAATATGAAATTGGTCCCTTGGCCCAGTTGGTTAAGGCATCGTGCTAATAACAACTCCTCAAAGTTGAAACGCGAGGATCGGCGGTTCGATCCCGCCAGGGACCAGGCCGTTATAGTATAGTGGTTAGTACACTTCGTTGTGGCCGAAGAGACCCTTGTTCGATTCTAGGTAACGGCATCTTTTTGACCTTCAGAGGGTCTGAATGAGCTTTTTTAAGTCTCAGGATGTTCAGCAAGTCAAAATATGTCAGTGCAAGGTGCCCAGATACTGCCCGTGACTTCGACATGTCCCGAACTGTATGTTGTGACCTTCCGCGCTTACCGGTACGTTGTTGAGTTAATGTGCGAAAGTGTCATGATTCATAAACATAATATACATAATGTTAAAATAAATTAATGCAAGGAGAACTCAGCTAAGGTTCCACCGGTCGTGCTATTATTGTGATTGCCCTCAATGGCAATTGTGATGAACCGACCTGTGTACGAGTTGTTGAGAGCGATGGTCGTTTCGTTGCCTGGCTGAAACTGAATTTGGGTCATGTTTGCCGGTGGCATGGATGAGATGTTGACCTGATGGTTGTTGACAATCCAGTTGACTGCAGTTAAGTTTGCCGAATTCATTGCGGCTGCCGTCAGATTGGCCGAATTCAGAATTCCGAGCGAGACCAGATTTGGAGGCGATGTACCCCACAGGAAGTAAGCGCTCGAGAAGTTGGTTGTGGATCCCAGGTCAATAGTCACCAACGACTTGGTCGAGTTCAGCGGCTGCCAGAAAGTGGAGTTGTCACCGTCGTTCAGCGAAACTGGGAAGGCACCCGGGTACCAGGCATCAGAAGAAAGCAGAGGCTTGCACTGGGCAATATTACCGTTCAGGCTGGCGTTCAGATCAGTTCGATATGTTGGAACAGTCAATGTCTGGTTGATTGACAGAGTGTAGTTACCAGCCATTGCATTTCGTGACCCAATAGTGATGGGAACCTGAGCAGCCACTGTCTGGTTCTTCCAGGAATAGTTTTTATTCGGTCGTCTAGTGATGGTGGTGTTAGCCAATGTGATGTTGACGTCAAATACAGCGCCCTGGTACTTCATACCCTTCACCATGTATCCACCCTGCAGCTGCGGAGGCAGAACGGGATCCAAGTAGAATGCCTCCTCCTCGCCCCGGAAACCAGTGAAACCATGTGTATAGACCTGCAGATAACCACCATGACCAGTCAGGAACGGGAAGGCCGGGTTAGTGCCACCGTTGATGGTTGGGTCGTCAATCATCTGCTCAGAAAACTGGTAGTAAGGCCTTCGCAAATACGGCTGGTTAGCAAACAGCAAATAGGTGTAGGCCGAGCAACCACTGGTAGCCAGAGTGGCCGTGTCAATGGCATAAATGGCGTAAGTCATGGCCGGTCCATCAGGCGACTGTCTCGCAGCGTAGTATTGGAGATCAGTGAAAGCTCTGGACTGACTGAGCGGGTATTCGGCCGGATACGTCAGCATGACCACGTCTGCCTGCTTCACCTGAGCGGTGCCATTCATGCCATCGAACTCGACAGTGAGGTCCAGGCTAGTGTCCTCCGGAATGTACATGTTGTTAGCAATGTCCATCCACTTGGGGTCCGGAGCCTGGCCCAGAATCTGAGCTGCCCGCGTTCCCCAACGCATTAGCTGCGACACCATGCCGTTGGTGAAGGCGCCATCGTTCACATGATTGGCATACTCGTCTGGATCGGTGAGATTGTACGTGTGGTACTTGGTGTCATTACCCTTGACGACAAAATTGGCAAAGAATTCGACCGCATCGCCAATGATTGGCCACCCCTTCTGCTTGAGCCAGACTGTGTCGTTCGTCTGCAAGTAGTACTTCCAGTGAGCCAGGGCCACATCTGCATTCAAATGGTACTCGTAGTTGACACAGGGGCCTGTACCAGTGCAATTGCCGTACCGAGCGCTAGTCCACGGATAGATGCCGCCTTTGTAGTTGTATATAGCGGCGTTATCCTGGGCCTGCTGTCGCAACTTGTATCGGTAGTTGTTGATCGACTGTGCGTGCGAGGGGTACAGAGCCAGAAGACCCAGGTTCATCCAAATGTCGGCGTCCCAGAAAATGAGGCCGCCGTACGAGTCAGAGCTCAGGCCGCTGACCGGGATGGAATTATCACCCACACCTGGCCCGTCGGAGCCCTGTCGTACATTGGCAAGCAAGTGGAAGATTGTGGCACGGATAGATGTCTGAAGCTCTTGGTCGTCGGGCACAACAATGTCAGCCTCGTCCCAGAGGTCAGCCCAGGCTGCGGTGTGAGAGGCAATCAGGTTGTCCCAGGATGCAGATGCGGCTGTCAGGCTGGCGTTCTGGGCCACCTGGAAGGAGTTTGATGGAAAAGCGTCCGTCGAGGCAATACCGACGTACTTGAACACCGAAATCGTCTGTCCGGCCGCCAGTGGGATGGTGAAGTTCTGCGAGACTGCGGTGCCAGACATTCCGGCGGTCCTGTTGCCCGGGCAGACCAGGGTGCTAAACTCATGTGCAAGGGTGTTCGGCAGCTCCTGGGGACTCACAGCCGTCCAGATAGACGCATTGCCGTAGGTACCGTTGCCGGCGGGCCAAGTTCGAAACGACGTCGAAGTATCCAGAACATCGCTGACCGTAATAGAACCGTTCTGGCCGGCGGTGATGTCCAACCGCACCAGTCCCAAGTTGAACTGCTGCCTATGTGTGAGAATTGTGTATGCAAGCCGGTACTGCTTCGACGAGCTCGGCTGCCAGGTAACGTTCGTCGTCACTATACCGTTCATGAGACTCAGCGACTGCCGGTACTGCGTGATGTCGCTCGTGTTGTAAACATTACCCTGGTCGTCTCGAATACCAAGCGCCGTCCAGACTGGAATTGTCGACATGATAGACTCGCTGCCATTGTTGAGTACCTCGGGGAAGTTGGTGCCAGTCGTGTTTGGCTGCACGTCCCAGAATCCAGAGATAAACGCGCCAGTGTACCGCTCGTTGTACAGCGGCCAGCCGTTGATGGGGATGTCGTCGTTACCGGAAAAGTTCTGGTCCACAAAGAAGCCCTGGCCCTGCACAGGGATCCTGACGCCAATGTAGCCGTTCGCAGCGTACGGCTGGATGGCATAACTGTTATTCCGCTGTAGCGTAGTCGTTAACGTCCACGTGGTGGGGTCGTAGCTGTCATACTGCGTAGTGGGGTCGATAAGCTGCGATACTTGATTGATGTTAGGTAGCGCTGGCGACTCGGGATAACTGAGCTGGGAAGCACTCTGATTAGACTGGTTGGGGAACTGAGACTGTTCTATGGTCCTCCAAGGAACATATTGGTTGAAGGCGTTCACATATTGATTAAACACCAAGACGCTGGCCACAACCTGCGGTATGATCTTGACAAATATCATATCCAGCACAAATATGACGCTTAAAGCGCTGATGATCCGAAGACCCCTCCGGCGCATTCTTATATTAAATTACCCCCACGTTCCGCCTCGACGGTTGCTCGTTGCTCTATGGTACGTCACGTTAAATTTGGCTCCTCGGGCAGATTTATGTCTGAAAAGTTATCGGCCCGAGACACACGCGCCTAGCGTTCGGCCAGAATAACTGGGGTATAATAGCGTGACCTTGGGTATTTTTAGTCCCCCGCTTTGCCCCGCCTTTCAAAGCAAGTCTAGATTCACCAATAGGCGTATTGTTGGTATGCGTTTACAGGAGTGTCCAGAACCTGGAGGAAACTCAGGGTCGGTCACGTGCCCTTAAAAACGTCAGTGACTCAAAAATTAAATCGTTTGGTGGGGTCAAAGTGGGGGCGCGAGTTGCTACGGCAACTTCGAGACAAGCCAGATGATGGCAAATTCATAAATGTAACATTGACTATTTGTCAAGCTAAGGTACTCGCAAACGCTGTTATATTTGCATAGCACATGTTGTCACCGACCAGCGGTCGTTGCAATACAGTCAAACCACGTTATTACTGCCCGGTACGCCGTTTTGTCCGTCCATTTCGCGCTCAACGTCTCAGCGTCACCGTTAATAATGAAAGCGCGCGCGATTTGACCCATGGACAAACCATTAGATTTTGGGAATGAAGTGTTATAATAAGATGCCAGAGCTATGCTCATTATTATGAAGTGTTACAGGAACTGATTTACAGAACGGTTTGCCACAGTATATAACTAGTGGTCCGGCCTTCAAGGAAATCACGTGACGCAAATTTATACCCATTTCGAGTACAGTCAACCCGGAGTCGCTCCCTATTTGAGACTCCTAGTGCGCCTAATTTTTGGTTCCCCACCAGACCGTATGGTACCAAACCGTACAACAGACCGTATGGCACCAGGGTTAGTACTCGTACAACATCCTACACATGTACGGAGATGAAAATAGAATATGGAAATAGAGTTTCTTCGCTAGCGGTGCTGAGAGCGATTTCTCGCATCGCGTTTGATATTGTAGCGTCAACAAGTACGGTTTGGTAACATACAGCTGGTGGGGAACCAAAAAATTACGCGCACTGGGAGTCTCAAGTAGGGAGCGACTCCGGGTTGACTGTAGTTATCTATAATAGCCGACCGGCATAGCATTCCCCTTGAGTACGGCTTGGTACGGCTCTTTTTGCATGGCTGGGCGCTTGGGTGATACAAGATACGGCATATATCGGCTATTTAAGGCACGGGACGGTTATCACGGTAGAGACAGCCAAGCGACTGTGCATTTTGCTTGCAGTGTGTCTGTGACGGAGTGAGATGAGCATGAACAGGCGAGTTTTTTGTAGCGTTGACTTGGCGCCGGGCGACTGTATAAGAAGCCGACCGGAGGTCAAGATGATTGGACACAAACTATTCGGCTGCCTCAATCAAAACCCGGTTAAGTTACCAACCAAAGACTAAAGGTTAACATGTTGGTTTGACTTCAAGACCCAACGCGCCCGGTGACTGTGGCCTCTTTTGATAGTCTGCATCCTCCACTTTTCTGGCACCACTTTGCTCCACTTGCTGCAAAACTAACACATTGACATGTTGACAATCGCCAGGGTGTACGTGGCTTGATACGCTTGACGTCTTAACCTGAGCTAATCAGGTCAAGTCACTTCTATTGGTGCAAAGCGTGTAGGGATCTACGATGGAAAAAATCGCGGAAAATCATGACATCAGAAGACCGTTATCTCCACATCGAGATGCTGATACCCTATCTAGTACCTCAAGCCTGGTGTAGAATTACCCACAGAGGTACAGACAGCTGATGGATCTACTGGATCTACCCGCAGCGTCTATCAACACATGATTGCGTCGGCTGCTCGATGATCATCTACGTAGACAGGACACATACATTGTTCGGGCGTATGTACCCTGATAATCTTGATAACGTTCAATATCGATTTAGGTTTGGCGCGTTTGTGTGATGTAATAATAACCGCGCAATAAGATTTAAGCGCCGTTATCTCTAAAGGTTACACCAACAAATGACGCGCGCTCTCTACATTCATGTTCCGAATAAAGTTGCCTGCAGCGGCTACGGCTGAGACTGTCTTGGACTTTTGAACAAATTCAGGTGGGTCACGTGATAAGTCCATTTTAATAGGTCCAATATTACTGGCTACGACTGGGTGTGATATCTACACGTAGGCGACCAGGTTATACATGCACGGTGAAAGTATATAGTCAAGCACGGCGGCGGGGGAAAGTTTTACCGAGATGCAGAAACCTGCGACAGGCCCTGAGTCTCCCGGATCTCGGATGGACCAACTACACGTATATGAACAGAACAGCGGGGTAAAGAGCGCGGGGCGGGGATACGATTAAACTCAGTTAATGCTTGATGCGACCTATAGATCGCCATGATAACGGTTGGCCGCGAGGCGACCCGGGCTGGCTTGGTGTCGCAAGGCTGCGACAATTTTTACATGGGCTGCCAAGTGCGTCGTCATGGTAAGGCGTGTGGGGTAATTCATCCAGAGTAAGCCGACAATCATGATATTTCCATTGAAATTCAATAAAATGGCCTTGTCCGCCATGTAAACTTGTCTAGTATCCCGATATGGTCGGGTTCACACATCAGGCAAGGCAAGGTTCCCCACCATAATCTCCTCGAAATGAATAAGCAACGAACGGTGGGCAATGTCACGCTGCAGCCGGGTGCAGAAAAAGCACATCTGTCCATTTTGGTAATAAAGTCCACACCGAGAGCTAATTTCTAATATATAATGTCGATCCCCAGCTTAGCCAAGTTCATTCACACTGCGGGTGTTCAACCAGTTAAATACGGCCACGGCGCAGGTACAACCACATCACTAAAGTCGCACGGCTAAACGGCTCGATACACTATACACGGTAGACAGGGTATAGACACTAACCGCACCTATACTGGCCACAGCTTACACAGCTCACTAATCACGGCTCCAGCTGAAAGTCTCACTACATTCGACGACGATGGAGAAAACCTCAGAGTCTCTCTCTGACCTCCCCGTCGAGGTCAATGTCCAGTCCAAGAATGAATTCGGCAACCTAGAACGTGGCCTAAAGAGTCGACACGTCCAGCTTATTGCTCTTGGAGGATGTATCGGCACTGGTCTATTTGTCGGCTCCGGTACTATTCTTTCACACTCTGGCCCTGGTTCCCTGCTAGTGGCCTATCTGATTATGGCCTTTGTCATCTGGACGGTTATGAACGTCCTAGGTGAAATGACCACATACCTTCCTGTCCGAGGAGTCTCTCCTACCATGTTTGTTCACCGATTCGCTGACAATTCGCTTTCCTTTGCTACAGGCTGGAACTACTGGTACGCGTACGCGTTCCTTGTCCCCTCCGAGATCACTGCCGCTGCCATTGTCATCGAGTACTGGACAGACGCGGTCCCGACTGCGGCCTGGATCGCCATCGTCCTGGCTGTGATTCTGCTGCTCAATATCTTCATGGTTGCGCTTTTCGGTGAAGTCGAGTTCTGGTTCGCCTCTATCAAGATCTTGGCGATCCTTGGGTTGATCATCGTTGGGATCGTAATCTTTTTCGGCGGCGCGCCAACCCACGACCGATTGGGTTTCAGATACTGGAAACACGATGCCTTCAAGGAATACATTGTGACCGGCGCTGGTGGAAGATTCTGCGGCTTCTGGAACGCCTTGATTAGATCTGGCTTCTCCTTCATCATGTCGCCAGAGCTGATTACCATTTCGGCAGGTGAGACCGAGGCTCCAAGACGAAACATTCCAAAGGCTACCAGACGATTCATCTACCGTCTCTTGTTCTTTTACATTCTTGGATCTCTGATCATTGGAGTTATCGTCTCCTCCAGCGACTCGCAGCTGCTTGGTGCCATTTCCAGCGGCAAGAGTGATGCCGCTGCTTCTCCATTCGTTATTGGCATTCAGAACGCTGGAATCCCTGTGCTGAACCACATCATCAATGCCGCCATCCTGACCTCGGCCTGGTCTTCTGGAAACTCTTTCTTGTTTGCTGGCTCTCGAACCCTCTACTCCCTGGCTTGTGAAGGTGAGGCTCCAAAGATCTTTAGACGATGCAACAAGTGGGGTGTCCCTTACATGGCTGTATTCTTCACTGCCTTGGTCTCTCTGCTTGCATTCCTGAACGCATCTAGCTCCTCCTCCAAGGTGTTTACCTGGTTCACCAATATTTCTACCGTTTCTGGCTTTGTCTCTTGGATTTCCGTGCTGATTGCCTACCTACGATTCCGAAAGGCCATGATTTACAACAATATCATTGACACTCTGCCTTTCCGAACGGCTCTGCAGCCATATGCTACGTGGGTGGTGCTGGTGTTTGTCATCATTTTGGCCATCACCAACGGCTTCAACGTCTTTGTCGGCGGCACGTTCAACGCCGCCGACTTTGTGGCTGCCTACATTACGCTGCCGCTCTTTTTGATTCTTTACTTTGGACACAAGATCTACTTCAAGAACTGGCGATGGCTCATCCCGGTGGAGGAGATTGACGTCATCTCAGGCCTGGACGAGGCCGAAAAGACAGAATTAGAGTTCCCAGACCGAGAACCAAAAAACCTTCTAGAGAAGATTTGGTTTTGGATTGCATAGTGACGTTTCATGTACATATATTTATCTCCATTACAGTTGTACTACTCATGTAGGCCTACAAAATCAGCAGCCTACTCCTCTCACGCAAGCATCAGCTGAAAATCTCTTAGCATCATCGCCCATCACACGGCTGATCTTCAGATCTGCTTCCCCTTCCAGGAGTGCACATTTCATTGCTAAATACTCTATCACTATTGGGTAATTCTCTGAGCGAAATCCAGCAGCTTTACTGCTGCGTAGAGTACACCAAGGGTCAATTCCGGCACTCACGGCGCATCGCTACACTCCACACGGCCCCGTATTTCTGCACGTCACAGATCAGATCAACCCGCTTTCACCCGATGAACACGCATACCAATGTGCATAGCAGTGCTTAACGAACAAGGTTCATACCGCTGCAGCACACAGTATAGTGCAGCCATGGTCCACTAACCTTGACTGGAGCTGACAACAAATCGTGGCTCTGACGTCGCACAGTGTATCGCCTTCCAGTCAGGTCATCGACTGGTATCAAATGGTCTCATCCACGACGCGCTCCTCTGGATGATGCAAGTGTCAAAATCGATAACGTGACATCGCTCAGCTCCGACCAGAAACCATAAATACGCTCATTTCCCCCGTCAATCTTATCAATTGCCAATCAGCACTGCTACATTCGCTGTTACCTCGCTTGTGCTATCAGTGGTGCCTAACCGACTCACTGCCCGTCCCCCCACTGCAGCACCCCCTACATATAATCTTCACGCTTGACCACCCACACATTCTCGACGACACCCTCGCATCCACCGAATTCATACACCCCCCAAGGACATAAATTATCACCTCAAACACCTAGTCTATTGCCAGAGCAGATCACGTGCAAAATCACGTGCCACAACACTGTGAGCACCTTCCCGTTCTGTACCTCATCGCCCCTTTTTCTAAATTTTTTTATTTCTTATCACCACATTACAACATCATGTCCAAGAAGAGCGAGCCGGTCCTGATTTCGAGCCCGGTGCTCCAGCACGAGCACGCTGCAGTCCCCCGGCCCCAGCGGCACCCGCTGTATGCCATGGACTACTTCCTCGACCTCGACCAGCAACAAGACAACTTTGAAAACGTGCGATCCTTCGTTCGACAGGTCTTCCACACGACGCCCAACGCTAAGGCAAAGCTCGACATATCCCAATTGAAGGGCGGCATCACCAACGTGCTTCTCCAGGGTACGTACCACGACGGCAAGGACGAAATCAGGTTCCTTATAAGGGCATACGGAAAGGGTACCAACACTATCATAAACAGAGACAGAGAGTTCAGCACCCACCTACATCTGCTCTCCTACGGCCTGGCGCCTCCACTCTACGCCCGGTTCGGCAACGGCCTCATCTACGGGTTCCTACCCGGCCGGTCCGTCCACTACACCGAGCTCAGCGACCCAGAAATCATGCGGGGAACCGCCAACAGACTCGCCCAGTGGCACGCTCTGCTAGACGCTGGCAAGATTGAGAGCCACCTCAGCGGATCGAGCCCTAGCGACATCTGGCAGCTGCTGACAAAGTGGATCGACACCGTCCCAGAGGGCGTCATCTCGGCCTCGGCCCAAGAATTGCATCAAGAACTCGCATGGATCAAGCGAACTATCGGCCACAAGGGCGGACCGACCGTCGTTGCTCACTCCGACCTACTCTCCGGAAATATTATTGTCCCTGAAAACTACAAACCTTCACACGCACAGCTACCACTAGACGGCCCGACCGGCTCGGACTATACCCCGTCTAACCTGGTCTCATTCATAGATTACGAGTACACCATGCCCGCCCCTCGAGGATTCGACTTGGCCAACCACTTTATGGAGTGGCAGGGCTTCGACTGCAAGACTGAACTCATCCCACAGCTCGACGTCACCAACCCGGTGCTCAGATACTGGGCATACCACTACCTCAGCGCATTCCAGTACTACAAGGAGGGCCAGGCCATCACTGCCGCGCATATCGATACCCTCATCGGCGAGCTGGCCGCCTGGTGGGGAATGCCCGGGTTCTACTGGGGTATCTGGTCCGCAATCCAGAGCTCCATCTCAGAGATTGACTTTGACTACGCAGACTACGCAAAGAACCGACTCAGCGAGTACTACGAGTGGAAGGCAACCTACACCTCAGCCAAGCTCTAACTGCGCATGACCACGCCACGACTAATGTTCACTAATAACGAGATGCATATAGTATCCAACTCTTGTAGCGAGATCTATCGGTAATAGAAAAGGTCATTGAAACAACTCGAATCCCGCGCACAGCCTATTTGTAATCAACTCAGGCATTATCTAACTAGTGTACTCACTCGCTACGCTCGTTCCGGTTGTAACCAAATGATTTATTAAACACTCGCTCGCTCTTGCAGCTCGTGTGAATGCTATTACCTATTGCTCATTGTCCTCATTAGTCCCTCAGCCGTGGTTAGATCGTTAAAGTCGATAGATGTCCGTATGTTGGACCGCGTGCTCTCCATCGAGCCTCGCGGGATGCTCTGCTCCATGCGTCGCACCCTATCCATGGAACCTCTTGGTCTGTCGATGGAGGTCCTGGCTGGCGGTGCCATCGGTTCTGTCGGACGGTCCATTGAATGCAGAGCCAGTTGTGATCTGTTGAACGGCGTTGATTCGAATGGATTCGACACCGCTGGCCTCATGTACAGGCTGTTTGTAGATTCCAAGTCGTGGTCGTCATCGTAAACTTCCTCGCTGTGCCTAGGAAACCTATCAACCAACTCCTCCTGGTCCTCCAGCTTAATGTCATCGTGATGTCGGAGTTCAGGGCTAGTGAGAGACTGTCGCTTGTTGCTGATCCACGACTGCACCGATCCCGGAACGTTCGAAAACCTCTTGGAGGACCGCTTCGAGTTGGCGGACACTGGCGGAGAGCCGTTGGCGCTTCGCGGCGGCACGGCAGTCGTGTCAGAGTCCGGCCCGCTGTTGTAGCTAGCGGCGCTGGAATGCTTAGCCTCCTGGAAACTGGAGCTGGATGAGTCGTCCTTGACAAACGACTGCAGCTCATTGGCGGAAAGCTGCTCTCGGATAATGTCCACGTCTCTTGGATTGAATATGGCCTGCACAGACTTGATTGCGTAGTGTGGGAACAGAGAAGTGACCACTCCTAGAAGCACGACAGCCCAGTAGCACAAGTTGCCAAACATCTCGGCACCAGCTCCGTAAAGCTCAGTAGCCATGGTGGTAGACGAGTAGACACCAGTCCAGAAAAATACCAGAGCAGAACTGACCACGTTGATGATGATAGAGATCCAATCCCACCGGTACTGGTTGGACAGCACGTACAGGTTCGACGAAATAACGGCAATCGAGCAGACTGCGATACCCATCCAGAAACGGTGGTTGAGTGGCTGACCGGTTGGACCACTGAAGCCTCCAGCGTAGTATATGAGGTAAGGGAAGAAGTATGCAACCGCAGACTGGTACAGACCATCCACCATGTAGATGACAAACTTAGACAGACTCCACTCAGTCCGCAGAATACCAGGTCGGTACAGCTGCGGCACAGCTAGAGAGATCTCGTCGCTCACGTCCTGATCGAAGATACCCATGAAGATCACAGGCAGCGAGGTAAACGCCAAGTTGAACAGCATGACGTAAGTGTACTCGAACAGGTAAGCTCCGTCAAAGTTGGAAAAGATACCAAACCAAAACAGCGCCAGCGTGAAAACAACGTTCTTGTAGAAGAAATTGGGAATCATCTCAGCCAATCGCTTGTACGACCATCGGCCATGGACCAACAGCAGACGAGTCAGGTATCGGAACTGACCGACAGCGTAATCTGACGACATCACAGCCTGTCGGCCCTCCTCACCGGCAATACCAATACCGACATCGGCCTCTTGGATCATGGCAACATCGTTGGCACCGTCGCCGATAGACAGCGTCATGACACCCAACGTCGTCTTGACCAGTCGAACAACAGCAGCCTTCTGAGCTGGCGAAACTCGGCAGCACAGCACAGACTTGCACTGTTTGCACAGCAGCAGGAACTTTCGAGCAACTTCAGGGTCCAGTGCCAGCTTCAGCGCATCACCGTCAATAATGATGGCGTGTCGTACCGAAGGTGGGCTGTGGTCTAGTTTCGCGGCTTCAAGCTCCCCCTCGCTGCCAGCCATGCCAAAGTATTTGTGAAGGTACTCGGACAGCATTGCGTCGCAGGCAGCCTTGGTGTTCTCGGTAGGCCGAATAACGATGAGCTCCATGTCATTGTCAAGCAGGTTACAGGAGAAACCAATGTTAATAGCGGTCTCGACCTTGTCACCAGTAAGAACCCAGAGCTTGATACCAGCGTCACCCAGCAGAGAAATGGCCTGAGGAACACCGTCCTGAAGCCTGTCTTCGATAGCAGTACCGCCCACCAAGTTCAGCTCTCGCTCAATAGAATCAGCAACCTCCTCCATCAGTTCCTCTCGATTGGTGAGGGCCTTGGATGCCTTCTCGTGTCGCTCGTTCCAGTCATTGTACTCGGCGATGCTAAGCTCTCTCTGCGCAACGCACAGAGTTCGAAGACCTTCCTGTGCAAACTGTTCCAGGTGTTGGGCAGTCTGGGCTCGCAGCTCCTGCTGCTCGCCAGCCTTGAGTCGTGAGTAGATGATACTGTCAGCGCCCTTACACAGAAGCATGATTCGAGTAGTACCGTCGTCAGCCTTGAACTTGATGATGGCACTCATTCGTTTTCGGGTAGAGTTGAACTCTAGAATGTTCAGAACCTGGTACTCCTTCTCGACACCCTGAACATCGCAAATGATACCCTTCTGAGTTCGGTCCAAGAACGTGAAACCGCAGTCACTGGCTGTGGCCACCAGAGCAGACTCGTCTGGAGACTGGGCCTTGTACTCGATCTTGCCAGGGTTCTTCTTGCTCGGCTCGGCAATGACAGAATGGCACACAGCCAGCATGAGCATGAAGTAACGACAGGCTCGCTGCTGGTCGACGCCGTTGGCACCGTTAATATCGTCAACAAACTGCGAAGAAATGAAAGTCACATTGTCGTCAACGAGCTGAGGGTTGTTGTTGATACCTCGAAGCTTCTTGATCATTTCAATCTTGTCAGCAGCAATTTCACGACGCATTTGTTCGCCCTCGGCAACGACATCAACACCTTCCCGCTTTCGAAGTCCAGCCAATGCCTCAGTGTAGGCTTTTCCATAAGCGATACCGTTGATTGTGCACTTCTTGAACTCCATGACATTCTGGGTAAGAGTGCCCGTCTTGTCAGAAAAGATGTACTCAATCTGGCCGAGGTCATCAGAGATGTTCCACGATTTTGGCGTACACGGGTAGTCCAAAGGCTCATAGTACATGTGGTAGTCGCTGTAGATGAAGAATGCCTGGATAGTCTTGACGATCTCGATCGAAATGTAGAGCGAGATAGGAACCAACGACTGATATAAAATGACAGCAGCCCAAAAGGTCACCAAACCATCCAGAGCGGGCGTGCCACCAATTGAGCCAAACTCAAAGTAGGTGATGGAAGTATTCGCCTTGCCGAAAATGATACCGTTGACCAAACCAGAGGTGAAACACAGAACGAACAGCAGCACAAAGTTGGTCAGCACACTCACGTTGAGTTGTCGCGAAATGAGACTCCGCTTGGTAGGGGTTTCACCGGCATTGAGCATGATCTTGGTCTCAACACCAGTGAACACAGCGATACCGATGGCCCAATCCGTGTTTCTCAAAGAGCAGCCTCGGAGAAGCATATTGTTGATGGAAATAGGCTCAGAACAGACAGTAGAATCGTCGGGGCCGTTCACATCATAGTCAGGGTTCTTGCTCCACTTGGCCACACCGTTGTACGAGTACAAGTTGGGCTGTGGTCCCTCGGATTCGATCCAAAACCGAGCTCTCTCGCAGTCCAGAGCATGCTTGACACCCTCACCACACTTAAGAGCCTGTCGAACCTTCAGGTTAGTCTCACCGTCCAAGTTCTTGGTTTCCACATAACAAGCGCCATCAGCATCGGAGGTAGCCAAAATCACGACATCAGCGGGAATCTCGTCATTGTTTCGGATTCGAATGAAATCGCCGACTCGAACATTTTTCCAGAAATCACGCTTGAACTTTGCCGTTCCGGGTCCAAGGAAATGGGAATCCAAAATCTTCTCGGAGCCGTCCGACTCTTCAATCTCAGGAATATATTCAGGCTTGACAGTGTAGACAGAGTTGACAGTGACAGAACGAGTAAGCTCAATGTTGAACGGGTCCTCGGTCTGAGGTAGACCGTCCGTCTTCTTCTTGCTTTTGAGAGCCTTGCCAACCTTCCTGGTGGTTCTGGTCGAGGCTTTCTTAAACCGACGCCACATGGAAATGTTTTCGTCTGTGACGTTGGGATTATGCACATAATTGAGAATTTGAGTAGGCGTGTTGTTGAGCTCGAGATCGAGGAGTGTACGTCGGTAATCCTCGACAGCGTCTTTAACTGCGGTGATGGCGACAATGACAATGATTGGGACAGCCGCTAGGCCGGGGCTGGAGACTCCAAAAATGGAGAATGCCTATGTTAGTAAAAATCCTTCCGAGTCTGTTGTGGTACTCACTCCCAAAATGACAATAAATAAGAAATAAACGTTTGCGACATTTTTGAACTGATAAAACAAATTTTTCGGAATGAACGAAAGTGGTGTGTATTTTGTTGTGCGGATCTTGTTTCGGGGATATGCTGTTGACGGGAGCCCATTGTCGGGCTCGAGCATTTCTCTTGGTAGTGGCAGGTTAACGTAAATGTTCCTCCTCGGAGTCTGCTTTTCCTTTCCATCCTCATACACATCGCCCGGGTTAGGCGAGGGCGGAACGACCGGATCCTTGTCCTCTCTATGGCGAAACAACGACTTTGACCTATGTGGCCGGCCCTTCTTGTGTCTCTGAGTACCCCAACGGTTCCGCTGCATCGTGGACTTGTGTCGCAGCACTTCACTGCACTCCGAGTCAACTTGTGCAATCGGCATAGCTGTGAAGTTCAAAATTGTGTCTCTGCGTGAGCTCATGAGCGAATGTGAGTCTGTGGGCGTGCTGGGCAGCGGCAAGTGAGCGTCCTGTGCAAACGAGATGACCCGCTTGTTGACGTTGACGGGACTGGGGCATATGCTCATCTCGTCGTCGTCTCTGTTGGCAATCTGAGGGTTCACAGTGAGCAGGTTTCCATACTTCTTTGGCGATCGCATTGGCCCAGTAGGTGTGGACGGCTCCCTGGCGCTAAGCACAGACTCTCTCAGAGATGATTCTCTCCGAGCACTCTGTGGAGGTGGCGCTAGACTGTCCCTCATGGCGCCAATTTCAAACTCGTGCCGGTCCTCAGTGGGCGAGTTTATCGAGTTTATCGAGTGGTGCGAGTACCTCAATATGCTCTTCCTGGGGCCCTCGTGGTTCATGTCGTAAGAAAAGTCAAAGGCATCATCCACGGGAACCGGTACTGGTCGGATTTCATGCTCGGAGCGCTCCCGAAACGGGTTGTTCGACGACAGCCGTTCCATAGCTGGCTCAATGTGCGTGTCCTCTCCTCAGCCTCTATCCAGTGTTTCCTCTATTGTCTATCCAAACTTGGAAAAAAAGAATCCTCTCTATCTCCTCTATCCAGCCCGAACCTATCCTGACAGGCTCCGGACAGCTGCCTAGGGAATCGAAATTTTAGTGTCTAACGAACGACGCGAATGCAAGTGGGATGAAGGAAGGAGGCGCACGTATTATTAAGCCACAATCGGCACTTCACCAAAAAAAACCGCTGCAAAACTTGTAACAAGCTCACACTGAAAATTTCCTCAAGCCCACCCTGGCGATAACAGTATTCGTACTATTTAACAAATGGGGCTACTAAATTTGCTACAAAGGGAGGCGGCGCGACCCGCCTTACGCCACCACCACCGCCACACAAACGAACCAGCCATTTACAAGCAGCACATGCTCCAAACCTCAGCAAATCATATCAACTACACGCCACCGTAACATGTAACCGCCAAACTATAGACTTCTATACGAGCTATAGACGGAATCCCTTGTTTTCATGCCCAGAACGGCCCGCCGGTGCCGACGCACCCGCATGCAGCCACATATCACGACGTTGTGGGTGCAGAACACACAAGATCCACTGCTTTATCATTAAGCAGTGCTATCAATCAGCAACGCTCTCCTAGCAGTCTACTATACCTCTACTCCTTTATATGACCCCTCTCCCCCTGGATACGATACATCACAAAAGTTTGATTCAAATCTAATCAAAGCGGCTCATCTCCGTCGATACCGAACCGTACCTATCCGGCGCGCGAACCCTGAATCTGAGACGCGGCGAAACCGGAACGACCGCGCTACACATCAGTTACCCTGGCGAGGAGCTCAGCCCTCGCCTTGGGCCTTGCCTTGCACATCGCGGCGTGCACAACATTTCCTGCCAAGTACGGTCACGTGAATTCACTTGAGTGACTGACTAATGTGGCATGGAATCGCGATTGATCGATCAGGACCCAGGCGATTCACACAACATGGAAAGTGTAGTCTCTCACTCTAACGCTACGAGGTGCTAGCCTCACCTGGCGGCCTGGGCTCTGCATGACTGCCGGCCAAGAAAGAGTGATAAGGTCCCCACATCAGATAATGGAGCCAAGTGGAGGAAACGTGGGTGCGCGATTAATATTAGTGTTTTGATTTGTCTTTGATTTGTCTCAAGGTCAAACTTTTTGACCAGCATTATCATATTCACCCCTGAACTGTCAACGTGTCGCCAAATATAGTTCATATCGTGGCAGTGAAACAGGGACGCAGAAACGTTGGCGCGCGCATGCGGCTGGATGTGACGTCATCATTCGATGCCACATCGATCAGTGCACTGATGTGCGATGGCAAATGCCGCGCCCATGTTCTCACTGGTGCTAAAACCCGGACGCTCAGCCACCTCCTGATGCCGCCGCTAACCCTAGCCATGGCTTACTGATTGCTTAGTAAGCCGGGTCTCCGTGCTCGCCGACCCGATCTATAGTGACGTAAAACGCTCTTACCCGACATATACCCGGCTTCCGCCTGCACTCCGAGCCGGGCCTCGGATGTTTCGGGTGGCGATTGAGATGGATAAGATCCGGGCGGAGACGGCCGGGGTTACCAGTCCACGTAACCGTCAACGGCTGTGAGAGAGCTCGATTCGTAACCCGGCTACAGCGTAGATTGCCACTGAGCGCCAGGTCTCCGGCCTATACGCCGGCCAAGAAAGGAAGGCGTTATGGGAGGCAAGTAAGCTAAGACGAGCTGTCAAACTTCCGGCGCCTTCCCTGTATCAAAAATCCGAAAGCGAAGCGCTATAACCTGGTTAAAGCGAAGATGCAAACGCGAATGTAACTTTTTGGATTCTCGACGGCAAGTTTGGCAAATCAGGGGTGCAGCCGACGACCGACGTGTAAGCGGCGAAGCATCAGGATACGCAGTATATCGCTAGGCAGGGCCAATTGCCATATTGTTTGGTATGGTGCAATATGAATGAATTGAGACAGTAGTGTCTGCTCCATCGAGTAGATCGACGCGTGCGCCTAATTCGACTATGGCTATATATAGACTGGGCTACCTTTGTTATATTTACACGCCAATACTCAGTTCGAAAGTGTCGGCTGGTGAACATTGTCTCTCGCTTAAGACTTTAGGCTACAGAATTAATTTCCGTCTCCGTCCTGTAACTGCTGATTACGTAAGATATGCTGCTCATATGCGATGCTAGCGGTTATATGTCAAATTAATAAATTAACATACGTAGAGGATCATCGCTATAGCTGTCCGAGGCACAGCTGCTCAATGCTTTCATTCTAGGTGCAAACAATAACTCAGATACTCCATTATATACAGACAGAAGACGTCGTTTCACCTAGCATTGTTGCGTGAATCCTCGCCTCGTCGAGCCACCATGTCCAGCAGGTGTCTATACTCGTGCACTAGACCTATACGTGGTCCCGACTTCGCATTCCTAGTGCGTGATGCCAGCAATTCGAGAACAAATCAGGCACCAGACAAACGCCATCGAAGAATTCTCAAATCAACCTCAGAAACCCTTATCACCCTTAAAGCCTTCGCTTCGCTCAGGCTAGTGTAAAGTGTAACCGAACAGCCTTCTCACGGCATTGGCATCTCCATTAACATCCCCATGGCCCGGGATCAGGGTTTCGAATGGCCATGAAAGCACCTCTTCTACTCCCACTTTCTTCGACTCACCGCCCAGCTGCGACTTGCACATGTAAGACCTCATCAGTTTCATCACCAGCCGCTTCGAGTCTGGAATCAGCAGATCTGCGCTGACCAGAGTCTTTGTCGGCACGTGGAATATGCACATATCCTGATACTTGTGCTGGGGCAGGTACACGAGCTCGAACTCAGCGCAAATCTCGTCGGGGAAGCAGATATCCTCCAAATCGTCCCTTACCAGCTTCTTGTTTCCCAACGCTTTGGGTACCACGAAGTCCAGCTTCACCTTGGACCAAATTAGTCGAAACTTGTCCTCGAGGCCCTCAGTGCCTATTAGCTTTGCCTCTGGAAACTTCTTTTGCCACGAGTTCAGACCGAGGTAGTGGTGTGGGTTTGGCGAAATCACGTACTTGACGTCCTCCTCAGTCCCTAGCTGTTCAATCAGCTTCTTTGCTTCGGCTCCATATGGCATTGGGCTGATGACTGCTAATGCCCCGCTGTGGAGCTTGATGATTGTAGTCCTGGTAGTATCGCAGTGCGAGGAGCCGACGAAGGGCGCCTCATGGATGGCAATAGTGTCGTTGACGAGCTTAGAAGATCCTTTAACGGGTGATTCGAAAGGCATGCTAAAGTATGTGAAATGTTTGGTGTGACGGATCCACTAAGATCCCACCCCTGTTGCAGCTGCATACCTGGGCATACCCAGGTTCATAGCACAGGTGCTTACTTACGTGCTCAGCATATACCCTCAAACTTCAGCTACTTCACACCAGCTAAAATCAGCACCCCACACTACCCTTCGAACCCCATCTCTACAGGGTCCAATACACCCGCTGACACACACGCCAAGTGAATCAGGGTTTGACTAGCGGTCGCCCACCACAAACCACCCCAGTCAATATCTGCGTAACCGCTATGCATCGAGACAGGCATAGATAAGCTGCAATGATACTGAAATGACATGCTATGCTATACGTACATACATATTAGTCACCGCGTGGTGGGGTATGACGAGATGGAGAGAAGGCAGTGGGCTAAATGCGCGGTGGTTAAATCCTAAAAACCTTATTAAACCTCTGCTTTGCCTCCTCCTCCAACAGCGGCCCGTGGCACGGAATCACACGCTCGAACGGCCACGCGCAAACCGCCGCAATTCCCACGCTCTTACTCTCGCCAGACAGCAGGTGGTTAGCCATAAATTTTTGCAGGTAGCTGCCCATGGACGCCCACCGCATGAGCCTGCTCCAGCCACTAGTGGGATCAATGCCAGACCCGTCGTATTGGTCCGCCGCTGGGCCCGTAATCAGCAGATCAGCCTCCACCATCGTCTTAGACGTCGTGTGGAAGAGCACAATTTCACGATTCTGGTGACCGGGCAAGTACACTGCTTCGAACTCCTGCGCAAACTCGGCAGGCAGATTCAGCGCTGTCTCGAGCTGGTCTTTTTTCAAAATCCGGTCGCCCACGCTCTTAGTGAAGATGTAGTCAAGTCGTAGCGGCTTCTCGTGAAGCTCCAGCTCCACGTTGTTCAGCTTCGGAATCAGCTCTTCGCCGCCAATGACCTTAGCGTCGGGGAAGGCCCGCTTCCATGATCGTATACCCAGCCAGTGCTCAGTGTCTGGTGCAACAATATACCGAACGTTGGGCTTCTCCGCGCCGGGCGTGAGTAGCCTAAGCAATCCCTTGGCCTCAGGTCCATAGGGGATAGGACTGACCACGACCAATGCATTGTCCGTTCCCTTGAGCCTGATAGCGGTCGTCCTGGCGCCAAAGTGAAAGACATAGCGAACAAACGGAGCAGAGTGAATCGCAACGTCCGTGGCAACTATCGCCGAGTGGCCGCCGATAGGTGAGAAAAAGCCGGCCATCTTGCGCTCACGATTCAAAGTTTGTGTGTGGTGAAGGAGAATGCAACTTCAAGTGCGCTTGTATCGGAATCGCTTGCGGTCCCACTTGCCGCCGCCACGCGCGCATACAAGCTCGTACTGCTTTTTACAAGCTACATGTACATATGCTGTTTAGGCTAACTCGTCGAAGGGTTCGAGACCCTGACGGACCCTGCGTAATATTAAAATTTTTGGGCCGGGGTTTTTCACTGCGTAGTCGTCGTACGTAATCCCAGCCGTGTGATCGGCGAAGGTTTCACGCAGTGGGTCGTGTTCTTTTCGACCAGGACTAGATCGATAACACCAGGCTGTTTCAAGGGTGCGTGCTGTGCATGTAGCGCCGTACATTCCTCATCACGTGGTTACGTGATAAGGCTTTCGTGTCGCTGGTGATATAACGGTAATGCCTGCAGTGTGATTGGGCCGCGATGGCTTGGTGCCTTGGCCTCTTGTGAAGGCTAGCTTGACCCTCTAAATGTCAGTGTTGCCCTTCTCGATGTAGGGCATGAAATGATTTTCGTTCACGTTTGTGAACTTTGATGATTTGACGTATTATCAGATCGGCGATCAATTATGCAGTCTCGGGGTCTGCTGTTCTTTTGCGTGATCGCGTAACGCGTCGTTCGTCTTAATGGTGCTCCACACACCCTCTTGGCCATGTTGCTCATAGTCACCGTCAAGGTAACGTGTTACAGTAATAGCCCCACATGATCGGTGATTACAGTGGTGTACTGACGATCATGTCTCCTTGGTTGGGCCAACACCTCGCTCTGAGCACTCGATTTTGCAGTCACCGGTTATCTTCAGATAGGCCGGTCATCATGTTATTATCTCTCCTTCCCCAGTCACCGTCGCTTTTCCTCTGATTCTTTCTCGCCCAAATAGTCCTAGTTGCACCATTGTACTGCAGTGCGTTGCCGGCTATTCATCCTGCCCGGCTTGGTCACCTCTTGAGCTTTACAAAAGCGCATAAGATTGATATGACGCTTGGACACTAGGGTATACCTAGCAGCGCGGGTCGTATGATGTCTCGCCCCGAGCTTTGCTCAGCAATCCCCAGGATTATTCTTCCTTCCACAGAACGGCCTCTGTTTTCCGGCTTCTAGACGTCGTCCAAGTCTCCAAATCCCCTTCCCTTGATGTATCTCACGGGGTTGTTGCTGACGGAACTAGGTTAGAACTATAAGAGACATCCTCGTTGGGCTGAAACTCACCTCAAGTACGAGTACTTGCTTTGCTGGGATTCGTCGGCTTCTATCGAATCGCGGTATGAAGTGGAACTGGATCTGGATGCACTTTCTGGCACTGGGACAATTTTGGCCACCATTGGCACGCTGGAGTCGTCTGGGACGGCCCCATCACATTCCTGGACACACTGAAGAGCCTCATCTCTGCTCTTGAAAACAATCGTCGCGGAGCAAGTGGTCACCACAAGCTCATCATAAACAGGGCTAACGGTACACGAGATGACGTTTTCAATGCCCAGAAGGTTCATAAGCTCGATGATGTCTCCTTCTGAAGTACCAGATTCTAGATTGTCGATTCTTACTGCAGTTTTTGTTCCTTTGCCTCGAATCTTCAGCTTCTTGACTGGCTTGAATTCCGCTGAAATTCCCTCTGAGGCTATGCCCTGTTCGCTTTTTCTCTTCAATTCTGGCCTGGCTGGCTCCAGCTCAGGCTCATGTTCATGTTCTTGATCCTCAGGTTCAGCAGCATACTGCTGGTAGTAGGGCATACCATATTGCTCGTATCCAGGATAGTAGGGCATCATACCCTTTCCTGGTGGCATCATTGGCATCATTGGCGGATACTGGTAAGGGTATGGGTATCCATATGGCATCATTGGATGCATCGCCTCCCCATTGCCGTTACTCTCGTCTTCTTCATCACCGTTCTTAGGACCAGTCGGAAGAGCAAACCCAGGAGGGAAGACAGGTCCTCCTTGACGATGGACCAAATGGCTTGGAAACCTAATTCTCTGGTCCGCAGGCTTAGCTTCCGCTTTCAATTCTGGCTTTGCAGAAGTTGCTCTAGGCACGACTGGGACTTGGCGTTCTTCACTTGCTCTGCTAGGCTCTTTGCTAGCGTTCTTAAAGGAGATGCTTCTGTTTGATGATTCTTCAGTCTTGATTCTGGATTCCTCCTTCTTTGGCTCTGGCTTCTTCGGTTCAGATTTCCTCACCTCAGCCTTTGGCTCCGGCTTTAGCTGCTTCGGTTGTTGCGCCACACTCAAATTCAGCTCTGGGTTGAACACTTTCGACTCGATTTTCGTCTCCTTTATTTCAGGTTTAGTTGCTCTCAATTCCGGCTTTCTTTCTCTCTCTGGCCACTGAGTGCTTCTCGCACTGCCGCTTAACCTGTCGGCGAATGACGCCGACGACGACGACGCCGCCGCCGCAGGCTCCTGGCTTATGGTTGTTTCGGGTTCCATTTCCTCAGTAGAACCCACTCTTCGACCCTTCATGAAATCGTCAAACGATACTGCTTGCTTCTCAGGGGAGGGATCTCGAGTCACTTCTCGTGGAGCTACCCGAGCATACCGACATTCCTCTGTAGTATGGTTCGGAAGTTGACAGTGCTCGCAATATCTCTTCGGTCGAGGAGCTGTTTTGCACTCGGGGTATGTATGACTTGATCTCTTGCAGTATGGACAACCCACTCTTTTCTGTGCAGGTTTGTTGACACAAGTTGAATAGACGTGCCCCTTTTTGTCGCAAAAGACGCACATATTGTCTACCCGGTAGTCCTCAATACGATAGTGACAAATGTCAGGTGTATGATTCGGACGGTGGCAGTAAGAACATTTTGGTCCTTTTGCTATTCTGCTGTTGACTTCACGGTCATCATCTCTGCGTGCTACAAAGTTAGTATTCTTACCTAGTCTGTTGGCCAGCTGTATTAGTATCATATTGAGTCGCTTCACCGGGAAGAAATCATTCATTTGGACTTACAGAATCGGCCATCCTTTCTTTAGTCATGGAGCGAAACTTTTGTGTCAGGTTCACGAGAGCCGCCAGCGCGCTCCGCACCACCTCCACTACCGATCGACCTTCTAATAATAATTTATATCTCGCATACTTCTTTACATGTACGATACCACCTGTTTTAGCAATCTTTGATGAGCTGGTATTCTGCTGGGCTGTAGTCAAGTGGAGTATCGTCCTCGCCATTTCGAAGCTCATTGATCTTTTCCTGGAACCGGGTACTGAGAATTTCCATTTGGCTTTCATGACAGTTGATTTTGGCCTTCGCCAGTCTGAGACGAACGCCGAGAGATGCTGCCTTCTCCTCTGCTGCTCGTCTGATATTGAATTCGTCTTGTGCAATCTTCGATACAGTGTTGTATGCGTCAGCTAGAACCTGGGTGTCCGATTCCAATTCAAGAACTCGTCTCTTGAGTTGCTCGAGGTCGTTCGTTATACCGGGAGTCATTTGCCTGGGATTGGACAATGGGAGTATGTCGAGCTGCGCAACAGGAAGCCTGAAAGTGGCGGGCTCGTATACATCAGTGCTGGAAGCTGCCGAAGCGACAGAATCAAACTCAATCAACATTTCCGATTCTGTCTCTCGCTCATCGTCGGCCTCTTCGCCGCTCGGAACGGGCTCAAAGTATTCACAAGGACTTCTGAAACTGACATGAGGCTGATGCTCAATTAGGGTGGAGAGCTCGATACCGCCAGGCTCTGTCGTGGAAGGCTCCGTGGTAGACAGCAGCGAAGGGCCGGAAGACATGGGACTTGTTGTTGAAATTGACATTGTCTGTGAAGAAGCCTCAGAGTTGGGCGAGCCGTCCTTTCGATGTCGCTTGATTTTTTGAATGAGTCGCTGGGCGTACTTGTTTGGCGAAGGGAGCGTATAGTGTCGCTTCAGTTTTCTGGGACTATCATTCATGCCAATACCTCTAAGAGCAGAGTCCAGATGCTCATAAGCGTTGATGACGCCATGACCGGCGTGCCAGGACGAGCCAATCTGTTGCAAATCGCTGTAGGACATGCAGCTTTTATCGTCGTCAGAAAGCTGCAAGCGCTTAGCGCTCTCATCTGTGGGAGAAGGCGATGTGGAACTATAAGTTCGCTTCTGGGGAATAAGCGCCGGGGTTCCCTGCATCTCATCGTCATCCTGGATAGTCAAATTGCCTAGTCGCAGCATTGTCTCGTTCGTTACATAATCGTCCATCTTCTTAGCCGTCCTTACTGACCCATTGTCAAGCGAATTGATTTCATTATGGGAGAAATCAGAGAGCGGCTGTCTTCTTCGAGACCAGCTGAATCCAGCAATTTTAGAAGCTCGCGATGTCCAATGGTTTCTAGTGTCGTTCATAGCAAGCTGTAGCAGTCACAGAGATGAGAGATGGGATTAAGCGCTGAACACTGGTCATTTTGCTAAACCTTATTTTGCCTGCTATCTTGGCGCCATGGCAACGGCGCTCGTTATTGTAATTTTGTACCCTTAGTATAAGCACTCGCTTGCCTATTCACCGTAAGCTTACATACTCTTTGGATCTGGCGCCAGAACTTGAGCGCCATCTTGCGGTCGGGCTCGCCCATAAAGCTCAATCGATAGCCTTACAGTCATTGTGAAAACGACAACGAGTACAACCTGAGCCAAGCCCATCCCCGATTCTGGAGCCGTATCTTTCCCTTGAACTTCGATCCAGCACGATCAAAGGCGATCGATGAAACAATAGAGCCCACGTGAGCTAAAATATGAAGAAGAAACCCATGTAAAGTACATAGAACCTTTAGAATATTAATATTTAAAAATATATGGCCAATGGCCTGTTATAACGCTTCAGCCCGTCTAGCACAGCAGACAGCACTCCTCCAAGGCACAGCACAAGCACAAGCCTCCGAGCCTAGGTTAGTTAGTTCTTACATTTGATAATTCCAGCAAAGCCTCGCCAAAAAGCGATGCATTTGCTTCTGCACTGCACTGCATTGCAAGATTGCTCCCATCGGTACTCACAGTCCAGCACAACAGCCAGCACCGCCGCCATTGTTCGGTCGCTGCTGAGCGTAAACCGGCTGCTGCTGATAGCCGTAGCCCTGTGGCGGTGGCTGCTGATAACCATATCCTTGAGGCTGGCCATACCCTTGTTGTGGGTACCCTTGTTGACCATAACCTTGCTGAGGGTAGCCTCCGCCGTAACCTCGGTCTTGCTGGTGACCCTGTTGTGGCTTGTTAGTATAATCGTGTATAATTTACCTACTGCTCCCTGGTTGTAGTATTCCTTAGCGCTCATGTTGGTCGGAAAGTCCTAATTCGTAGTTAAATAGTCTTGGAATGCCGCATTTCTGTTGTTCTTGCATACAGGGGCGCGGCGCGCCCTTACCCTGTTACCCAGTCAAGTGATTGTCTGCGCAATATGAAATCACAGCCCACGGCTGTGCAAGAAGCTTCCATGCTGCTACAGATAAGCGGGTCTCTTCAGGCAGTGGCTATTTATAGCGCGCCAACAGCACCACAACACGAGAGCGCTTGTGGCTTGTGATGCCAGATAACAGGGTCTGGACACGAATTTAACCTGGTTATACGCATATATGAATGCAGTGCTGCTGAAGTACAAAGTTAGACTTGCGCTCTTCCTAATAAGACTTCATTCCGGCGTAATTCGAACAGCAACGATAACTAAACTCAATTCGTAAACGGAGAAACGTGAGACGCCTGACGCCTCACACTATAAGAACACTGTATGCAAAACGGGCCCTGCCCACTATTCAGCTGAATGTGACCTATCTCTGACACAAGCCCCACGCCGCAGCATCGGTGGCGCCGTTGTTGGGGCAACCGAGCCCTTGATCGAAGCTACCTTTGCTGACCACGACAGTAGGGAAGGAACGTTAGGAACGTTGAAGCTCAGTCAGCAAACCAGGGCAAGCGACAGCAAACCCAAGAAGTGACGCAGTCGAGACTAATTCCCTCAAGTGATTCCGCGCCGGCCATTGGGCTTAGTGGTAGTAGCCCCTATCTGAGATACTCTAGATCCTCTCTCAAGGGTGCTGAGGATGTACAGAACTGGAAGTTTCCTGAGCATACCGCGGGAGGATGTGGCATTTCCGCCGCTACCGGGTACAATGGATTTCGTTGACGTCGTCTACAGCATCGAGCTGAGCATTGCGACTGCGGTAGACACGCCGTATTCCTATCAACAATTGACTGGCCCCGACATGGCTGCCTGTCTGATACGGCCATTCATCAGATCGCTAATACATCCTCGAAGCCTCAAGGCTGAGACAACAACCTCGTCGAAAGTCACCGACACTGATTCGGTGGAATACGTCGAGCATTCGTTTGCCAAACAGCACAAGGGTATTGTGGCTGCCTTGATGATTGCCAGGAACGATTTTCTTCGAGACACGTTCCAGGACGAGATGGTTACGGGGTATCTCGAGAAAGGAATTGGAAAAGCTCGAGCCGAGACCGCCGAGCTAATAGCCACGCGGTTCCTATTTCACATTGCGAATGACGACCAGAGGATAGAGTACATCACGTACGAATGTCGCCCATCTGTCCATATGAACCTGCAAGAGTGGCCAGCGGACATGTCTGTGCTGGAGACGACACCGCTGCTCAAACGGTCGGCCGACGTCAGATCAGACGTGGACAACAACTGTTGCATGGAACTCGAGGCGTGTTACGGGTTCAACGCTCTCGAATTGGCAGTCTCGGGCGAAGCGCGAAAGTTTCTGTGTTCGGGACCCGTGGAATCTGTCCTCTGCCGAATATGGACAGGCGATATTGTTTTCTGGGACAGCATTACGGCGGGAGCCGTCAAGACAGCTCGAAGCCTGCACTATACGACTAGCGACAACTACACGCGGCTGAGAGTTCCGCGATACCGAGTCTTCTTCATGATGGTCAATTACGCTATTCTGCTGGCTCTGTTCTACGGGCTGCTATTTAAGAAGCAGATTATCGACGAGTGCGGCCAGAGAATAGCGGTTATCGAGATTGTGCTTCATTTATGGTTTGCAGGTTTTATTTTGGACGAATTTATGCAAGTGCGTGAAGCAAAGTCCTTCGTGAACTATGCGAAAGACTACTGGAGTGCGTTCGACGTGATGATTGTTGTCATCTACCTCTCGTTCTTCTGCATGAGATTCTGGGGATACACAACCGCGAACCAGGACTTGACATCGATGGCTTTTGATGTCCTGTCCCTCGAAGCCCTCCTGCTCGTGCCGCGGTTCTTTTCTTTCCTATCAATGATGCCATACTTTGGAACACTGCTACCATGCCTGAAGGAACTGACCAAAGATTTCATCAAGTTTTTGTCGCTCATTGTCATTATCTACATGGGCTTCTTCACCACATTCAGCTTTCTGGGCCGAGAACACTTCACCATCAAGCAAATGTCGTGGCTGCTCATCAAAGTCTTTTTTGGCGCCTCGCTCAACGGGTTCGACGAGGCGCCTTTGATTTCAGAAACTTTCGGGCCGGGACTGATGTTGATTTTCGTCACATTGACCAACATCCTTCTGGTCACCGTCTTGGTGTCGATTCTGTCCCAACGCTTCAGCGTCATGATGCTGAACGCTCGCGAGGAATACATCTATCTCTTTGCCTCAACCGTGGTGGAGTCAATGACGACCGCAGACAGACTCACCTACTATTATCCCCCACTCAACCTGCTGGGATTGGTCATGAGACCGCTGCGATTGAAGCTAGATCACACGCAATACCAGCGACTGCGAATTTCAGTCCTGAAATTCACCCACTGGCCGTTTGTCCTGCTAATCCTCGCATACGAAGTCCTTGAGAACGTATACCGATGCCGACGGCAGCGGTCGCTGTATCGTAGCGGGACGCGAGCACGGCCTAGAGTCTACTCGCATAGCATGAGAAGCAGCTTCGAAGAGCCTACTCCGGACGGTAATTCTAATATCAGCGGTGGAACACCAGGCATCGCCGGCTTTACAGGCGCAGGCTTCACGTCCATTACTTAACGCATCTGACGCATAAATATTTACATACTAACGACTGGTCCATGGGTCTCTTATTTTTTTTAAATATATCGATCTGGGAATCCAAAACCGCTATTTCGTCCACCTCTGCCCAAACCAGGCATGCCCGCACTGCCTGGTGCTGGTGGATCCCACCGGGCACCCGGTGGTCGCATCATGTCGGGTGCCGGAGCCTCGTCTCGTCGACCTTGGAAAATCGGGTCGTCAAAGGTCGGATGCATTCCGCCCATTGCTGGCGAGGGTCCGATGTGTGGCTGTAGCGGCGGATTTGGTCCGATGCCTGGAGGATATAAATCGCTGTCACCGAAATTTGGCGGCCGAATGGTCGATCTCCGCCTTGGAGGCATGTTCATTTCGTACTCATCTTCAAAACCCGGCGGGTCACCTGGACTGGGCCGATGTGGCAGTGGGGATCGAGACATGAGCGGAGTCAACGGCCTGGAAGCAGACTCGTTTGGTGTGCTGGCCCGACTGTAGTCGCTGGAATCTCGCATGCCTCTGTAAGCGGCAGCGGCGGCAGCATTTGGTTCAGCCTTTGTGAAAATCTCGTGGGCAAAGAGCGGATTGAATACTCGTTCTTGAAGGTTCTCGCAGAGACGCTCCAGAGCCGCTTCGCTAACGTAGGCGTCACAGATCTCTTCGGTTCCGTCTGGTCGCTGGAAGAAGGAATTGTTGACAAAGGCACCGACATCGAGACGCATATTTGTGTCTTTCTCGGCCTGGTCGTTGCTCATCATGGTTTGCGTAACGTTTTTCCTCCAAATCAGGCCGCTGACTTGTACATTGCCTGCTCCGAGCTTAGATATGGTGATATCGATAAGCCTACCTGGGTCTTTGATCGTGGTGGTATACAGGAAACCATAGTAATTGGGCGACCCAACCCTCCAGTTATCAGGTAGCTCCACGATATTTTCCAGCGTGGAGTCAACCCTTGTTCGCTCGTCGTCCTGTTCACTCAAGGCCACGAGCCTACAGCCGCTGAGAAGCGCCCAAGCATGGACGGCAATGGCAATTGCGTCCATGGCATTCTTGATACGCGACACCGCCAGCTCGGGGTCTTTACTAAGACTGGCCGTTATGACCCTGTGTAGCTGGCACGCTTGTATGGTCATGTTGTAATCAGGTGGGACAGGGACAGCAAGCGATGCCTTGTCTTGGATTTGTGGGGTGGCATCGGAAGTTCCAGGGTTGGGGTACCACCACGCACGAAGGATCGAAGCGACTAGTCTCTACAGTATCGTGTCCCTCCAGTGTGTTCTAAAGACTTAGCTAAAGAAATCCCTCTGTTTATAGCCTCCTGCCCGCCGTGCTACAGCGTCTACGTGGTGGCGAATAATTATCGATCGTGCCTGCGTTACCTGCGCAGTGGTACAACGCGGCGCAAAGCACGGGCACGTTAAGCAGTGCTATAGGCGACGAGCAGTGCGAAGGCAGTCACTAGAGTGGACGTTAGCGATCAGACCTGGCTACGTTACACATCACTGAGCAAAGACCGGACAGCAAACCTAACAAAGCTACCTCAGGAGCGCTAGGGAACGGTACGTCTCAACCACACAATGCGCCTGACAGACCAGGTCTACGGCTCTAGCCATGGTCGTATTCTGGGCTCCAGCGAAACTGCTCAAATGGTCCTTCTTACCTTCGCGGTAGTCGGACTGCAGTTCACCTGGGGTGTGGAAATGTCGTACGGAAACGTCTATCTGCTCTCCCTAGGCATGACAAAATCTTTGAGCTCAATGGTGTGGATAGCTGGGCCGCTCTCCGGATTGATTGTCCAGCCCATCATTGGTGCTCTGTCTGATAAATCAACCAGCAAATACGGACGTCGACGGCCGTACATGGTTGGCGGAGCCGTTGCGGTGACGTTAAGTTTTCTTGTCATGGCCTGGGCAAAGGAAATTATTGCTGTTTTTGGCTTCAGCGATCGCGTGGCGAAGGCCTCCACAATCGTGCTCGCAGTCGTTTCAATATACGCTGCAGACGTGGCCATAAACACTGTGCAGGCCTGCTGCCGGGCCATCATCGTCGACGCACTACCACCTTCTAAGCAAGAGCTTGCAAACGGCTGGGCGGGACGAATGGTCGCTGGAGGCCATCTTGCCATCTATGCGTTCGGCTACGTGGACCTCAAGATACTGGGTTTCGATACTCAGCTGAAAGCGCTATGCGTAATTTCATCACTGGCGTTGCTTTTAACTACTGCCATCACGTGTATCGCGGTTCAGGAGACAGTACTGGTATCAGATGAAATAACGCCAAGCTCCACTCGGCACGCGATCCGCAGCGTGATACAAGCAATCTCCACACTCCCCCGAAGGATTTCACTGATATTCACAATCCAGTTGCTCGCTTGGTATGGCTGGTTCCCCTTCCTATACTACTCGGCTACTTGGATAGGCGAGGTCTATGTCAAATATGACATGACTGACACCTGGGACTCTGACGCCGTGGGGCAGATCGGCCGAGTTGGTTCCATGTCGCTGTTGGTTTTCTCGTCCGTGTCGCTGATTGCTTCGATTATTCTCCCTGAGTTTATTCGGGATCATGTCGGCAATCGGTTTGCCAGCCTGCAGCAGCAAATCCGCGCACGGTACTTCAGAGGCAAAAGTGGCTTGACGGAGTTGTGGATGGTCTCTCATGTCGTCTACGCCGTGGGGCTGCTCTCCAGCGGGTTCTGCCACAGCGTACGACAGGCAACGTGTGTGGTGATTCTTTGCGGCTTCTCGTGGGCTGTCACCACATGGGCCCCGTTTGGATTGCTCGGAGAAGAAATCTCAACTCTAAAGCCCGCCAAGCCTTACCCGCAGAACAGTGACGATCCTGAAAACGCTGCCCTCATGATCCCTGACGATCATGCAGAAATAGAAATTGAGCCTGCCAAGCAGGCAGGCGTGTATCTGGGCATACACAATATGGCAATCTCGTCTCCGCAGATGATCGCCACCCTGGTTTCGTCTGCAGTCTTTACTGCGTTACAGACGGACGTCGATTCGGACAATGGCCATTTGGTGGACAAGCCCGGCGACGGAGATGGCGGCTGGGCCATTGCCGTTACGATGCAATTGGGCGGTCTGGTGACTTTATGTGCTGCATATTTTACATGGAAACTAAGAACAACAAACTAATAAATAAATTATTTTATGCCGAAACCATGGCTCTCAGTGATGGCCCGATACAGCTTTTCCTCCAGCTTTTCCTGCGAGGAGTATGCATACAACGCCAACTGGTTGAAACAGGTGTGAGCCGTGGGCAGCCGCTCGCAGTCCTCGCCAATCTTGTAGATTCGAAAAGACATGTTGGAGATACCTGTAGCCGGAATTCGGTCAGAGCCAGTCACAAAGATGAGTAGCTTGCTCTGGTCTTCAGCACTGAGCTTCTTGAAGAACTGCCAAAACCACTGCACCACAGGGTCCTCGTCCATGGCTTTGGTGCTCCAGTTCTGGTACTTTGTCACTGACCGTAGCGCATCGACGTCCACCGGCTCTGCGCTACCACGGATAAGCAGCTCAATCTCCTCAGGCCGAAACAGCGACAAAGCGTTACCGCCCACAACGCTGTAGAATCCCTGCTTCAAAGCTTCAAACTTCTTAGCCACTGCGGTATCCACATAGTAATGCATGACTCGTTTGGCGTAGTCCACTCGGTTGGTTCGCGTGACCGGAATGCTGGCGCCTTTGGGAAGCAGTTCAACCTCCACAACCTTGTTGTGCTTGTCGCGAACATAGAGACAGTAGTTTAAGGAGAAGACCTCCTCGAAATCTGGCTGGTCATATTCAAGCATGATCTTGAGACTTCTTCCATGCTCTGGGCGGAAGTCGATGAAGTCGTCAAGCGTGTACGGACAGCCTATCAGCTTTTTGAAGAAAACCGGCGGGAAGTTGATGTCCAGAATGGTGGAGTTGTAAAGCGCAAGGCCAATGGTGACGCCAGTAAGTCGGTAGTACTTGCTTGCGACATCTTTTGAGCTGAACCAAAAGTATCTCGTCTTGTTACCGGCCTCCTCCACAAAGTATCCTCTCGCAGGGCTGAACAACTCTCTTGTGAGTAATGCAAACCATTCCTTCCGCAGTCCGCCAGCGTCAATGCCAGGCTCGCCGACAAACTCGATCCTCAAGCTCTTTTTGAGATCGTTCTCATTCTGTTCAAACACAGCAAAAGAGTCGTTGACAATGCTGTTTCTATGCACTCGAATAAATAAAAATGGGGAATGGGGCAGTCGATGATCCAAGGCACCGAAGAACGCCTCCTGCGCCTTGTACTCCATCTGACGCCTGGCGTCGTATTCCAGAATTTGGGTCTTTGACCCTAATGACAATAAAAATGGATATTGACAAAATGCAACTTGATTGTATTGTGAGCCATGCAGATGACTGGCAAACTCAGAAAGCCCGTCGACGGTTTTGATGACCGATGTCGAATGACGTGAAGACTGCGAAGGATCTCCTCGAGCGGCAAAAGTCGACACCGCCGGAGAGCTCAGCGTAGATTTAGGCACACCCCGACCTTGCCACTCATCGAAATCTTTGGTGACGTCAGTGTAGTCAACCATGACGTTGTAAAACATGGATATGGGCACTTTGTTGAGCGAAATTGTATTGGCATTGAACAGGATAGCCAGAATCTTGACAAAAGAGGCAATTCTCCAGTCAGAAGAGTATTGCTCCGTCTTTATCTTTGAGATGGATGACCGTCTCCGCTTCGGCGGACTGGGGACAAGCATGGCTGAGCCGAGCATTGGCATAGACATGGGCCGTGGCCGCCGGGATGTCGTCGGTTTCAAGTCGTAATCCGCCGAGGGTTGTCTTGGCGAGTCCGCAGAGTTTCTGGAGGGAAAGCGGGCACTATTCTGGTGGTACGTTAGACGGTGGGCCACATATGCATTGAGTAGCTCCACTTTCTGCGTGTACTCTGCGACTGGTAGCCGTGCAAAGAAGTTCAACAGATAGTGTTTGCAAATCTTGTTGGAGTGTGCCATGATGCCTATTGTCCGCTCGAGGATCTCAAGAAGCATGGGCTGCAAGTTTCCATGCGAGCCTTTGCCGACCGATGGGGCCACCTTGGCAGAGGTTGCCGATGCTAGGATTGAATAGTTGTTGAGTAGCGGGTTCTGTAGCAATACGAGCGCAAAGAACAGGTCTGTCGGACTCTCGATTGAGGTTTTGACTCTGCGAATGAGTGCCAGCTGGCATTTCACCACCAGCTCCATGGTTTCTGAAGACAGATTCACCACCATGTCGTAGAAAGCACTGACATGCGCAATGACTTTGACGTTTGGCTTGGATGTGCTGGTCCGCACGGAGCCGTTGTGGAAAGCGCAGTTGAGAGTGGCCGTATTGCGAAACATTTCCACAATTAGCCGTTCTAACTGGGTATAGTCTTGGCGTTCGCAGTACTCACGAGCCGACTCGATAGTATGGGAAATCGCCTGATACATGTCGTCATCTTGCGAGATATGGACGGATTTGAGATCGTTGTGCTGATCACACACGGAGCCTAAATTAGCACTTGTTTTGATTGCTGTGCCGTCTCCTAACATGGTACTTCTATCCGTCACATTGTCCGTCGCTTCTGTTGATCCAGCTTTCTCCTCTCGGCTTATCACCTCTCCCTCCACTAGCCCCCGTTTCTCGTCGACTCCTTATTATAGACCACGATAAGGCGTGGCCCTGGCCGATTATAAAACGTTCTTGGCGCTGCACTGCA
Source organism: Blastobotrys muscicola (assembly GCA_003705745.3). NCBI lineage: Eukaryota > Fungi > Ascomycota > Dipodascomycetes > Dipodascales > Trichomonascaceae > Blastobotrys > Blastobotrys muscicola. Next base: position 240,505 of record PPJL03000005.1, read on the forward strand.
CCCGTCCCCTTGGGTGCATGGCCAATTCTAGCTCGGAGGTTTCCACTGGGTCGATGATACAAGGCGTACCAGAAACATGGAGCATGGGCCGCCGAACGCCGCCGTTATTCGGCCTCTGATATCGTACGGCTGAGGTGTATGCAGATCCCACTCATTATCAGATCGTGAGCCATCTGTCTTGGTCATGGGCCGTAAGACAAGGGCCGTGCACAAACTTTCACAGTGTCGATATCCTTATCACCGTCGTCATCGAACTCCTACCAGCCGCTAATTCTGAGTCTGGGATTCGGCTGTCGACTGATCATGACACCTTACTTATCGACCCATGTCATAATATTGAGCCCCAGACTGACGCCATGAAACCGATCTGTACTTACATTTGAAATGCGAGACATTAATTGGAATCTGCAGCTTCGTTCCACAGCAGATACATTTCTTGGTAGCCTGAGTTAGCATGGGCTAGATAACGCCAGCTAAGCGATAAGCTTATCGGCGCTTAACGGATGGTTCCGAACCCGTCCACTCGGTTCGCTCTTAGATGTCAGATACTCACCGTCTCAACCTCGTCCGGAATATCCCATTCCTCGTCCAAACACTTGGCCAAACTAGGAACCCTTCTATTGTTCAATTGCTCGAGCTTAAGCGGGATTTTAGCACTCGGATTTTTGGCCTTGCGAGACGAAAAGAAGGACCACGTGGGCATCCAGGCGGTAGTGGCTCTTAATGATAGAATTCAATCGTAGCTATTTAGAGCTTGTCGTGACTTTGCGCTTGCGTGTCTATGTGTGTAGGCTTAGCCGTCTTTATATATCTATGCATCTTTATCCTAGAAAAGCAAGTTCAGCCTCACGCACTGCATAAATTCTCGTTGCTTTTTACGCCAAGACCAATTCCTCAGCGGCCAAGCGAGGCTGTACGTGTGACCGCGCGAGAGGAGCGAGCAACAGATCTACCAGCTGTTTTATAATAGCATACCCTGAGAAACGGATAAGGGGGCATCTGCTCGTTGTGTCTGCTGACAAGCTCAACGCTCGTTGCCCTTACCCTATGGAGGGGCAAAGGGGGAGGGGCTGATGTGGCGTGTGGCGTCGCACGTGCCTGGTTTGTCAGTTGAGTATTAAAACACCTTTAACATTACACATACACATATGTACCCCAAAGAGGTGTAAGCTGTTGGGTTGTTAATACGGTGCGATATCTAACCAGATTTAGTTTAAATGGCGCAAGACAAGCTATTTAGCCGCCATGCAGGTCGTGACACAAGATGAGATTGATTCACTGAGTATAGCAATGTGGCTGTGTGTGGGATGAGATGTACACTACAGGCGATATTACCGATAACGAGAGATTAGGTTCTGCGTTGTCAGCTAGGGTGGATACTGAGGGTGGCTAGTTGGGAGATGTTTTCGGAGCCAGGTTTCCGGGCCGGGTGAACGTCGGAATAGAGAGGTCACATGACTAACACCGAGCCAACACCGCGCCGGAAAGTAGCGGGATCTGAAGTGTATGGTTGTCATCAACTGTTCATACGACGGGGTTACGTATTTGACTTGGCAGAACGCGACTTTGAACCAAAGATTAGCAACTTATGAACTTAGAATAGGTGCATGGGTTGTGATCGAACGTGCCACTATGCAAGCTATGGGGGAACCGAGGTATTTATAGCTTCTGAGATCAGGGTAGCTGCGGGAGTGGAAACAGAAATGGGATGAGACCGGTTTGTACGGGTAACATGTATAATGGATGTTCAGGTGTAGCGCGCACAATAGGCTGATCCAAGGTTCTAATAGGATCGACTAGTACGCCAGTGTTAGTTGTAAAATCAGACAGCCAGCTGTTCCGCCAATTGTGATTCTAGTGATTGGACAGTAGGAGGTCGTCTTACGTTTAGCCTTTAAAACCTGTGTTCAGAACAGCGAAGCTGATGAGTGCTTGGGACTTGCGCGCCTACTGTTTCTGGCGCCGTAAACTCGAGGAGCGGAATGCGAAATTCAATTTCTATCAATCTAAACGAGCTTCTTTTAATCCAAAATTAAAAATTACATACTATGCTAAAGTCAGTTGTAACCGTTTTCCCAAAACATGCAAACAAACAGTCAAACGACGAGGTTCTTAAAGGAACAGAGGCAGGATAGCCAGCAGAGCGAATCCGCTGACAGAGGCCTTGGCGACACCACCAGTCTGAGCGATAGTTGGAATGCCGTTACCGTTGCCGTTGCCAGCACCGGAGCCCGAGCCGTTACCAGAGCCGTTACCGGAGCCGTTGCCAGCACCAGAGCCGTTAGAACCATTGCCGGAGCCGGAACCGTTGCCAGAACCGTTGCCAGAGCCGGAGCCGTTGTTGCCAGAGCCGTTGCCGTTGCCGCCGTTACCACCGTTGTTTCCGTTGCCGGAACCGGTAGAGGATGGCAGAGCAGAGGAAGTCTCAGTAGAACCAGAGCCAGAGCCAGAAGTAGCTGGGGCAGTAGAGTTAGAGAAACCAGTGGATGAAGCGGTGGCGGAAGAAGAGTCAGTGCCAGTAGCGGTAGCAGTGTTTGCTGGGCCAGTGCCAGTAGCAGTGTCAGTGTTAGCTGGACCAGTGCCAGTGGCAGTAGCGGTGTTAGTATCAGTGTTGGAGGCGCCAGTAGAAGTAGCAGAGCCGGAACCAGTAGAGGAGCCGGAGCCGTTGTCAGTAGTAGAAGAACCAGAGCCGTTGTCAGTAGAAGAACCGGAACCGTTGCCAGTAGTAGAAGAGCCGGAACCGTTGTCGGTAGAAGAGGTAGAAGCAGGAGCGGAAGTGGTAGCTGGGGCAGTAGATGGAGCAGCGGTGGTACTTGGGCATGGTGGCAGGGATTGTGGCTTGTAACCACATCCACCAGTGACCAACTGCAGGATATCAGCGACCAGGGTCTCCAGGGTTGGGAACAGAATGTTGCACAGCAAGCACTCGTTCAAGTCAGTGCCGACCTCCAAGACCAGCTCGCAGACACATGGGATCAGGCCGTTGCAGTGAGCGACGCTCTGAGAAGCAGCCTGACACTTAGTCTGACAGTCCTGCTTAGATGGCTGTGGGAGACAAGTTGGAGTAGCGTCGGAGGCGGCGGCGGAGGCGATGGCCATCAGACCAATCAGAGAAAGTTTAGCGAACTGCATTGTGTAAAGAATGAAATGTTTTTGTAAACGAAAGTGTTTGTTGAGATGATCGAATGAGTGGATGATGTTTAACAGTTGGATTCATGGCTCTTAAATATTCCTAGTGGGTCCGGTACCAGTACCAATTCACGCAGGAGCATGATCGCGACAGGGATCGTTCGCCATCCCACCCCTGGTTAGATCGGATGCAGAGAGCCAGGATCATCGGGCCAGGAGACGCAGAGGATCGACCTCGATTACCTCGACCCGGACCGTGGCAAAGGGGCCCGAGGCTAAAGTTTCCAGCTTGGCTTTTGAGGTCTTTTCTTCCTAGATCTGTCGTCCGCTTGAAGTCGGCTTCCATGCCCGGTACCTGTGCACGGCGCGTGATTGTGCTTCCCCACCTGAACCCTGCTGTTGGCCTGCATCCTTGTTATGACCAATACGGCATCTCAAGGTACGCGTCCTTACACGCTTTAGAGACCGTATTGTCTAGGCTGGGCAGGAGTCGTGGCCTGGCCACGTTTCGGCACAATTGCCGTCTCAGCACGAGATGGCATTCAAATTAACCGGAGAATTGATAACGCTGAGCGCACGAGTCGAAGAATTGATTACGTGGCCTGCCAAACTGGTCCATCCGAATGAGGCACGCGTATTCCATTCTTGTCGACATGTCGTGAGGGGATGAACGTGATCGGCGTGTGTCTGACGTTTTGGGACGCGCGTTCTGAGCCTGAGCCATAATTTTTATTACCACGAGCCGGCCAACCTTTGGTACATTTTGAGCCTACGAACCTACGTGGTAATTGCTAGCATGAGTAGTAACGTTTTGTACATTCTTGGACCACTTTATATCGTCGCATTGTATGCAACTCGCTTCTACTTCGCCGCTGCCACCGGTGATCGTCCAACGCCTCTTTGCGTGCGGCGTTTAATATAACGTTCGGAGTACAACCGCGAAGACCCCGCTTGGAAATCACGATACTAGCCGTCGCTGAGCATGTGTTTCTGCCTATGACACGGTATTCCCACGTGTTACACGCACGAGCAATTCCGAATCCTCGAGGTTGGACTTATTCTCCTGTGGACCCTGTGGACCCTTCGCTTTCCATTCCGCGATCTGCAGACATAATGTCCCCTTCACGGGTGAGACAGAGATAATTTAATAGATGATCATAATGGCTGGCCACGTGGATGATTACCTAGCATGACAAATTACCCGTGGTAGAATGTTACTTCTCTACACAATTTGTCAACAATTCACCGGGGACCAAGTAAGAATTGACAATGACCAATGCGGGAACCTGCTTGTTTACTGCAGGTAACGGCAGCGATGATCTTATTGTGACTGAGTGATTGTCAGCAATGAAAATCAAGTGGGCCCGCCCACCCAAGAACTAGTCCCAATCCAAGCCTATAATCACTTGTGACTATTGCCTTATCGCGCACGATCCACCTGCTGAAACGATCATCTTACAACTAACGCTGTTTCATACACGTCCTGTGTCCAGCGGAGAATTCTCCTGCCCTAGCCATTCCATTTTCAGACACACGCGTTCACCAACCACCGGCTCGGCGATCACCAGGGGCTCCGGCCCGATCGATTGCGGACCTTCAAGCGCCGTGGCTTCCGCCGTTGCTCACACTCTTACGGTGTTTAGTAAGTGACCTAACGGGATTTTAGTATGCATTGGTCATACTGGCGTACTCGGCGATAGGTGCCGGGTAACACGTCACTGTAGCCCTGTAGGTTCGTTTCATCACATCCGACCAGCTTGCTCTTTACATTATTCAGCGTGTATCTACGAAGCAAGTGTGAATTTCCGCCATCTGAATCTTCATCTCATCTCGTATCCCTGCTGGATCGCCAACTGTATCTGATGCACTCAGTCTTCCTAGTCAACCTCGTCAATCCCACCTTATTAGGCGGGTTAGTCGCCGTTTTGGGCTTCACCTTCCGCTTTGGAATCGTATCTCCCTGAACCTTGTCGCTTGGCCCGGATCCCGTTACCCATGTCTCACCGATTCGGACTGCCGCTGAGCTATTAATAACTCACTAACAATACAGCAGCAATTACAGCATCCCACATTATCCCTATTTATATCAACAATGGCTTCCCTGTGCCGCAAAGCCCATGAATACCAGTTCCTGCGTGGTATAACCGGTTAAACTTTACCGCGTCCTTGGTTCAGCGCCCCACGCCTCACGCACCCTAACCCGAGTAGTAACGGGACAGCTATCTTCCATGCCATCTTCATCTTAAGGTAGTAGGTTGAACATGCAACCCAGCCAGCACGCTGACTACTCAGTCGGTCGGTTCAAGAGAAAAAGTCTGAGCAAAATTAAATCACGTGACCACCCAGATGAGGTCACGTGTCAGTTGCATACGCTCACGTGACTCTTAGATTAGATACCAGCGCCACGGAACCAATGGAAACGCTTGAATTTTGCGTCCTCGTTTGGCACAAGTGCCTGTAGCTCTCCACTTGTGGAACTAGTTTTGCCGAGTCTATTTTGCCCATATCGACGTTACTAATCATATCACCGCTACTCTTCAACACACTGTACTCCCCTGTAACAGTAGTACATACGGCTCAGGGTTAGGGCTCTACGTCATTGCTGACACACCGCCCAATATCCGATCACAGCAGACATATTTACACCTGGGCGTATTATTCCGTGATAGTAGGGATAGTTATTCCGACAATATCAACAGCTAGGAAATTGCCAAGAATTGCTAGGACACAACACACGGTTAACACTGGACTATAAGACTGAGAAAGGACTGGACTGACACCACGGAAGGACAGGAGAAGAAATATTGAAGACTGGGCCGTACGCTTATAATGACAACAACAGTCCCCGCCGTGTACGCTTTTCCCGAGTTTAGCGGAGTTGCTGCTGCCGTCGCCGACCACGTCGTCGCTGCTCAGAATGCCTCTCTGAACAGTTCTAAGCCTAATAAGCGGTTCAAGATTGGCCTATCTGGCGGCTCGCTTATCTCTGTTCTGCACGAAGGCCTTCTAGCGCGAAATGACGTACGATGGAAGAGCTGGGATATTTACTTCGCTGATGAGCGGCTGGTCCCGTTTGATGATCCCCAGAGCAACTACGGTCTCACCAAACGAAAGCTGCTGGACCTGTTACCAGAAGACAACCGTCCTGAGGTCTTCCATGTCAACGAGGCTTTACTGGATGATGCCGTGGAGGCCGCAGAGGATTACGAGAAGACTCTCATCAGGGGGTTCGCCGCTAAGGATTCGGTCAAGCTGCCTATGTTTGACCTGTTACTTCTAGGCTGCGCTCCAGATGGACATGTCTGCTCTCTCTTCCCCAACCACGACTTGCTGCGGGAGGAGCTCGCGTGGGTTGCGTCGCTAGAAGACGCACCAAAGGCACCAGCCCGAAGAATCACACTCACGCTGCCAGTTATCTGCCACTCACACAGGGTCACATTCGTTGTCGAGGGTTCCACAAAGGCCCCCGTCATCAAGACAATCATGGAAAGGCCAGAAAAGGGTCTGCCCAGCAGTTTGGTTAACGAGGCAGCCGCGGGCAAGGTCAGCTGGTTTGTCGACGACGAGGCCCTCAGTGGCGTATTTGTCACAAAGAAGCAGTACAAGATTCAGGTCCCCCATGAGGGCTAGACGAAGGAGCGCTGTCTAGCTTGTCATGTTTTCTGTTCATTAACGCTGGGATAATCTAATGAGCCGCTGGGCAATGGTAATATCTGATAGAAACGGCCAGCGGCTGGTGTTACAGCATAGGTAGTAAGCATATGAAGGATAATACTTGAACGTAGCTTTTGACGCAGAGGTCCCTGAATATGCGCTTCGTGCTGATCCTCTTGGCCGCCCACTATTATTACAAAAAGGCAGCAGGCTACTGACAGAAATTGCTTTGCTTTTCATTGGAATAAATAATTCATTGTAGCGCTACTTAGTTCTCGCTTGTTATTACTCAAGTGGCTCCGTAGAGCTGCTCAGTCTGTTCAAGTGGAGGTAGACATCCGTACCGTAGCCCTCCATACTGATCAATTTGAGGTCTCCGCCAAAATATCGGGCGTACAGTCGCGAAATGGGCAAACCGTAACCATATCCAGCCATTGGGGCCTTGAAGTCCGACTTAGAATCCTGGTCCAACTGTGGCCTGTCCTTCACAGTGGTATACATGTATGTCCACACATATGGAACCTCGCTTCTCGGAATACCGCCGCCCTCATCCGAAATCTTAATAGTAATGTCCTGCTGTCCCTGCGCAACAATAACCTTCACCGGTGGGTAATGGTCTGCCTCAGTTCCATATGTTTCGACAACGGCTCGCAGCGAATTTTTGATGGTTTCAAACAACATGTGGCTGAGATGGCCTGGCACGTACATGAAGTTGATGTCTGGGCTGCAAACAATTTCCACTTCCGGCGCAGCAAACAGTCCGTACCATTCCTCACAGAGGAATCGCGCATTGTCAACGGCAGTCAGCGCAATTTCCTTCACGTTGGTGTCAGTGCAAATAATACCCACGTAGTCATGCCGTAGGCCTCGGTCCAGATTCAATGCAATGTGTTGTCCAATAAGCATTCGGATGCCGATTCGAGACATGTAAAACCGGTCGAGGAAAGCCTGGATGGAGTGGTCCACTGCAAGATCCGGTCGAGTATCCTTCCACTCGAGGACACCCTGAGCGACTGTGCTTACGACACCGTCGTGTCTGGATTTAATCTTCTGCAGCGTGGATGTAACTTCTTCATTGTATCGCTCAATCTCCGGTGGCCAGTTGACGTTTGGGTCCACAGCGGCGTAGTACTTCCGGGTATTTGTTCCTGCGAATTTGTTGTTGACGTAGCCATTCGTCGGGGATGAAGACTGGAAGCCCTCAGCCTTCCAGTCCTCCATGGACGGGTTGATGGCCGAGGCACCGATTTCTGGTTTGATGGCAATGTCCTGTTGTTTGGTCGGGCCGATGTTGAGCCGACTTTCTTTCTTGATTTCAGTAGCCTTCTTGGAATTCTTGTACAGAAGCGACTTTAGTCTACTGTCGAGTTTTGGTGGTGGAATAGAGGTGAGCTCTTCAAACGACTGCTGGTACCAGTTCTTGACTCTCTGGATAGAGGGCATTTCACTGAGGCCCAAAGGCAGAGCATCCAGATCCTTCACTCTGTGAGCAAGTCGAATGGGTAGCTCTTCAACAATGAACTGAGATGCTCTAAACAGAGTTCCCGCGCTGGGGTCCCTACCAAACTGTACCATCTGGCGTAAACTGACACCTGTTGCGGGGAACTGTGAGTAATGATTGATCTTCTTACTAAGAGCATCAGAAACGCTCCAGCCGGTGCCAGTGGTGGCCGATCTCAGGTTCCAGTTGTATCTCATCACGAAGGAGCGCACAAAGGAGCGAAGCGACTGAGTGCTGCGACTGAGGGTTTCCTAGCAGTGACTAGTGGGGTTGTTGCGGGGTAGGTATGAGTCTCTTTAATCTGGTCTGTATATTCCTGACACAGAATCCGTAATTGTTTTCTCCCTTATAACACTCTTCGTTTGAAGGCCCGAACAGGTCCGATGCAATATGACTCTGAACTGGCCGAGCTCGGGACTATAGCCGCCTTATGTATGCCTTGTCTATAACTCAGACAATCTCGCTGTCCGCGTTTAGAAATGCCAAATTCAAACAGCTGCAGTATATGAACCTCGCGACTCTCAATGCCTTCTGCCGACGGTTGTAATTAAACCAATCCTAGTGGCTACGTTGTGGTCTGGGAAGTGTGAACCGAGGACGGCCGAAACTGGGGTACCATCTCCGGCCGAGGCGCGCGCGCTGGGACAAAACGAAAACCAAAATCGCTCACTTGGCGTGCCGACATTCCAGTGTCGGCTCGTGATGGAAACTAATACGTCATAGCGCGGGCCGGGTGTAGGCGGCAGTTGAAATGTCGGCGTTTCGGCACCGACTAATCCTTTTGTTTATAGTTGACAGCGGTTTCATAGCGCGTTAGGTTCTGCCCTGACAAATTAGCAGCCTAATGTGGGGATTTACATTATCGTCATTGTCTCAAACAAGCTTATGTACAGATAAAATACATCACCTGCTAGCCGTGCGGTTGCCCTGTCCGGAAACGCCTGTGTAGATGCATCAGGTGTGCTCGCATAACATACGAGGAATGGCGGGGGCGGGGTCTGCTGCATGTTGACATGTAGGCACGAATATCACTGGTCACATTAGGGTGGTTCTTGCCCCTATGTCAGTGCTAGCCGTACCACTGGGCATGTCCCCGCTTCTGCCTGAGATGAACTGATCATAGATGGCCTGTAGCTTTAGTCTTTCCTTGACCGAAATGGATGGTTTGGTGTCTCGCAATGCCTGGGAAACATGCGACTCCAAAATAATCACGTTCGCCGTAGATTCGTCCTCCGTCTTCTCCACTTGAATATTGGCCTCCTGCTTCAGTAGCTTGCTCAGCTTTGCCCGAGTCTTGGTCTTGTCAGCGGCGCTCTGCTCGCTACCGCCCACTTCAAAGTAATCGATTGCAGTCGTAGGTTCCTCAGCGACTTCCTCGGCAGCGTCCAGGTCGACAACATCGTGGATTGCGTTCAAGTATGCGTTATAAAGCAGAGCCTGGAGGTCTGCGCCGGACATGCCTTCGCACTGGGACGCGATGAATTCTGAAGTCACCGCAGGCGAGACATTCATCTTTGATCGAATGGCATTGATAATGTCAATTCGGTCGTCGAGGTTGGGCATGTCGCAAATCAGCGACTTGTCCAGTCGTCCCGGTCGCAGGAGCGCAGAGTCAATCAGGTCGGGTCGACTAGTGGCAGCCAAGACGTAAACTCCGTCAAGGCCCTCAGCACCATCCATCTGCGTAAGCATCTGGTTGACCACTCGATCAGTGACACCAGTGCTGTCGTGTCCTCGCTTTGGCGCAATAGAATCAAACTCATCAAAGAACAAGATGCACGGCTTCGCGGCCTGCGCACGGTCAAATAAATCTCGCACGCTCTGCTCGCTGGCTCCGATGTACTTGTTGAGAATCTCAGGACCCTTGATGGAGATGAAGTTGAGGCCACATTGAGCAGCCACAGCAGACGCCAGTAAAGTCTTGCCGCACCCAGGGTATCCATACAGCAGCAGTCCAGATCGCAGTCGTAAAGGACAATTGGCGAAAATTGGAGCATATTTGGTGGGCCATTCCAACGTTTCCAAAATCATGGCTTTGGTTTCCTTCAGACCACCAATGTCTGCCCATGAGATGCTCGATTTCTGAAGTTTGACACCCCGCAAGCTTGCAGGGGTGAAATCCTTGGTAGCCAGCTCAAAGTCATCGGCGCCTATTAGAACCTTGTCTTGTTTCCGCATTCTGGTTCTGAGAATAGCCTCGAACTTGGCCCGCTCAACCAATGTCCACAGATCATTAGGCTGGTAGCCTTCGGTAGAGCCGGCAATGTCCACGAGGTCTAGGCGAGAGTCAATGTCTTCTCCAGAGCTAGTAGCGGCTTCCCGCAAAATTGCTTCTCTAACATCTTTATCTGGTGACTTGAGATGGAAGACCTCGCCGAGAACGTGGCTCGCAATGAGCAGTCCATGAACGCCTTCTTTTGTCTGGGCCGAAGCAAGGATTGACACCGGGCGAGCCTGCATTATAGTCCTAGACATTTGCTTGAACAATTCGGCCAGTTGAACAGACTTTGTTGAGTCTCGGTGTTCCATTTCCGCGGGAATAAGCTTGTCAAAGTCGTCAAAAATGATGACACTTGGCGAGAACCAGGCTGCTTCGTTGAAGAGTCGTTTTAGCGTGTCCTTTAAGAACTGTGGTGACTTGTCTGCATGTGGACCACACGAAAACCAAATCGGATGAATCAATTCTTTCTTCAAGCGGCTTTCGATCTCCTTCAATACAGCTGTCTTTCCACATCCTCGCGTTCCATATAACAGTGAGCCGCCTGCGCTGTTGATGACGGAGTTAGTCCAGAGGTCCAAGTTCTTGTCTATTCCCACTAGTCGTCGCTGTTCTGAAGTCTGCTCGTCCAGCGACGGAGGGACCTGAGACTCTGGTCGCAGGATTTCTGTACCCCACCCGAGAGGGAGGCTGGAACCGTCTACCCATCCTTCTGACTGCTCCAGTTCTAAAATACCGCCGTACGGCAAAACATTCTCAATGCTCGGAAGTTGAAGTCGGTTAGTTAGTGGTCCTTGTAGAATACTGTCCTTCAACAAGGTCTCAAGCTTCTCTAGTTTCTCCTGTAGTTCTTGCTGTTCCTTTGCTTTCTTGTCAGCTCGTGTGCTGTTTTTAAGCTTCATGAGGGAGTTGGCGGAGGTTGAAATGATGTATGGGTGAACGATTATCGACGCAGGTAGTGTCGACAGAGCCTGTGGCGCGGGCTCTAGTCGTATAACGTTACCGAACGAGCCTGAGACGCCCAGCGCAGCACTCAACGCTGGGGATAGACCGACATGGTTCGAAGGGCCCTCAAATGCCACCAGCTTCGCCACAACCGAGGTGGCTCGTTCTACATCCTTCTCCTTGTTTTCCACTGGCTGCTTGGCTGCCGAAAGGCTCTGTGGACTCACAACGCTAACGCTCACGTGTTCGCAGTTTCTCAGCAGCCAAAACAGGGAGTTCATGTCGACATAAACTTCCATGCTCGTCTTCGATTCGACTTTGTACGATTCATGAGGCAAAGACACTCCTCGTAGTAGAGTACACGGACCAGGCCGTTCCTTCTTACCGCTGGTAGACTGACCCTTCTTGGATCCGGCTGAGACCGGCACCTTCTTCCTCACCTTTGGGGCAATCACCACCTCACTTTCCGGTGACAGCTGGGCGAATGCGCCAGAAGGCTCTGGCTCAATCTTGGTGACCTTGAGAGTCGCAATGGAAGTTGCAGATGGATACACCGTAATGGGATGATTTAGGCTGATAGCCCGAACCTGATTGATCATCCATGATTCAAGAAATTGAGCGTGTAGCTCCACCAGTTCCCAGTCAGATGGGGTCAGTGGTTCTAGATGAACCTGTCTGGCCTGTGGTGGGTTGATCTGTAGGTTGATTGTAACCTTCTGGTTTGGGTCCAGACCTAACGACAGCGCAAAAGTCGGATCAATCTCAACTTTATCTGTCCCGTTAGGCTCCTTCCGCGCCGTCATACCAGTCCAACCCATATAGGCCACATTTTCCTTCACTCCACGCTTCCAAACAAGCTCTAGGACAATGTTTTGTGCAGGCTAGTTAGTTTATAGTCACGTGAATTGTAACTCACTATATTTGTGTTGAACAGGACTGCTGTAGCAGACGCAGGTAAGTTCACCAGCGACGACCGAATCGGCGTGAAGCTCACGGTCGCTTGAAACGAGGCCATGGTGTGTGATTGTGTGATGGCGGGGTCGGTATCTCCTCGGCCCCACGATTTGTCAAGAGGTTAGGGTTCGTGCGGCGAAGCCATTGCGGCGGTCGGATGTAGTTTGGCCGACTGAATCACTGGCCCGTGTAACTGGGGGTGAGAGAGGATATTATGGTGTCTGCTGAGATTACAACTGGATGATATGATTGTTCCTGAGATGGGCCCGAGAAGTCAAAGCGAGACTACTCAGTGCTGTTAATGGGTCTACTACGAATCGTTCACTGATGTGCTCAAGAAAAGCGAAACACATAGCCTGTGAAAAGTATATATGAGATGAACGGGTGGATCACAATCTGTCGGTGTCAGATGTGGGCTGATCCAAGAAGTGCTAAAATTCCGGTACCAATCTGACCCAACTTTGCTTACAGCGTTTCTGGTGGTAAATTGGGCAGCTGGCCACGGTCTCTTGGGCACCAATTGCTCCAGCGTTACTTCTGTGTATCTTGGAACGGGCAAACTTCTCTGGTCTAACAAAAGGTTCACCGGGTTTGAACTATTCAACATTTCACGCCAGAGGGACCTGAGATTTTCAGTGGTAATCTCTGGTCTTCACATATCGAACTCCAATGATCGAACAAGGCCCCGCAATCAATTGGCCTTGTCTGCCGTTTGCGAAGGAATCCTTGTCGCGAAAGTGAAACCCAGGCCCCTTGACGCGTCGCGTGAATTTTTCGCGTTTTACAGATCACCACGCACTCACAGCTAATCGCACACCCACAATCACATAGACATGTCATACCCGGCCTCGTCACCGGCGGCGATGCCATCATCGCCCACAGCTTCGTCACCTCGGGCGCCCTCGTCCACTCTGGGATCCTATGATCCGCGTCCATTCGACCCGCCCTCGAGCGGCCCAATGATGAGTGCACCCGAGAGCGAGGGCTTCCCGCTGGGCGACGTCAATGGCGACGCTATGGACATTGACGACCAGCCGGCTTCAAATGTCAAGCGTTTGAATTTTGCCGCTATCCCTAAAGTCACTGACGTCACAGGTGAGAAAGTCTGTGATGCCTTTGAGATGTTTTTGGAAAACTACACAGACGTCAACGACGAACCCAGCACTCAATACGGCCACAATCACTACATTAACCAGATCCGTGGTCTGAAAGAATTTGAGCTTTTCACCCTTTATGTCGACTACACTCACATGGCTCAAGTGGAAGATGGTGCACTGGCCAGCGCTGTCTCTGACCAATATTATCGATTCCTGCCATTCCTACAGAAAGCGTTGAGGCGCTTAATTCGAAAATACGAACCCAGTCTGCTCACTAGTCAGCCAGATAAAGACAACCAGAGCGAAGGGACTTCAACTACCAGCACACAGGAAAACGAGAAAGTGTTCCAGATCGCCTTCTACAACCTACCCACAGTCAACAGAATTCGAGACTTGCGAACAGACAAGATTGGGACGCTGCTAACAATTTCCGGTACAGTCACTCGAACTAGTGAAGTACGGCCTGAGTTGTACAAGGCATCGTTCACTTGTGACGCCTGCAGGTCGATTGTCGATGGCGTCGAACAGGTGTTCAGGTACACCGAGCCCTACATGTGTCCAAACGCCTCTTGTAATAACGCCACTTCCTGGACGCTGAACGTCGCCAAGAGTCACTTCATTGACTGGCAGAAAGTACGTGTCCAGGAGAACTCCAACGAGATTCCCACCGGTTCCATGCCACGAACGCTTGACGTCATCTTGCGAGGCGAGATTGTCGAACGAGCGAAGGCCGGTGACAAGTGTGTGTTCACCGGTACAGCCATTGTCGTCCCAGATGTTACACAGCTTGGTCTTCCTGGTGTGAAACCCACTGCCATTCGAGACACCCGAGGTTCAGGACGAGGACAGGGCATGGATGGTGCAGTCACTGGTCTGAAGTCTCTTGGTGCGCGAGACTTGACCTACAAGCTGGCATTCTTAGCCTGTATGGTTGCGGAAGCCGACGCTCATGATGCCAACAGGAATGATGTACGTGGTGATGGTAGCCAGGGTGAGGAGGAACAGGAGGAGTTTTTGAACTCTCTTACCCAGCAGGAAGTTGATGAACTCAAGGACATGGTGCATATGGACAACATCTACGCCGATATCGTTGACTCCATTGCTCCAACCGTTTGGGGTCACGAAATGATCAAAAAAGGTATTCTGCTGCAGCTCATGGGCGGTGTTCACAAGGAAACTATGGAGGGAATCAAGCTACGAGGAGACATTAATGTTTGCATTGTTGGAGACCCGTCGACATCCAAATCGCAATTCCTCAAGTATGTGTGTGGATTCCTGCCTCGAGCTATCTACACTTCTGGTAAGGCATCTTCCGCGGCTGGTCTGACTGCCGCCGTGGTTAAGGATGAGGAAACTGGTGAATTCACAATTGAAGCCGGTGCTCTCATGCTGGCTGACAATGGTATTTGTGCTATTGACGAGTTTGACAAGATGGACATTGCCGACCAGGTCGCTATTCACGAAGCAATGGAACAGCAGACTATTTCCATTGCTAAAGCCGGTATTCAGGCCACTTTGAATGCACGTACCTCGATTCTAGCTGCTGCGAACCCGATTTACGGACGATACGACCGAAAGAAGAGTCTACGGGCCAACATTCAAATGAGCGCTCCGATTATGAGTCGATTCGACCTGTTTTTTGTTATTTTGGACGAATGCAACGAACGAGTCGACACACAGCTTGCGGATCACATTGTGGGTCTCCACATGATGCGAGATGAAGCCATCAAGCCTCCGTTCAGTACCGAGCAGCTCCAGCGATACATTCGATATGCGCGAACGTTCAAACCTGTCATGACCAAGGAGGCCAGAGAATACATGGTGGACAAGTATAAGGAGCTGCGGTCTGACGACGCTCAGGGTCTGGGTCGAAACTCCTACAGGATCACTGTTCGTCAGCTGGAAAGTCTGGTTCGTCTATCTGAGGCAATTGCCCGAGCGAACTGTGTTGAGTCCATTACACCAGCATTTGTGCGAGAGGCTTACAACCTGCTCAAACAGTCTATTATTCACGTGGACAAGGATGACGTTGAGATGGATGACGAGGATATTGACCTCCCCGCTGCTCCAGCCGCTGATGGAGACACAGAGATGACAAATGGACACGCTGAACCAGCGGGTACTGACAAGACGCGAATCAGCAGTGACAAGTACACGTCTATGATGAATCTGATCGTCAACCATGTTAGCAACTACGAGCGAGCTAACGATGACAATGGTATCGAAGAGGACGCGCTTGTCAACTGGTATATTGAGCAGGTGGAGGCTACACTGAACACAGAGGAGGAGCTGAACCAAGAGTTAACATTGGCAAAGAAAGTCGTTAGAAGATTGGCAAAGGACAAGATTTTGATGAGAGTGGAAGGAGAGGTTGGTGATGGAGAGAGCACGCCGAGAAGGACGTATGTTCTGCATCCAAACTGTGCAGTCGTGGAAGACCTACCAACCGAGGAGTCGTGAGCATTGAGTAGCCACCACTGGCTGGGATGATAGATGTAATGTATTTATGAAAGACGAAAACGTTAAGGATTTACCTCATGGTTGCTCAAACCTACCTGTAGTTATCCTCCACGAGATGTACATATAGCTATACCACTTAAGCTTATATATTCATGCACACATGCCACATGCATGCACTACCAGCTGTGGTCAATTGCCTTCAGAAAACACAAATCGCTGTACCCTAATACGTGGAGTGGTGCGAAATATATGTAGAATATTGTATACGCACTTTGTGACTGTTGGACCACACCGACGTACGGTAGCGATTACAAAAAAAAAATTTGAAGAAACTAAAATTCGAAACAGCCAGCTAGCTCAGACACTCGATAGGTGATGAGATTCGAAAAAAAAAATTAATTGACATATCGCAACATATTTCCACTAGCGCTATATATAAATATTAATTGCAATTGTAAAGCACTCTTGGACACCGGCAGGTAGATCGATATATGGACAAGGCTAAATGCCACGAGAAAGTATAGTCCAGTTGGACGTCCATTACATAGCTACAGATATATACGACTTCATGTTCTTGTTGCGCCGCGTTCAACAACCCTCGATCGCTTTGCGCGGTAGTTTATTGGACGGAATGCGTGCGGTGTTGAGATTGTGCTGGAAATCAAGCTTTTAACAATCCCACAATTAACGGAGCTTCCTCCCGGAACTGGGAAGCTCATCGTCCACACGTGTTCGCTGTCCTGGTTACCACAGCAACATGTTTCAGACGCGAAAACTGCGCGACGCGCGCAATGCCACGCGAAAACGCGAAACGCGAGACGCGTCTGGACGCGCTCTTGCCAAAATCCAAAATCCAATTTTCGTGTTCTTCCCATCCTCACTCTACACACACACTACACTAATACAATAATGCTGGAAGCCAAGCTCGAACAAGCCAGTCTCTTCAAGAAGGTCGTCGATGCCATCATTGACCTGGTGACCGACTGCAACTTTGAATGTTCTGAGAGCGGAATTGCTGTTCAGGCCATGGACAATGCTCACATTGCTCTCGTGTCTCTGCTGCTAGGAACCGAGGCTTTCTCCAACTTCCGAAGTGATCGAAACATCACTCTGGGCGTGCACGTGCCATCTCTCTCAAAGATCCTGCGATGCGGAAACAATGAGGAGATTCTGACCCTGCGAGCCGACGACGAGGCCAACGCCCTCGGCGTTGTGTTTGAGGACAAGGTTCAGGACAAGATTTCTGAGTTCTCCCTCAAGCTCATGGACATTGACCAGGAGCACTTGAGTATCCCAGAATCCGAGTACACTGCTACCATCACCATGCCAAGTGCCGAGTTCCAGCGAATCTGCCGAAACTTTGCCAACATTTCTGATTCTCTTCAGATCCACGCCAACAAGGAAGGTGTGCGATTTTCTGCTGAGGGTGACATTGGTAACGGTTCCGTCACCATCAAGCCATTTAACGACCTCGAGAGCAAGGACAAGTCCACTGTTATTAATATCTCTGAGCCAGCCAACGCCACGCTCAACCTGAAGTACCTGCTCCACATCTGCAAGGCCTGCTCCCTGTCGGACCAGATTACCTTCCAGATCGCCAAGAACATTCCAATTGAGTTTGAGTTCAGACTGCCTAACGGTCACTTGAGATACTACCTGGCGCCAAAGTTCGAGGACGAGTAAGGGGCTGGCACGAGCCAGTCACTAACTCCTCTTAACCGCGAGGACTCACGAAAAGTCAGATACGTAATTATTTATCAGTACACTGTTACGAGCATTGTTCAGGTCAGTCTAAGTCAGTAGAAGGAGCGTGCCAGCAGGTGCGCGCCTTATCCAGGGGTGGTCCAAAATTATCAACAAAAACATAGGAGGTAAATAGCCTTATAACGTGGATACAATCTGAATGAAGGCACATTGTCTTCCGATTCTCACTGATATTCTCTAAACAAAGAATTGTGCGCACACGGTACGTAGAACAGCTGTTTTCCAATACTCAATTTCTTCGCAGGCACTGAATATCTTGTGGCCATCGGACGTATGACTTTTGTGCCTGGCGCTTGATCGGTTAAATCCTGTGAATAATCTGGCTCTTGTATTTACCTCCTGGATCTTCGCAGTGTCCCTGGCACTCTGCCGCTCCGACTAGCACGTGACCGTTGCCCCAGCAACCACATCACAACAATACCACAAGCAAAATAGCCTTAAACTGAACCATCTATAACAAGCACAATTCTAGAAGCCCGCTAGGAACGACACTGCCCGAATGAGTGGATTCCAGAGATCCGGTGTTCCCGTTTCCGGGACTGTCGGCTCGACGACCTGGACACAGCAGGAGGGCAAAAACGTTCAGGACCTGGTCTACGCGGACGCTGAGGATTTTGCCTACGCTGCGAGACGTGATTTGGAGTGGTTGAATGAGTATATGTCTGAAGTTTCTCAGGCTCGAGGAGTGTGAGTATAAATCGGAGCCGTGGATGATTAAAGACCAAGCTAACTTAGCGATCTTGCGAGTCTAATGCAGACTCCTGGCCGACTGAAGGGCGCTCCTTCGCCGAGAAAAGTCAAGGCCATGTTCGAAAAGTCTGGAGGCGTCAGGTTTGGCGCTATTCCAGTTCTAACCAAAACTTTGTCAGACGCCAGCCCAGCGCGGTTGAACGTTCAACGCGAAGACGAGGAGGTTTTCATAGAGAGAGAGGAAGTCAAGGAGGTTAAGACGGCTAAACCGGGTGCCAAAAAGGAGGTGAAGGAAGTGACTAAAGAAATTGGCGCGAAATCTACGATTGTCGAGCATGAAGACGACGGTCACGAAAGCGACGAAAGTGAGGGCGACCTTTCCTTCCTGGCCATCAGCCGGTCGATCCGAAAGACCAACGAAATCCAAGTAAGCGAAATGCAGACGACCGAGATCACACGAGAAATCAAGGAGAAGCAACACGAGATTAAAAGCAGCACACCAGAGCGTGTTCTGGACAGTCCTAGTCCAGAAAAGAGCAGTCCCTTCAGAGAAATTCCTGATGAGAGCCCGTTTAAAGATAGCCCCATCAAGAGCCCTCTCAAAGACAGCCCCATCAAGGCCCTCAGCGCCGCTCCAAGCTTGCTGAAGGCACCAAGTCCAATCAAAGTCCTTGAAAGTCTAGTCAAAAGCCCGGAAATCAAAGCACACAGAGCCGAAACCCACGATACCCCTACCAAGTCCACCAACGTACTTGAAATCGACTCTGACTCTGAAGCTGAGGCTGATTCTCCGCCGGTTAGCAGGTCTACATTTGGATTTGCTAGCTTGCCTACCAGGGCACCTCTCACAAAGAAATCAATGGCTAAGACGCCATCCACCGTCAAGTCCGAACATCAGAACGCGGCCAAGTACCGACCACCCTCACCCAAAACCCGAACTAACCCAATTCCATTTAATAAAGAGCATCAGTCTTCTAACAGCGACAAGTCTGACAAGTCAGAAATGATCCCTCCAAAGTCGGCAAGCGAAATCCTATCTAGCATCAAGAAGCCACAACCGGCGGTTCACTATCCTACAGTGGAGAAATACGAGCCCAAGCATAAGCCAGCTCCGCCTACTCCGTCAACAGAGCCACCTAGCTCCTCGTTTATGTCTCTCACTGCCGGTGCCTTCCGAAAGGCCAAACAGTTTTTGTTTGAGGACAAGAGCCCCACTCGGTCTCCGTCTAAGGACTCAACTTTGGAGTCCCCCACAAAGACGACACGAATTGGCACCTTCACCCGGCTCATGGCACCTACTCAAGCAAGCATGTCCAAGAGATTGGGTTCTCCAACTCTTCCCGCATCTGCTGCCAGGCCACAGTCTCGATACGATATCAATGCTAGTCCATTGGCCGACAAGAAACAGAACCCTGCTTTATACCCGCCTGTCAGCAAACTCACGTTGTCCAACTTTACCAATAAGAATCATGGTGAAACCAGACCGCCCAGTCCAAGGAAGGCGCCACCAAGCCCTACAAAGCCCGCGCGAAACGCTAGCACCAACTCTGTGGACTCTGATACGCCAATGTACGATGCATTAGAAGAGCCAGAGCCTCCCGTGACCAGGGCTACAAGCAAGCTGACCAAGCAGAGTCTCCAGGTCAAAAAGACTGCGCCTGCCGCTAAGCGGCCCCAGAGGACTATACAGGTTACCACTGCTGCGCAGCGAGAGCTAGAAAAGAAGGTCCTCAAGCAAAAGTCACAGGAACTGAAGGAAAAAGAGAAGCCACAAGAGGTGCCACCAAAGGAAACCCAGAAGGAAGCCTCCGGCCTGACGAACCAACCATTGGTGCGGCCGTCACTGTCCCAAACTACGCTTACTAAACCGACCAAGAAGGCTGAACCAAAGAAGGAACCAAAGGTGGTGCTTACAATCAAGAAGCCTGCCCCAGCGCCTGCCCCAGCGCCAGCCTCCACGGCTGCTACTTCCAAGACCCTCAAGAGAAATCTGGCGCTGGAACAGGACAGCAAGCAGCAGCTGAGATCTGTGCGGTCTAAGGTGAACATGAATGATGGCCCCTCTGCCTCGGCTGTCAAGAGAACATCTGAGCAGGCCAACTTGGAGTCGCCATCTGAGCAAAAGACCAAGAGAGTCTCTACTAAGAGCGCTATTGTGAGGAGCACACCATCCACCAACCTGATGAAGGCGACAGTCGTGCAGCAGGCTAAAGCTATTCCTACTGTGGAAGGTGTCAAGTTTTCCAACGAAAAGCTCAAGTTTGGTGCTACTCCTGCTAAGCCACAACCTACTCCTCAACAAAACCAGGGATTCAGGCCAATTAACATGTCGCAACACTTCAAGACACCTACCACTACTAGCCACGTTGTGCTCCCAGAAATCATGTCGGAATCTGAGGATGACGACGAGGGCAACATTCTGCAAGACTGGGCTAACTCGCCGGAGCTGCGACAAATGCTGATTAACCAGCAGAAAATCGACCCGGACAGCGTGTTTGGACCTATGCAGCCTTTGCATATGGATGAAGTGTTTAAGTCTTCGCGGCTGACTCGGTTCAGACCACGGTCGTCTTCGGCAAACTGGTCGGGGCAGGATAAGCTGACCCAGAGCGAGATCGAGCAGTATGCCCACGAGATGGGATACAAGAGGTAACGATTCTGCATGGACATGACCCTAGAGTAATCATCATAGCACTTGTCTAATATATTTATTCTTGTTTAAGTTCGTTTTGTCACGGGCCGCTATGGTGAGCTGAAGTCATGAGGAATAAATATATTGTACAGTTCATGCTAGCTAGTTCTAAGATGGGATTGGGCAACGGGCGACTATTTTACCTGTTCCAAGCTCGCCAGAGCAAACTCTTTGTTCCAGGTTCCGATAAACTCCTGCATCCGACTGACAGGCACCACGTATAGTCTCACACAGTTGTCAATTATTGGCAAAACCGGGCTCTTTCCGCTCACAGCCTTGATCAGGGAAGAGTTCATTCCCACCTTTGCCAGGCCGCCGGCTAGTGTCTGAGCAAACACGTGTATCTTGCCACTGTCATACTGTCCCTTCTCGTCCCAGGGCGGAGGTGGATCAAGAACCATGCTGACTGTATCACGGACTGTTGCTGATTCCGGCTGACTTTGAATGAGATCAGATTCCATCTCCAGTGGATACAGAACCAGCACAGGGAAGGAGATGGGTGCCGAGGGATCCAATTCGTCTTCTAGCTGAAGTTTCATTTCTGCAGTGCTTGACGCGTAGTTCGATTGATTGCCTTTGCTTCTGAGTAGAGTAAGTCCACGGCTTTCAATCGCCATCTCCAAATGTCGTCGCTTGTTTTCCTTGACTTCTTCCTTTTCTCTCCGCACGCGGTCCATTTCCTTGAGCTTCTCTCTTCGCTTTGTGCACAGGTCCAGCTGCGACTTGAGAGCAGCATTGTCGCTATCAATGCTGATGGCATAGGTCAGACAGTCGATAGCCTCGTCCACCTTGTCCAAGGAAAAGTACGCCTTAGCCGACCGGAATAAAGCCTTGACGTTCCTGTCGTCAAGTTGTAGCGCCAGTTTGCAGTCGGTGATACACCTCCGGTAGTTTTTGAGCTCCAGGTTGCAAGCAGCACGGTTAATGTAGCAGGCGACATTGATCTCAGCGACATTGCACTTGACCTCTAAGCCTTGGGTATAGTATGCAATTGCATTCTTGTAATCCTTAATTTTGTAGCAGTCATTGCCCTGCTGCTTGAAGTTCAGCGCAATCTCATCCGGCTCACCGTCATAATTCAGAGCCTGCAATGCTTGTAGGGCAATGTTGTTCTCATCGTCCACGTCCAACTTATTCATGAAAAACGGAAGCTTATTCATCTCCTGGGCAAGCTCGTCAACGGTCTTGCCTTCCGCATCACGCAGCTGCGGAGGAAGAGCAGGCATGCCCGGACCGGGCACATATCGTTCTGGCTTCTTGTGTTCCATTTGTGTCGTAAACTTGAATTTTTCGAAACCATGATGCGGCTCTTCAGTGCGGCTCCATGTCGCTGTACCTTTCGTCAGTCGCGACGACGGTGCACAA
The DNA here is from genome assembly GCA_003705745.3 of Blastobotrys muscicola. Taxonomy (NCBI): domain Eukaryota; kingdom Fungi; phylum Ascomycota; class Dipodascomycetes; order Dipodascales; family Trichomonascaceae; genus Blastobotrys; species Blastobotrys muscicola. Next base: position 262,974 of record PPJL03000005.1, read on the forward strand.
CAACTTAAGTATCTCCCTCAGTAAGGAGATGGTGACCTTCACTTCCGTTGGAATATTAAACGACAAAAACAAAGATAAATTTCACATAGCAATAATACACATAAATATGGGTTCCGCAGCCAAACCCTAAACCTTAGATAACCTGCGCGAGAACCACATCGCATCACGGAAACTTCCAAACAATTGAAACTCATAATGTTATGTATTGATGCATATATACAATCGTTAGTCATCTATGCCAAAGGCATGTTTATATGTAAGGAATTATTCGCCTGGTTACTTTTCAATAGTGGTGTCAAACATGGCCAAGGACAGCGGCACATCATTCACCGAAGCTGTGGGATTGGAGTCTTCCAGTAGATCAAACGACCTGACGTTGACTTCTGAGTAAACATCGATAGATCGGTCCAGAACCATCAAGTTGGCTAAATAGGAGCTAGCCACTTGAACATCCAAAGAGCCAGTTTCAGCAGCAGGTTTAGGGGCCACCGGTTTGAGTGATTTGTTTGCGTCCATACTCGACTCCTCTTTGATGTAATTCAGAGCGTCTAGTAACAAACCTGACAGCTCCTGATTTCCACTGACGAACTGAGTCTCCAGCAGCGCCGTCAACCCGTGCACGAGCTTCTCGCGGCAGTTGGCGTCAAGGCCAAAAGTCTGGCACTCAATCATGACAATTTTGACGTACAGGAGAATCGCATGCTTCATGTCTGTAGAGCTGGCCTCCTGCTCATCGATGCTCATTTCGTTGATTGCTTCAATGTTTGCCTCATTATTGCCTGTATCGTTAATCCCGTCGGCAACCAGAACTAGCCTATCGAGCGCCTGTGTGAAGTTGAACAAGTTGGCAACGCAGATATTGTCAGTAGCAGAATCGGCAATTCCGTCAACTATCTCGAACAAGTAGTCCACAATGTTGACACTATCGCTCTCTACCGCCGGAAAATGCGCTGACTGAAGAAATGTGAGCTGCGACAAAACCAGTATCTTTCCCTTCAGAGGCTTGCACACGGACCGCAAAACATCGCCTACCAGCTTTTCATCAACCCCGCTCTGCTTCACAGTGGCCATGCCGCCAACCACGAAATGCGCAATCTCGTCGTCCGTGTACGTCGGCGTGTCGTCGGGCATGTCAATCTCCATCTCATCCGCCTCCTTAGCGGTTCGAAGACACGTGGTATGGATCTTGAGCAGAATCTGGCACAACGGGAGATTGAACTGGTTCACGGCCTTCAGAATGTCGACAACGTGCTCACCCGTTGTCAGATCCACATTGAGCAGGTCAGAAAACATACTCCTCAGTCTCAGAGCGGCTTTGGAATTCTCCAAAATGGGATCCACTAACGTAGACAGGACCACGTCCAAATCCAGGTTGCACATGCTGCTCAGAAACCTAGCCAGCCGGCTGTTAAGCCACTCTCGGTTACTGAAGGCGCTACCGCTCTCCAACACCTCCTGTGCAATATACCGCAGGTATATCTTTGCGCTCGATTGCTCGAAAATGCCCCTCTGGAAGTCTAGCATCAACCGCTCGCCAGCCTTGAGTGGAACAAGTCTGATGGTTTCCAAAGATGTCAGATCAAGCATGAGCTGAGTACTAGTGTTGGGCCCCGGCCGCACAGCTTGAAGCTGCATGAAAATGTCTGCCACTTTTTCGATTGGCACGCACTCGTAGATAACCAAAAACAAGATAACCTTGAAGAAGGCAGGGTAGTCGCAGTACAGCTCGGGCTCAACTTGGTCACGCAGCCACTTTGTCACCATGTCGTTAAACACACACACATCTGCGTCCCGCAATGCTTGAAATGCTTTGACCAGCTTGCGCACCTTGTCGTTCTCACCTTGCTTACATGCGTCGAGGAACTCCGTGGAAAGCGGGGCAAAGTATTTGGGAATGCTGTGCGAGTCCAGAGGCTCTGTTATGCCAAACGGCGCGAGCATCTCCACCACCTTGCTGACGTTGGTTGATGCATCTGGAATATTAATGTCCGATAGGGGTGATAGTGTCGCAATGTCGGGGAAGGGCGATGGGGCCGGCTTGAGTATCTGCTCGAGTTCGGACTTTAGTGGAGAGTCCTCATCCACAGTGCTCATAGTGAATTGTATGAGATCCCATAGACCCTTGGACATCTTGGTCTTGAGCTTCAGCGAGTTGTATTGAGTGATGAAGAGCTGAATCAGCTGAGTCGCGTCAACAAACGTGGAAAACAATTTCAAGTGGTTCTTGACGGAGTTAGCCAGAAAGTACAGCAGGTTTCCCGAATCTGCCTTGGGGATGAGCTGAGTGATTGCTTCGCATAGAATTTCCGGCGCTCGCAAAACCTCCCAAATTCGCTCCATTACTGAGAACTGCGAAACACTCAGGTTGATGCCGCTGTCCAGTCTAGTGTCGAAAATCTCCAGAAGCCACTCAGCCAACTGGGCTTTGGTGCCCTTGTATAGGTTCTCTAGCTGGCAGAGCTCCTCCTGAGACAAATCGTAGTATTCACCCTCGCTGATCTCCTGGGCGTGTGGCTCCTCTGTCTGCTCGAATAGAAACTTGAGTCTAGACGAAATAAGAGCTCTGGCATCCTTCTCTTCTTGCTCCTGGTCTGCTTTTGCTCCTTGTAGCATCATTCGCTGCTGATTGACAAAGTCGGCGGCGTAGGTGTGTATTGGCAGGTTGAGTAGCAGCAAAACATGTGGCTCTGCTTGCGACTTCAATCGGTCCAAAAACATGAGACCGCTGGAGATCAGTGCCCTGAAGTAGCCCGAAAGATCGAAAATTCCATGCTGCAGAAACGCATAGACCAGGTCGTATACCGCCAACATGCTGTACTTATCAAGGTCTCGCAGCTTGCGCACAAGAAACGTCTTGATAAATCCTGGCACGTCCCAGCCAAAGTTTTTGTGCCAGTAACGGCACATGGCAGTTGTAATGTACACATTGTCTAGAGCACCCATCCGTGTCTTGGAGACGGCCCATTCAAATATAATATCACATGTTGTTGCAGGGCTCATCCAGCTGCGTACCTCTCGTGAAAAGGCCGGAATGTCGTACTGCGCCTCTAACTTGTCCAGCTCTTTGATGAATAGCGTCTTCTTGTTGCGCTGTCCTCGAACCAATGCAGAGTCACTAACAATCAGCGACTCGTTCCTCACCCGAATCATCTCTAAATCGACTCCAACAATATCCACGAGCACAGGCCCCAGTTTTCGCCAACAAGTGGGAAACACAAAGGACTCCGGCGACGCGGAGAACAGCTCCGAAGTGTATCTCTTGATTTTGTCCGTCAGCTGCACGAAAATGGTGTTTGTCAGGCCCGAGATTAGCGAATACTGGTTGAGAAGTGCTAGTGCCAGCGCCTGTGACAGTGATCGTGATGCCGTGAGCTGCGGCCACAGCATGCGAACGTATATCAGGGCAACTGGCAGCTCCTGAGGCTTTGATTTCTGGAGGAAAGCGAGACACCACTTGAGAACCAGCCCTTTGTCGACCAAGTCTTCGTGATAGAGGTGTGCCAGAAATCGCGTCTGGTATTCCATGCGCACTGTCCAGTTCTCCGTCTTGTCGTACTCGCGCACAGTTTTTTCAATGTATTCAACCAACTCTTGTGTCCAGTCTCTTATCCAGGTGGCCTCGGCCATGACAACGCTTGATGCATTTGTTCCTCGTCGTTTAAGCCCTCTAAGTTCGTTAGCGCCCACACACCGCGCAAACCACACTGCCCGTGGTATGGGTATAAGCTTGTTGCAACACTGCTCTAACAGACCTTTGTTTTTGATACCATGCGGGATTGTTCGCGACAGCCGCCGCAAAGGCACTGAACTCGATGCCAGGTCACGCAGCCAGCTCTCTTTTTTATGATCTGTCAGTGTCACACGAGGTGGCGGCTTGAACGTTGACAGCGATGATATACGGTTGGACTTTTCGTGCACTTCCATAGAGTTGAGTAGGAAGTACGACAACGCGGGAAGGCTGGTCCACTGTTTGAACAGCGGCAACATGGATTGTTTAGCGCTTGAACACTCGCTAGAGACCTGAGGCGCCTCAAAGTAGCCTTTCTGTATGTAGTCCGCATTCAAGCTCAGGTCATCGTCGCTTTTTTTCCACGGAAAGAAGTCAGGGTACACTATGTTAGCTTCGGAGGAATTCTTTGCAGCTCTCACAAAAGTGGAAAGGGTAACCGCCGACCAAACAGCCACTGGTTTTACAGCTTCCCGTCACGTCTATCAACACGCGGTATCGGCGTCTGCCATGAACCTTGAACCACGCAACAAACTAGAAAGAAGCAACCGTTGAAGACAACCTAGAGCTGCTCTTCTCTCAATACTCACCATCCACCTTTTTGCTCATACTCGCAACACCCTTGGGCTCGCTCAACACATATCTCAAACTGGAAAGTTCGTCTCTGTTGTTTCCCACAGATCTATTCGGTCCAGGCCCCTGCCGCACGCCAGCTGGCTGTGCTAGCGGATTGAACCTGCTTGGATTCACGCTAGATCTTGACATTTCAGTCTAGGTTATAGAATCATCGTCTGGGGATAAATGTCTGGTAAACGTTGTGCGCACTAACGCTCCCACCCGACACATCCCAAATACGCGTATCGACCCCCAATGAACACATGAAGAAATCTAGCTTGAGGCTTGATCCAACACCTTATAATAAGAATACAATGAAGCTAGTTAATAAATTCTGCACTCAGCAACCTCGGCGCTACGGAAATCCATAAACGAGCACCTAATATTCTGTGCTCATTCTGCCAACTGCGGGGAAGCAACAAGAACCAGACTCTACTCCACCCAGTGCACCGAATATAAATCATCCAATCAACGTATCGATCATGATAATGATTAGTCTATATGCTACCACTGGTGAAATGCTCCATCAATATGCATGCAACACTGTCTCTATCCAACGCCAGTGTTGTTGTACAGCCGAGTACAATAAAGAACAGAGCTCGTCTGTCTCAGCGTGTCTTGGTTTGACTCGCTGGCCGCTCAAGTGTCTTCACTCGCTCGCTCAAAGCTACTCCGGCTTCGGCCTAGCTTCACTGCCCCGAGTCATGGGAAGCTCGTAGTCCTCCCCGTCCTTGCTCGGGTACAGCACGTAATGCTGCACCATGAAAATTACGTCAAAAAATAGCGTAATACCCGCCAGCGCCAGCTTGACGGAATTGTTCCAGATGCCCTTCATATCGCCCCGTAGGTATCCGTCCAGAACCAGCTGCATCAGCGACAAGACACCACCGGCGAGGTCCAGCTGCACCGCGTCGATCGACCACCCCTTGGTACTTTTCCGCTTGCGGTTCCACAGCACCTGAGGAATATACTTGGCCATGCTCATGATGACTTTGACGTTGCCCAGGATCACCGCCGCGTCCAGCAATTGATAGTGGGCATGGTCCTTCGCGAACCACGTGTACGTGGTCATCATAATAGCCGCCAGTGAACCCGTCACCAGCACCATCTTGACAGTCTTGCTCACATGCTGAGTAGAAGATCGCGTGTAGTTCAAAAAATAGATCTGGTATAGCATATACCAAACCAATATCGTGCCGTGGACACTATAGGCCACGTCGTTGAAACGAACCAGGGGGAAATTGAGTTTGCCTGATCCCGTCAGCGAATGTCTCTGTGCGTATTCATTCCGAACCCGTTCATTGAAATACAGCATCCATAGACTGACAGCGTAAGTGGCATATCCTACAGCATTCATAAAGACAAAGTCAATACTCGTGCCCTCGACACTCTTAAGCCGCCGATTCAGCAGGACAGGCGGGTATAATGACACGCTCTAAGTTAGCTCGTATATTTGGTGTACTTGTACTCACCCAGCATGTAAAATAGCTCCAGCCTAAAAGGCTCGAGACCAAGTGTAGCCCTGTGAGCATGCTGTAGGTGTCAGGGTGCGCGGCGTCGACGCATGTCCAAATATATCCCGGACACACCCCGGAAGATCTGCGCGTATTTGAATTACGAAGATCAAGTGTACCTATTTATCTTCTGGTACTTGCTCAAAATTTACAGTTAAAGTTTACAGTCACGTGATGAAACTGTAGAGAGTACTCTACCTCCTGTATTATAGCACATTGCTCTAGGTGCCCGTCATGCATAAATTATATAGTTTTTCCCCTCGAGCCTGGAGCTCTGGCACCAGGCTCTCATCCATTTCTTCGTAGCATAGATCACTGAACCTTGGGCTTCTGTGGTCCTGGAGAAACCTTCTTTATCCTAAACTCATTACCGCCCCAGGCCGTCATTTGGTCAATGAGCTCACCCTTGTTGTCCAAGTCCCTGAACGTATCAGCGCCTCCTCGAGACTTGCCGTTAACATGAACATTGGGCACAGTTTTTCGGCCGGTGACACTAGCCATGTACTCTTGCAGCTCGGCTCCGTGGGGGTGCTTGTCCAATTCAACAACCCATGGCTGGGGGGAGATCTGGTAGCCGTTCAGCAGCAACTCCTTGACAAACTTGCAGTGGGGGCAGTAAGACTTGGAAAAAATGACGACAGGCGCCTCACCCAAAATAGCAGTGTATTCCTTCTCAGGGCTGAAAGGCTGGCCCTTGGCGTTAGTCAAATCTTTAGCCGAGCCGCCGACGTTCTTGGCCAGCGCGTTCTTCTCGGGGTCCATTCGAATCGTCTCCTCAATAGACTCAAGGTACTTGCTGGGGTCAGTTGAGCTGGTCTGTCGCTGACTGTAGCCATAGTAGATCAGGCCAACGAAAAAGACCCAGCACAGAACAACAATCACACGCGTTCGTCGAGATGACACTAGCATACTGAATCAATGATGGTTCCGATACCAGCTGGCTCCTATATAGCTAGTGGTGCTTATGATGCTAGGTGTAATTTTAGGTGATGCTGCACGAAAGGAGGTGCTCAAGAGGGAAACCGGTCACGTGGGATGTGCGGCGCTAAACCGAAAAGTCTTGGCACTCCGTAGGGTATGGCTTAGGCTGAGTGTGTAATGTTTTGTATATAGTCATTATGCATAAGACGATGTGATTGAGTCGAGTGTCTTTCGGTAAGCTTTATTATGAAGCGAACCTCCATGTAACCCTAGTAACGACACGTGTCAACGCCTAAAAATAGCCCCACACCAGTTCAGCGCAGGCGGACGCCTCAGACTTGCCTTTATGTCTTTATTGGCCGGTTATCTTGAGGAAAACGCGTGCCGAAAGAAAAGGTGGATGTCATCACAAGCGTCCTCTCCCCGCACTGCTTGCGTCGGGCCCCGCAGTTTAATTGGTGAGGTGGGGGAATAAATCACATGACCGAGGTCTAGTCTGGTCACTCCGTCTACGTTGTCGTTTGTTGATTCATTGCGTTTGCTGATGTTTATACTGTAGTTAGTCTGTACATGGTATTCATTAGGTTGGGTCGTTCAGTTACCTGCATCGAGGCTTGTGTTAGCGTTGAATTGCGGGGTAGTTTTGTAAATATGCATGTTCCCGTTGAAGAATGGTTTCTGGAGTGAGTAGCACGTGCAGTCTAGAAATCCAGCTTGTCTGTACCCTTTGATTTGCCCTGCCCAACTTCCATCTTTGCTGACCTGGCGCCAAACTGAATAGCCCGTTTCTTCTCACCTGCCACAAGCTCGAGTCCCAGGTGCCTTGCAATCTGCCGTAGAACATATTTTGTCTCCGCCCCCTGTTCGGCTACCTCGGAAGGCCGTACTTTGAAGTCGAGTGGACATTTCATGGCCCAGGCAACGACGTCTTCATCCAGAAACGGGTACCGCAGTTCTTTGCCCCAGGTGGTGCAGACCCGGTCGTCCCGGCCCAGATTTCTCTCGTGAAGGCGGTCAAAGTCTAGTTGCAGCTCCTCATCCAGCTTCTCTGCTCTCACGTGTCGCGAATAGCCCCCAAAGAGCTCATCAGCGCCTAGCCCTGACAGCAGCACGGGGCTGGTGCTGGTGTACTCGGTCTGCTGTATATGCCCTTTCCCCCTGGAAGCAAAATAGAAAGCGATGGCAATGCTGAGATCCATGACACTGGCCTTGGGCCACATTAGATCCACCACATTCTTTCGGTGGTTCAGAGTCTCCTCGTATGGAACATTGATTTCCACAAAGTTGAACTTTCCCGGATGCAGTTTTTCTAGCTCTGATAATGAGCGGCGACCGAGCTTTCTGTCTGGCGTCTCGTAACCGCCGCCTATGCGTTGGTTTTCAAAGGCGACGTTTAGCAGGTCTATCTTGTCGCAGTAGTCTGCAGCTAGAGCAGCCAGGATCGTACAGTCGAGACCTCCAGAGAACAAGATCGCAAGTTCCCTTGTTGTACTGGAGGTTGTGGGCAGTGTGATTGTTCGAACTCTGACGGATTCTGTGAGAACTGCGAGTAGTTCGTTGAAGTCACTGCTTCCGTCGCCAGAAACGCGGCCGTAGGGATACTGGATAAAGTGATCTGTAGCGCTAGATCCCAAAGCAAGCTTAGTTGGAGGGTCCGCCCAAGTGTAAATTTCGAGCTTTCCGTTTGTGTACCGGTACACCACTCCGCCCTCAACTTCTTGTAACGAAAGATCTGGACACTTGGGAGGCACGCTGGTGACAAACAGGCCACCAGCGATCGAAAAGAGTAAACTTCGTCGGCCTATACAGTCCCGGGCGAACCAGATCGACTCCGAATCAAAGAAACAAAACGCATACTCTCCACGAAGATCTCTTAACGTATTTAGAACGCCCTTGTGTAGGAACCGAGCCAACAAAAACTCTGTATCGTTCGAATCCAAAACCTCCTGGTTGTAAAGTTCCCCGTTGAACTGTAAAAATCCTTGTTCGTACCTCAGCGGTTGATCTGTGAAGGGTTTTCGCAGACTCAAGACAGATGAGAATGCACGAAGCTGGCAACCTGGACCCTCCAGCTCAAGTTCACGGTGACTAGTCGGACCTCTTCTTTCCACTAAAACCTTACAGTCGTCATAGTTCTTAAGCCACCTTCCATTCCCAGGGTCAGCCCATAGTAGTATGCCGCACATGGTGTATGTCAGCTGCGCTCCCAAGAGAACATAGCCAAGATAGCAACAGACATAAACATCACAAACTAACGTATGCAAAGCTTACCGTGAGATGAGCAAAGAAGTTGACATACAGCAGGTCATTGATGAGTTTGATCCGTTGGCGATAAAAGACAAGTCGGCGCCGAGCTTGCCGGAGCCGGCAGTGCAGGAGGATCCTAAAGAAATCGAATCCAGCTCAAGTCACAAGCACACAAAGAGCCAATCTAGGAACGACTATAACGAGAAAGGACTACCAGAACCAAAGGAGGAAAGGCCTTTTGACTTCCAGCGGTTCCTCAGTCAACTTCGACACAAGTCTGCTGACCCAATCGCCCGGTATGTGAAGAGCTTCCTCAATGAATTCAACAAGCGGAACTGGACCACTACCGAGCAGACTAAGATCATAAGTGATTTCAAGAGCTTCATAGAAGGCAAGATGGCTATCTGTCCGCCGTTCAGTACGTTATCACCACACGAGATGGCCAACGCTGTGGAAGGTATGGAGAAGCTGATTATGAACCGATTGTACTCAAAGACGTTCTCGCCTGTGATTCCAACGGAAATTCGAAGTGACGACCATGAGGAGGATGTGCTCCGAGACAGGATTCTTGAAGAGAAGATGAGAATATGGGGCTGGATCGAGGGTCGGCATCTGGACTTGGCCGACAGGTTTCTACGTAACGGCGAAGGGTTTGTGAAGCTGGCCAGCGACGAATTGTCCAAGATCAATCACTACCGGGCCCCACGAGACAAGGTGATCTGTGTGCTGAATTGCTGCAAGGTCATTTTTGGGCTTCTGAGGCAAACCAACTCGGAGGAGTCAGCAGACGGCTTCCTTCCAATTTTGATTTACGTTGTCATCAAAGCACAACCTAAAGATCTTATTTCAAACGTGAACTATATCCAGCGGTTCCGGTCACCAGACAAGCTGCACGGCGAGGCCGGGTACTACTTGTCCTCGCTTTTCGGCGCCATCAGTTTTGTGGAAACCTTGGATCGGTCGAGCTTGAGTATTTCCGACGAAGAATTTGAGCGAAACGTTGAACGTTCTGTTCGGTCCATCGCCGAGGTGCACAAAGTGGGACAGCCGCCAAAAACGCCAGAACGAGGCACATCCCCAGCAGCTCGGGCCAAAGCATCACCCTCACCGCCTGTCCCACCAACTCCAGTCAACACGGCACAGGACACGCCAACCGCTACGCCGGCGGCCGGCCTCAATGCGTCGTCTGTGTTGTACAACTCCGCCGGTTTGCTGGCAGCCCCGTTCAAATCCATCTCCAAGCTGTTTGAAACCGATGAGCTCACAGAGGCTCCATCAATCACGCCAGAAACTCAGGAGCTCATGGTGAAAGACCAGAAGGTTTCTCCACAGGAATTGGCAGCCCGACAAGCATCAGCTGAGGACTACGAGGCAAGAAGGATACACGAGCAGGAGTTTGAAAACACTACGCAAACGCTCGCGCAGATGTTCCCCACTTTGGACAGGGAAGTCATTAAGGATGTGCTTCGAAGCCAACAGAGCAGGGTCGGTGCAGCTGTGGACGTTTGTTTGAGTCTGGTTGAGTCATAGTTTACGCCGCTCTCATTCCGCAAACGCCACTGATCTCAGAAAATCTGCTTGCACGACGATCCAGCTGAGTCACAAGGCTGAGATATCCCTGCAGATGACCTGCTTCTGACGTCCACTGTCAATCGACACAGCTCTATTTATAAACGGTACACTTGTGTATCCAAAAGCAGTAATAGCTTGCCATTTTTGTATCCCGCTTATGCACCGGTCCGTCCGCCTTGCCACCTTCCCCACATTTTCAAATATCTCCGGCACTGACTCAGTTTGACTCAACAAATGCAAGCTGCGCTGTACGACACAGCCCTCTCTGACGTAACGTTGTAGTTAATCCGATACAGCCGGACCTCCGTCGGGTTTGTCGGGCCAAAGCTCGGCAAGAAGCTCGGGCTGCGTCTCGGCAAGCTGGAGCCGCTACCGATGCGGCTTAAATTTTACGTGGTCCCTGATGAATCATAGATGAATAGGGGGTTATAGATTAACGGCGATTGGATGGCAAGGCTGTGACGCGCATGGGGGTCGTCGGACGCAAGTGTGCTGGAATTCCGGTTCGCCATTTGTCCGTTATTCTGGCGTTTCGATGTCAATTAGATTTGCACGTTACAGTATTATTTTGACAATAAATCTTAGTCTGGTTATTTCCAATTGTAAGATATAAGCTAATGGGTATTGGGACCGCAAAATGCTATAAACGCTTGTAACACTCCACTCCGTATTAAACTACTGTTGCACACCCAACGCTCAACGTAACTGTATCGAAAGCCTCACGTGACACGTATTTTGCGCCGTGTCGTCTCGGAGGGCTTGTGCTCCGACTTGGCTTCTCGTTGGGGAAGTGATAGTAGTAGAAGCTATCTTGTGGCTACAAAACTTGACTTGGGGGTGACGTGAGTTAGCAGACCATATACATGTAAAAGAGAGTTTGATGTGCAGTGTCAGGGTCTCTTGGCTAGATGGCTTAGGGAACTTGGCTTTTCGGTAGGAGACCACCGGGCGCCCGATCCCACGCCGGGATACCGACCGGACTCCGGGGAAGCAGGCGAATTTGCCACATTGCCCTCCGGATACGGCTTAGTAATCCTAAGCGTTCCCGAGGGGTTTTCGGAAAGCAGACCGGAACCCTATTATTGACCGGACACTTTGCGGAATGAATGGTCGGAGAATCGATTATAACAACGTTTATTATGATCGCTGTATTTTGCGACTTGACATTCCAGATCTAATTAAGAATGGCAATCGCAGACTATAGCCGGGGTACACCAATGAGGGTGTTTGTATTGGCGCCGCACAGAAAGTTTTTAAGAAAAACAAATTTGCTAAACGGTTTATATACAGTTTGGGATCCATGGAGATAGTGAAATACCAGCAGGCCCGGTAGGATGACGGATCAAGAGAAGGGCGCAGAGCGCGATAGTGAGCGGACCAGTGAACGGTCCAGCGACATTGTGAAGAATACCCCTAGTATCAGTGATAAGCCCATCAAGAAGGGTAGCTTTAGCTTGAAGAGTTTCTTCAAGAAGGATAAGCAGCCCAAGGGACCATCTCCGGAGGCCAAGGACCCGTATTTAGGACTTCCAGAGGATGAAGCTGAGATCCTAAGACGACAGGTTGAGACCCAGGAGGTTGAAGTGTCGTTCATCAAGCTTTACCGGTACGCCACTGGTAGGGATAAGGCATTGATTATCTTTGCTTATGCCTGTTCTATTGTTGCTGGAGCCGGTCTTCCATTGTTTACACTGATTTTTGGTAACCTAAGTCAGCACTTTTCCAACTATTTGACCACCAATGACATGACCCCACAGCAATTCCAGGACCTCATCAACAACCGGTCCCTGTACTTTTTCTACCTTGGTCTTGCCATTATCGTTTTCTTCTTTGTTGCCATCTTCATTCACGTCGACCGTGGTGAGGTTTTGGCTGCGCGAATCAGACGAAATTACCTGCAGGCTATTCTCAGGCAAAATGTGGCATATTTCGACAAGCTCGGTTCCGGTGAGGTTACTTCGCGAATGACAAACGACACTAGCGGTATCCAGGAGGGTATCAGTGAGAAGGCCGGCTTCATTGTTACCGGTCTGGCCACTTTTGTCTCTTCCATCGTTATCGCCTTCACCAAGAACGCTAAGCTGGCCGGTATCCTCATTGCAGTGCCGCTGTTCATTGCGACATGCTCCATCGTTGGTTCGCGGTTTGTGGTCAAGAACGTGATTAGGTCCATCAATTCTTACGCGAAGGGCTCGTCGGTCGCCGAGGAGTGCTTTTCCGCCATTCGAACCATCTACGCGTTTGGCGCCCAGAGCTCTCTGGCAAAGAAGTTTGATGTCTTTTTGGTGCAGACCGAGCGACACTCCATCAAGAAGGGCATGTCGTTTGCCTTTATGCTGGCCTGTGTGTGGGTGACTGTCTACATGTGTTATGCCCTGTCTTTCTGGGAGGGTTCGCGACTGCTGGCTTCTGGCGACCTGAACTTCGGTACCATTATCACCGTCGTCATGTCCATGATGATTGGTGCTTTCCAGTTTGGTAACATTGCCCCCTCACTGCAGTCCATTGGCAAGGCTATTGGCTCCTCCAAGAAGATCTACGAGGCCATTGAGCGAATTCCTGCTATTGACGCGTCCAACGACGAGGGCTTGAAGCTCGAGAACCTGCAGGGTGACATTGTCATCAAGGACATCAAGTTCATCTACCCGTCCCGACCTGAGGTTGTCGTCATGGAGGATATGAACCTGGAGATCAAGCCTGGCGAGACTGTTGCGCTAGTTGGCGCGTCTGGTTCAGGAAAGTCTACCATTATTGGTTTGCTTGAGCGATTCTACGACCCTGTGCGAGGCAACATCACCATCGACGGTGTCGACATTCAGAAGATCAACGTCAAGTGGCTTCGACAGCAGATTGCCTTGGTGTCCCAGGAGCCCACTCTGTTTAGTGTGTCCATCTATGAGAACATTGTCTACGGTTTGATTGGTACTCAGTACGAGAATGAGTCCGAGGAGGTTAAGCGAGAGCTGGTTATCGATGCGTGCAAGCAAGCCAATGCCTGGGACTTTATTCAGGAACTTACCGACGGCCTTGAGACTAATGTCGGTGAGCGAGGTTTCTTGCTTTCTGGAGGTCAGAAGCAGCGAATTGCTATTGCCCGAGCCATCATCTCCAACCCACGAATCTTGCTTCTGGACGAGGCCACTTCTGCCTTGGACACCAAGTCTGAGGGTCTGGTCCAGGACGCCCTTGACCGAGCTGCCAAGTCTCGAACCACCGTTGTCATTGCCCATCGACTGTCCACTATCAAGGACGCCGATAAGATTGTTGTCATGTCTAAAGGAAAGATTATTGAGTCTGGTACTCACCAGGAGTTGTTGGAGCAGGAGGGCCATTACTCCAAGTTGGTCCAGGTGCAAACTTTGGTCGCGGAGAACGCCGCCAACAAGGATGAGGAAGAGCAAGAGGAGGAGCCAGAGCACCTGTACAGCATTGAGAAGACTGAGACTGTTGGCTTAACCAAGACCAACACCGGCAAGAGTATCTCCAGTTTGATTTTGGCCGCCAACCAGCAGCCTTCAGCTCAGGATCAGAAGTTTTCCGTGTTCTTTTTGTTCAAGAGGGTGAGTAACGCAATGATTGCCGTCATGATTCATACTAACTTAGCTCTACGAGTTCAACCGAAAGGAGAAGTGGTGGATTATTCTGGGTACTTTCTGCGCCTTTATTGGTGGTTGTGCTCAGCCATCCATGAGTATTCTTTACGCCAAAATCATCCAGAACTTGATCACTCCCCCATCCAACTACCCCCACATGCGACATGAGGTCAACAAGCTAACCGGATTCCTCTTCATGCTGGGTATTATTGTCTTCTTTTCGTTTGCGGGTATGGTTATCAGTTTCACCATCTCTGCTGAGCGACTCGTGCGAAACATCCGACTGTACGTCTTCCGACAGTACATGCGAATGGACGTTGAGTTCTACGACCGGGACGAGAACACTACTGGCTCCCTCACCTCCACGCTGGCTAAGGACGCCCAGGCTATTCAGGGTCTGGGAGGAGCTACCATCGGCCAGATTTTGCAGAGTGTCACCACCTTGGTTGTTGGTATTACTGTCGCCATCGTTTTCAATTGGCGACTTGGCCTGGTCTGTATGAGCACTGTTCCTGTTTTGGTTGGTTGCGGTTTCCTTCGATTCCACATTGTTGCTAAGCTCCAGGAAACAGCCAAGAAGCACTACGAGGACTCTGCCAGTTACGCCTGTGAGAATATCAACGCCATCCGAACTGTCAGCTCGCTCACTCGTGAGCAGGGTGTGTTGGACGGATACGGCGGCCAGGTCTTTGATCAGGTCAAGAAGTCTCGATTCCCATCCACCAAGTCTTCGTTCTTGTTTGCTCTTGCCCAGGGTTTGACACCATGGGTTATGGGTCTAACTTTCTGGTACGGTTCCACTTTGCTCAAGACTGGTACGATTTCTTCTTTCCAGTTTTACGTTGCCCTGTCTGCCATCATTTTCGGTTCTCAGTCAGCCGGTGCTGTCTTCTCCCACACTCCTGATATGGGCAAGGCTGTCCAGGCTGCCAACAACATTGTTAGAATCATCGACGTCCAGCCCAAGGTTGACACCTGGGCCGAGGGCGGCGACAAGCTGGATCCTGCCACTGTTGAGGGTAATGTCGAGTTCCACAACGTCCACTTCCGATACCCTACTCGACCCAACGTCCCTGTTCTGCGAGGCCTGAACCTGACCATTAAGAAGGGTCAGTACGTGGCTCTGGTTGGTGCTTCTGGCTGTGGTAAGTCTACCACCATCTGGCTCACTGAGAGATTCTACTCTCCACTAGAGGGTAAAGTTACTCTTGACGGCCACGATATCTCTGAGCTGAACATCAACGACTACCGAAAGCACGTCGCTTTGGTCCAGCAGGAACCATTGCTGTTCTCTGGTAGTATCCGAGAAAACATCATGATGGGTACCTTCGAGGACAACGTCACCGAGGAAGACATGTACTCTGCCGCCAAGAAAGCTAACATTCATGACTTTGTCATGTCGCTGCCTGACGGTTACGAGACGCTGTGTGGTGCCAAGGGTACTCTGCTCTCTGGTGGTCAGAAGCAGCGAATCGCCATTGCGCGAGCGCTGATTCGAAATCCAAAGGTTTTGCTGCTGGACGAGGCCACGTCTGCTCTTGATAGTGAGAGTGAACGTGTCGTTCAGGACGCTTTGGATGCCGCCGCCAAGGGCCGAACCACCATTGCCGTCGCACACAGGCTGTCCACTATTCAAAACGCCGACATTATCTACGTGTTTGATGAGGGTAAGATTCTGGAGTCTGGCACTCACCAGCAGCTGTTGGCACAAAAGGGCAAGTATTACGAACTCGTCCAGATGCAGTCACTCGAGCACTAACTGTACATACCTCGCATGTAATATTAATCTAATAGTCGTTCATCCTTGCTTTACTCCTTCGTAGTATCATTATTCATAAATTACTTCATGCTAAACGCCGTTAAACAAACTTGCCATGCCCAATGCTCTGTCTAGAGTGGAGCGCCGAAAAAGCGGAACCCGGCCTGCTGCTCAGCGAGGATGAGTTGAGAGAAGTGGTATCTATAGATTGCGTATGCGAGTGGTTGGGCTTTGTTGGTGAGCGGGTCATGGATCGGTTCAGGGGTGTGGGCGAGTCTAAAAATGAAGACGTCGATAGGGACACCGACATGCTATGGAACGACCGTTGAGATCGCGCTGACTTCATGGATTTGGGCGTCTCTATTGGCGAGCCCTGGATAGGTTCTAGCATTCGGCGAGCCGAGTATCGCTGTGCAAAGTTGTCCGCCAAAAAGTCTTCTTCCTGGATGGAGCGTCGGTTGAGGCGGCCTTGATCGTTGAGCAAGGCGGTGGGATTAATGGCGAGGGATGATGAAGATCTTCTGATGGCTGTAGGCATAGGGAGACTGCTAGGCAGGCTGCTGGGTATCGGTGATGCGGCCTGAGACGATGTGGAGGATGTGGGTGATGATGGCAGGGAGTCTTTCTTTGGGGTCATTGGTCGTGGAAGGGATGACTTGAAGTGCGCCACTCGGTTCTCAAGACTCTTCATAGCGTCCAACATTCCATGTATCTTACGCAGGGACTTACTTGACGTCATCCGCGTCAGGGCGATGGGCGACGTTGATGGCGGAGAAGAGGCTGTCACAGGCGACACTGTGGCCTCACTCGAGGCGGCCCTGAGCCTGGCACTTCGTAGTGCAGAGGTTGTATCGATAAAGTATCTGTCGCGGGCTTGCGGTATGGATGATGTTTGTAGTTTCTGATACTTGATCAGTAGGTCGTTGTACTTATTGCTGGCGACAGAAAGTTCTTCTTTTGTGTCGCGTAGCTCGTCTTTGGTTCGCTGCAGTTCAACCTGTATTGTCTCCTTGTTTGCCACCTCGCTCTCTAGCATGGCAATCTCCTCTAGACCCTTGTGGTACTTGTGTTCGAGCTCTTCTAGCGAGCTTTGTGTGATTCGGCCGTGACGCTCCATATCGTCATTTGCCATTTCAATTTCCCGCAGCCGCGAGTTGACATTCTTGTGGCTTTCTTCCAGGTGTGCTATCTGCTTGTGTAGAGAAACCTGCGTGGCGCTAAGCTCTTTTTGAAGCTCCATATACTTATTCTTCCATTGCTGGACATCAGAAGTAAGTGAATGAATCTGATTTGTGAGCTGCTTGTGACGGTGCTCCGATTCCTCGAGCTCCAATTCTAGTTCTCGTTCTAGTTCTCGTGAGGAGAGCTGAAACTCGGCTAGCTCAGCTTCTAGCTGCGCTATCTGTTCCTTCGCTGCCTGGTATTCGTGGTCCGGCCGGTGGTGGCGGTGTGCGGTAGTGGCCATCCCGCCGAGCGTGAGCTCTTGTATAGCCTGAGCGGATTACAGGCTTCGTTCGTGGGCTCGTGACTGTGATCTGTCAGGTGCTATCAGGTGCGGGCGGTGTCCCGGTGAATAGCCGTATGTAGACTCTATTCGGCCTATTCCTCTATTCTCTATTCACAACCGTCCTGTCCTTCCCTACCAGTGCGGTCTGGCTCATTAAGGTACGGTTCAGCGCTTATCGAGTGATGTTTGGGTTGGGGCTCAAGGGGTTCTCCCAGCTCGGCACAGACCACCACTATATACGAAAAGGACCGATAATAGCAGGGCGGCTTTATTAGCACTGTTTTACCCATGATTGATGTCTGATGCTGTGAAATGAATTAATATGTGGATTCGCGTGGATCGTACGCCCTGTAGAGTGGGCCGACTATGCACGGTTCTAGGGTGATCGGAGTGCCGTTGTAACAGAAAGTAAGTTTCTTGACGCAGTGACCATAGAAACTACATTGAATACACGACCCCAGGTGCACTCAAGCATTACTTATATTCGGCGCTGATTTGCTGATTCATTAAATGCCGAACAGTGTGAACTTGGGTGTACAGGCAAAAATCCGTGAAAGGGTTGTTGAATTATAGCGCCTGGCTATCTGAGAAAGCAAACTAAACAAAAGCCACCGCTGTGAACACGTAAAATCCCCAATTGGCCACAATTGTTTCCCCTGGCCACCACGACCCAGTGATCAATAGCTGAGAAGTAAAAGGGTACCCGCGAGCGTCGCCCCTCCGCTACAGTCGACGTGCGCGTAAGGCCACCACATCACCAACTAACCTGACAAAACTACCACAATGGTGAGATCAAGTCAATTACCCCGTAATACTAACTCAGGTTGTTTTAGCGGCTTCTATATGTACACGTGGAGGTAAAGCGATTCTGTCTCGACAGTTTCGGGATCTCCACAAGGACAGGGTGACCGCCCTCTTGGCTTCATTCCCCAAGCTCACACAGGCTGGCAGTCAGCACACCACTGTCGAGCACGACAATGTTCGATACGTGTACCAGCCACTGGAAGAGCTATACGTTGTTCTCATCACCAACAAGCAGTCCAACATTCTGCAGGATATTGAGACCCTGAAGCTTCTGACCTCGATTGTCTCGTCTGTCACTCGAAACGTCGAGGAGCGAGAGATCCTGGCCAATGCCTTCGAGCTGCTCAGTGCCTTCGATGAGGTCGTCACTCTGGGCTACCGAGAGAACCTAAACCTTCAGCAGATTAAGACTCACCTGGAGATGGAGAGTCACGAGGAAAAGATTCAGGAAATCATCGAGAAGAACAAGGAGCTGGAAGCTGCCGAGGAACGACGAAAGAAAGCCAAACAGCTCGAGCTTGCTCGAAAGGACGCTCAGCGACGGGGTGCTGCTGGTGTTAGTGGCGGAATGGGCGGCGGAATGGGCTTCTCTGGCGGATTCGGTGGCTCCTCTCGACAGTTCACCCCTACGCCTAAGCCAGCACCAGCACCAACTACTTACTACGAAGAACCAGAAGTGCGAAAGGCTGCTCCGCCGCGAGGCAAGGGCCTGCAATTGGGCAAGAAGAAGACTGGCATCGAGCTAGGAGAAGCTGCTCCTCTCATGGCTCCGCCAGAGAGGGAGCGGCCCGCTCCAGCGGCCGCTGCCGCTGCAGTGCAGGCTCCAGTGTCCTCCAACCAGGGTGTCGAGATCACTCTGGCAGAGACCATCACTGGTGTCCTGGGACGAGACGGAAGCACCAAATCCTGCGAGATCAAGGGTACCCTGCAGCTGCGAATCGCCGACCCCAACCTCGCCAAAATCAAGATTCTCACCAACGCAGACAAAAATGCCGCTCAATTCACAACACACCCAAATGTCGACAAGGTCGTCTTCAACAGTACAAAGACTATTGGACTCAAGGACCCAAACAGGCCCTTCCCGTCAAACAACCAGCAACTTGGTGTTTTGCGATGGAAAAAAGTCATCAAGCAGTCCCCAATTACTTTCAACTGTTGGTTCGCGGCATCTGATCCAGGCTTTTACGACGTCACCATCGAGTACGAGGCTAACGACTCACTCACGGAACCTATTCATAACCTTACTGTCTCCATTCCTCTGGTGTCTGCAAACTGCCACGTGAGCGACCCTAACCAAACTTTTGCTCAGTACGATGACCACTTGGACTGGACCATCCCAGAGATTGTTCCAGGTACCGACTCGGTCAACGGCAGCTTCGAGTTCACCGCCGAGGCCGACACAGAGGAGGAGTTCTTCCCAATGAACGTTCAGTTTGCCGTTGAGGAAGCCCTCACCGCACAGGCTAACTTGGACGTTCTGGATATTGTCGCCGCCCAGGACGAGTCCAGTTCGTTGGCATTCGAGAAGGCCGTCACGCTAGCCACAGAGTCTTTTATTATTGAGTAGAGCCCGAGCGAGCCCAAGCTCAGCGAGGATAAACACGCTTTCATTGACCTTGCCCTATGCGCTGTAAGTATTGACGGTTGAGACGCCCCTGGAGAAGTAACAGATTCACGCGGCACAGGATCGCAAGGTATCAAATGTCTTTATACTAGATATACATATAAATAAGGCCGGTGGCCGTAGAACGTTACGTCGTCAAGTCCGTCGCGGGACGTATCGGGTGAGTTGTTGGGTCAGAATTGATACAACTTCCCAGGTCGAGCGAGGTCAAACCGACACCGCAGTCCCACTTGGCGACTCAACCTGTTCACATCGTGCAATATCCTCTCTCCATTCTCGGAGGCGTCTAGCCCATTGACTAGATCTGCCTTGATGTGTGTAATGAGTATGGTTAGCCCCTCTAGCTTTGTTCGAGATAGTTGTGAGAGCACTTGCAGCTCTGCAATAAGGTGTTCCGGAGTGAGATGCCCGTATAAATACTCGTCGCGTATGTTTTGGCTAGACGAAAAGGAACACTCGATAAGGATTGCCTTGATGCTGGTGATGTGCTTTGCTGCGTGGCGCCAAATCACCATGTTTCTTGGATTCTTGGCCACGCTGTCGGGCTCCACATCCCCCCATACCATAAGAATTTTCCCCGTGTCCTTGTCCCTGATGAAGTACACGACAGAGTCGCAGTTCTGACCATGGGAGACAGTCCCCCAGGCTATCTGGACGTCTTGCTCTGTGTTGTCAAAAGTGAGATAATTGCTGTCTTGTAACGTTCGCAGATCGATGCACTCACCTGAGTTCGCCAAGGCCGGCCAGACACATCCGTTGAAAACATGGTTCCTGAGGGCGTGGACGCAGGCTTGTGAGGCGACTACCCGCTGAGGCGTCTTGCAACTGAAACCAGCAGAGTTGAGTACCAGACCCGAAATGTGGTCGAGATGTTGGTGTGTAATGTAGATTGTTGAGACATAACTTTGTATGATATCGAGGGTACGCTTTAGCAACGTGTGGCGTGATGGCGGAAAGTAGGTAGGGTTCAAGCGTATGAAGTTGGTGAGACCAGAGATAAGCGTGCCAGCGTCTACAGCAATAAGACAGTCGCGTTTCCAGGGGGCGCTAGACTTTATCAGATACGCGCTGGTGTATTCGTCTATAGGGCCGCCGTTGGACCCTAGAACCAAAACGTCAAAGCTCATGGCATAATCTGGGGCAGATTGCTGTATTTATATGAGCTGGGCGTGGACGCGTCACACCGTTTTGTGCCGCACAGGAGACAATGGGGCCAACAATAGCCGCAGCGCGTTTCAGGTCAAGTAAGTTACACGAGGCGATAAGGATATCATTGGGAGTGCTTTGCTGCGGGGGTGTTTAGCTGCAGTGAGCTCAATGAGCCTTAACACGTTAGTATAAGGCCTGAACATACAATGGTTGCGGATTTGTACAGAATCACGCTTTCTTTTCGCTGATTTCTTTTGGCAGGAGGAGAAATATGCATATGCCAGTCATTTTTTCCAACGGTCATGCGCTGCACTGCGAGAGAGTTACAAGTCGTGACGAGGTTTACCCTACAGATGCCCAGAAAAGTGTGGCTGTAGTACTGTGAGTCAAAACGTTGGCGAAAGTGAGACCAAATAGACTAGGCGGAATTAGCCGGAAATTGAGGAAATATCAATATCTCCGTGATCCAACGATGCGTTTGCATAAAAGTCATATGCAGCCTGACCGTTGGACTCCGCGTCTGGCTAATAATAGGGTAGCGATGCCGAGCTAGTTATAGCGGGTAATGTATAATAGTGCCACGAAGCCGGGCCTCCATAACCGTGTAGTTGGAGCGTGCAAGTATCTAGCCGACGGTAGTATCAAAGTTCACTGAATCACTGAATCTCGACAATCACCTGACTGACTGGTCATGTTTTCAACATTTCTGTACGCACCGCCACGTGAAATAATAACCTCTGCGGCCCGGGTACGGCCCCGGGCTTCCAGAAGCGACAGAGAAGCACCGGATGACAAATAAGCTGCCCAAGCTAGTGCTTACTGCAGAAAATAACGTTAATATTGCCAGAATTGTATCTGCACGTCTCAACGGCCGGCCTGCAGTGATTTAAGCGGTGACTCTGCGCGTGGCGGTGTATGGGTCTAACAGCATACAAACGTAATCCTTGGCTGTTTACCTGCTCCAAGAGGCAATTCACATTGCGGATCCAGGAGGAAACTTGACAGGACGTAGGTACGCGAGGAGACGGGTGTGGAAGTGGTTCAAGGAGTCCGAGCTGACCGGCAGACCCACAGTCAGGTCTTAGACACTGCGGAGTTGACACGGTCTGAGATAACGCATGATAGGACACCATGATAGAGCATACGATAGTATCAACACTCAACAAACAATGAAGAGGATAACCCACACTTTCCGCTACGTTCACTCGAGTACTTGTGCGATACAATTGATCTAAATAAGGCTGCTCTAGTAGAGGCCTACTCCTGGTCAGGACCGTAACCGGTGAACTGAGAGGCAAACTTCCAGCTCATGTTCTCGCACCTGACATTCTTGTCAAACTTTATGCCGTTAGTCTTGCTGAGGGTGACGACAGTGTACTTGTCAATGCTTCGGGCATCTCTGTAAAACAGCACCTTCATACACTTGTCAATGAGCGCCCGCGCATCGGCCTCGTTCAACTTCTTCTCATCACCTTCCTTATCCACAACCTGTCGCAGCAATGGGATGGCCAGGTGGGCGCCGAAACCAGTGGCAAGGGTAGGAGCAGAGTAGGTCACACCCAGCAAGTCGACGTATGAAAGGAATGGCTCGCCGTCCTCAACGCCAGCTACGACGACAGCGTTCCACAGTGGATCCATCTTGGATCGTCGGTTGTAGTACTGTCGCGATAAATAAGAGAAAACATGCTTGGCCCGCAGAGACAGGGCACCGTTTTCATTTTCGTAGCTCTCGTTGATTTCTAGCTTCTCCAGCATGCTCTGAACGTATTGTAGATCGGAAATGTCGCCACTGATACCCACAACGGTTTCCTTGCCGACCTGGACAATTCGCTCCTGGTCGTCGAATCGGGCCAGAGATCCGTAAGAGGCTTGTTAGTAAATCTTAATTGTAATTGCCCATGCCACTGGACGCCCTCGCTTCGTTCTACTCACCCAGGTTATCAGCCGCCAGAATGATACCATCGTTGTATTTAACAGCAATTACACTGGTTCCTGTCACAACAGGCTCCTTAGTGTGCACCTTGGGAACCTCAGACACATGAGCATTGTGAATCTTGTAGTCGTAAGCGCCATAGACGTCAGATCGGGGTCGTCCCCATCGAACCTGTTCGTGCTCCATATTGTGTGTGTGCTGTGGCGTCTCTCACAAGTGAGTTTGTAGTGGCGCGCATTGGGAGCGCGCGTGCCATCAATCTGGATGAGCGCCATTCTAGTATTGGCTGTATTGAACACCGCTAAGGTTTTGCAGCAGAAGTTTCGAGGGACCATTAACCGCTGGTAAGTCCACAACTGAACCTCGACCTTCAGCCTAGCTGGTTGCACTGCCATCACTGGCTCTAAACTACAGCATGAGGATAGATCGTTCGACGTCCCTCCTGCCAGTATATCTTTAGTACAAGTCCACCTTCAATCATTCAAGTCAAACACGTGATGTTACGCTAATATCCTGTAACAGGCTAACAGTTATTGACGTGGCCTATTAGTCGTATAAAAATTGATCATACGTCCGCTATCCTCCGCCATCTCTTGTTACGAGTCATGTTTCAATCCGACACAAACCGAGGTACGCCGTCGTTATCGTGCCCACTACCTGACATGATCTGCCGTGCTCGCCATGTACAGCTCCAGAAAGTGGAATGACTTCCTAATCCAGTGCGAAAGTTCACTTCCCGTTTGAGTGGTCATCGTACCAGCTCTACGGGTAATGTCCGGCTAAAAACCACCTAAATGAGCTACGTCACCGTTAGAGTTTCACTGTAAATAAAATTAAGCCAAGCTCAAGCAAATCACTCCGTCGCTGGCCAATCACGTCGCTCATGGTTATCAATGCACGACGCCCAGATAGGAACGAGCAAATGTCGGCTGCTCAACCGACAATTTCCGCAGGGTTAGGGTTGAACGTGATGGCGGCAGTATATGTCTACGCAAAATTAGGTCAGTAATGGTTAATGGTCGTTACTATGTTCGTGTCTGTGAGTAATGCGAGCTACTGCTGGGTGCCAGCTAGTACACGTGATCAGCGCCTCCCGAGTTAATCTGTTCAATTTCTGATTCTGAAAAAACAGAGTACCTGAACCTACCCGGCAGGTCTCTTCGCGCGAAGAACTCTCCGTCTGCCGCCTCGATACCAGACCTGTAGCTGATGTTCTTATTGCCGCCCAGCGGTCCGTGGATCTGTGCCTGTTGTCTGTACTGCTGGAACGAAGAGGGCAGAGTGGCGTTTGGTGCCTGTGAGTGTGGCCGCGGCGTGTGATCAATGTTTCCTGGATTAGTTTCAGATCCATAGAGGTAATACTCACGAGTAATGTCCTGTCGCTTGCCCAGGAATCGAATTAGAGGCGTTCGGGCTGCTGTGAAGGTTGGTCGCATTGTGAAAAGTTGTGTGGTGGGAGCGCACGTCGTAGATCACAGTTTAAGTAGAGCGCATGCACGCACGCGGATGATTACCAGGGTGGGAAGTGAGAGGGACAGACGTGGGGTCGTTGCCAGGGTGGGCTATCAAAGTTGGACAAGTTTACTATGCGTTTATATGGAAGAATAGTACAGCAGGCAATAACACGTGATTGTTTACTAATGACGTCAGAGTAGCGTTGTGTGAGCCGGTAAGCCAGTGATTGGTAAGCCAGATTGGTAAGCCAGTAAAGCCCACCGCTGTGGTCAGTCGATTATCGGATTCTAGTTTTGTCAGACGCGAACCATCAATTTGACGGCTACACCTGCTGAATCGGGCTTGCCGGCCCGTAGCCGTTTCATGTCACTCTCTTTACTACCAGTGTAACTGTTGAAATGCACCATTGCCCATTCGCTATTTACAACTCTATGCGTGCTATGTTACATATCTACCTAATTACATGGTATGGTTAGAGTCAGTGCGCCGGACCGGTCGGATATTCTGGATGATGGCGTAGTCACCCGGAAGGACCTTCCGCTTAAGTAGACCTCGGCTTGAGACCTACCTCTTGATAGCGTGGTACCGCTTACCTCTAAAACCAAACACCTTCTGGTTAAACTGGTAAACCTCTGATGGATTCAGGTCGTTGAACTCCCACTTGGTGCTGCCAAATGTGTTGTGCTGTGGTTCGAGCAAGACATCCAACTTATCGCCGAACCGCGACATGAGCCATTCCCAGTCCCTCCTCATGTCTGCCTCGTGAAATCCGGTGACAAACACACCGCACTTACTCTCGAGTAGGCCCGGCAGCGTCTTGTCCCACTGGTTCATGGCCTCTGGGGCACCCAGACCAGGGTGGAACAGGAAAAACACGTCCAGGTACGGGTCGTAAGGCATAAAGTCCTGTGAGTCGTTGAGCACGTGGAAGTATTCAGTGTAGTAGATGAAAGACATTTGCGTGTCGAACCGTCGGACCACCTTTCTCTGGTTGGACACGTAAATTCGCTTTGTCCTGTCAAAGTACGCCTCGGGGCCAATGAAAATCAGTTCAAAGGTCGTGTGTGGAAACAGGAATGAGAGCTGCTTCCACACATGTGGTGGCAGCTGCGACTCAGCTCGTGCACCCAAAATGAAGAACCGCATAGGTCGATCCTGCCACGACTGTGTCTTGTCTGCTGGGAACATTGTGTATCTTAGAGCAGCCAAAGACTTCAGACCCTCAAGGGTGAGAGGACCCCGTGGCTGCAGAGAGTATGGGGAGTATTGATGCATAATAGATGCCATGGTGATGGGATAACTCAACATCTTGGTGACTGCCGCTAGATGAAACTCAGTGTCCATAGAATAGAACTGTCGTGTATAGAAAAATGTGTCCCAGTTGAGAAAGTTGATGGCAGCATCATTATCCTGGTGGGTGGGGAAGTCAAACTCTGGAAATTCTCGGCCACTTCGTAAATCATGCTCAAACACATTACTCAGCTTGAGTTTCTGCCAGATCTCTTGGTCATGATATATCTTGTCGCTGGCCCAGGCCTCCTCACTATGATGCGTTGGAATACCAGACTTTGGACAGGTGAAGTTGATAGGCTTGTTGGTAACAGGACACTTACCCTTAGCTCGGATAAGTGCAGCTCGTTGTCTAAGGTCTTGTGAAGGACTGTTGTCCCATGCATGAAACCTGTTCTCCATGGTGGGATAGTCCTCGCTGGGTGGAGGATCAAATCCTAGTGTGCTTCGGACAAAGTTAAGTAAACCAGTGCCAAGTCCGCTCTTGGACGAAGATTTGGTGGCATTGTACCGCCGGCCACTCACGGGCAGGCTTCGACTTATTAGTCGTGGTTTAATCATTTGCACCGTGATGGTTGGATCTGTGGTGAAAAATATCAAAGGCCGGGTAACGCGAACCCAGTACAATTAACATGCTGGTCTAACAAACTGCTGGAGAACAAACCGGAATGCAGAAACTTTTATTTCTTGAATAAATATTTCTCTCATCGATATCTTAGACTCATTGATAGCTTTCTTAGTAGTAGTATATATATACCGCCACTGACAGCTACTGATGCGATGATCACGTGATTCGACACGTGACACGTGACTAACGTCACTGAAGAAAGAGGAGTTTGAGTCCCATGCGCATGAGGTCTAACCAGGTAGTAGGATACCGGTCAAGCCAACGTGATAGTCAAAAGGCATAGTGTGTTCTGTGGAGGTGTGAAAAACGCATGACGGCCGCTATGGAACAGATTATCTGTGTAACACGATGATAAGCTGACGCGAGCAGCATACACAAGAGCTAGCTCCTAGTTATCGGAAGCGCGAAGGAGCCGTCTAAGAGTAAGGCTGGGATAAGTCTACAATGTTTCAAAGTAGTTGAGGATAGTCTATTAAATAGTGTGAATTGAATGCTCAATAAATAGATGCCAATGGCTTTTGAAGAATTAGTGTCGCCTGTTGCGTTTTAGGTTGAATCGAGGAGTCATGGTGTAGCTGCGATGAGCTTTGATTTGATCTCCTTATGCATCGCGTGAGAGGTTTAACTGCGCTTAAAAAGCTCGTCGGTGGGAAGCTGGACCGGCAAAGGCGTTCTCGTATGGCATCACCTTGTGGGATGGGATTGGCTTGAAGGCCTCCTGGAGACCGTGCTTCAGAGTCTTGATGATCTTCTTGGATTCCATTGTGAGTTGTGAGTGTGAGTGTGTGCTTGAGAGTGAAGCTTGAGATTTTTTTGATGGTTTACTATGGGAGAATCGAGGGCTTTATATAGTTTTTTTGTGGCGAGAATACGAGCATCCGCGGTCTTTCCGGAGTTGCCCAGAAACTTCGATGGCCCGAGTAAGGCAGGGCTGCGCGCCGCATGCAAATTTTTGTTGGCAAAACTTAAATATAGCACGTGGCGAGTTTGCATGATTAAATATGAGCGAGAAATGTATAAAAGCAGATGAAACTCGGTATAAAGGTTCAATCAGCCGACAACAAATGATTTGCAGAATATCAGCCAAATCGGTTCAAAATTCGCAGGCTTATTACAGTGTTCGGCTATTTCGGTGTCGGCTAGCGGTGGCAAGTGAATAAAGTTTTTCCATGCGGCTGACAAAAGCAAATCCCAACTCCGAACCAACATCTTGGCAGCCTGAATGGCGATGCAGACCCTACATTTACGAATGTAACAAATGTAACCATGTAAAACTTTTTCTCCGAGAGGCTTAGGACATGCATGATGAACCTCGCCACCGTATGTCCTTTGAAGTACTATAAAAGACCACGGTCCCTCTCATAGATCATCATCAAATCATCAGATCTACAAACATCTATCTACAACAATGTCCACTTCCGCGCTCTTTAAGAACATCAAGTCTGGCCTGAAGGAGATGGCTAAGCCAGTCCCTAACAAGGGTCCCGCCTACGAGGTGAGCGCCAACTCCAAGTGGGCCATGCGAGCCATGTAAGGTCGCACCTATACGCTCTTAGCACGTCAGACGCCCTCCACGCAACACTACGCACACCCCTGATCACGCTGGATCCGACATTCGGCCTATTTATTGACCAAGCTCAACCAAAAGTTTTTGTTTTAGAACCGCTATGAAGTGGTTAAATATTTATTAATAAACGAACTGTCTATCAATTTTTACATGAAGCACTGTATATCTATAAGCACCGCACGCTGTGACGCAAAATGCTGTGGTGTTGACTCGGCCGTGAACCGGCGCCAGGAGGTTGTCTCACCCTCGGAACGCGACATGTGTCAAACACGTACCAGGGTACAGCCCGTGTCAACACGTGCCGGAAGCTTGGCTTGCTGCTCTACAATACTGACAGCAACCATTGTGCAAATGTATCCTCGCAAAACTCGCGCACTCAACACTCAACACCTAACATGGTGAGAATTGGGGGCAAGTCAGCCGCGTGTGAGCCGCACGTCTTCAAATTATGAAAATACTGTAGCCGCCATAGTGTGAGCATAGCGTGATGGCACTTGAAAACGGTCAAGAGTAGATAAATAAGGAGTGTATTAGTCTATAATAAATCAAAAACTTTTGGTGTCGTAAATCGTTAGCTGAAGGTGTCCCGTTGACCGTGTGTTATAGTGGTGATGATGTTCGTTGCTGTAAGTATTCGCTTCGCTCGTACTCCACTTAAACAGCTCGGGCGCTTCGAGCGCCGTTCATGTAGTAAGCGAATGGCTCGCTAGAGTGGTGGCTTGGGATTGGCTTCAGCAGCTCTCGCAGACCGTGACCAAGGGTTCGCATAACCTTCTTGGAGGTGCTGACCTTGGAGGTGACAGAAGAAGCAGCAGAGTGTGGCTGGGAGTGCATTGTGTGAATGTCTTGAAGATGTTTGTCTTTGAAGATGTTTGTGATGATGGTGAGGGAACGGACCCTTTATATAGACTATTCAAGATGGGCTATAAATGTACTGCAGAAACATGGTTGCCACGCAAACATACCAATATGTACAAAATGTATCAAATGAATCGAAGTGACATGATACATGTCACGAACCCTGCACCGTTGGAACCCGGGTACCCACGGGCCGGCGCATAACCCGG
Organism: Blastobotrys muscicola; assembly: GCA_003705745.3. NCBI lineage: Eukaryota > Fungi > Ascomycota > Dipodascomycetes > Dipodascales > Trichomonascaceae > Blastobotrys > Blastobotrys muscicola. Next base: position 291,946 of record PPJL03000005.1, read on the forward strand.
GCAGAACTCGGTCCGCATTACAGCTAACAGCATGGGCACCCGAGACCCTTGTGTTCAGCCGTTCCGGAGAAAATTTTTCCGGCGTTTAATACCTTATGGAGTGGATGCCATCTCTTGGCGCGCCTCGGTTATGCGCGGTTCGCTCGGTCCGAGCTCAACCTTGACCAACTTTGCGCACATGCTCTCAACGTGAGTAACAGTGCGAGAATACCATTAAGGTACCGAGTCCGTGTGGGTCTTGGTATAAACATAGAGTTGCTATGCTCGTGCTGAGAGCAGGGCCTAAAAGTAGGGCCCGACACGCGATCGCCTCGTGTTCGCGATGATTATGATCAATCGCAATCTGACGCCAATTGAGAATACAATAACGTATCAAGTCTCTCGCACAGTCTAAGAATAGTTATAGCTACGTTATGTATAGCATGTATGATGCACGCTGAGAACTTTTTGCTCCTTGCTGTGCACCTCGCTGCCGCTCACCGTACACTGCGAAAATGAAAATTTCCATGCAAAAGCCGTTTCTTCTATGCTTGTGCCTTCCTTTAAATGTCAGTAAATGTAACGCGCCAAGTAATACATGTAATTAAAATTTTGTCCTGCAGGTGGCTTGCATACGGTTCGAGACAGTTTCACTTCACTTCAACAGGCCACGAGTGGCGCCATCTTTACAGCGAGACAGTCTTGCAAACTTTCACTGAGGTCTCTAAGGCGCACGATCGTGATCGCTAAGTACCTATGATATACCACGATGAGAAACCGTACAAATATGTGATTTGAGCCTGCATTTGTGCGGGCACTTGGCCGGATGACAAAGCCTACGTGTCGGGAGTCACCACGTTCAAACGCACGTGTCATTTCGGCGGTCACCGGCTGAAGCATTTGATCCCGGGCTGACTGGTGACGTGCTAACTTCAGATCTAGTCTGGTATGAGCTGGCCTGTAGCGAACAGTGTGCGGCTCGCGTACCTTTCTGGCGCAACTGGCATAATTGAATGCTATTCGCTCAATCTTTGCCGTTGGGCAAGTTTGAGTCGACTGCAGATAACTGGCCATTGAATCATGTTCTAGTTGATCGTCAAGGCTTAGCACATCGATCGCCAGCCAGCCGCAAGCCTCTCATCGCGCTGACATCTCCAAGAGCACAGACATCGATAAATCCGACTCCGCTCCAATGTCGACATCATTCCAGCCCTCGCACAACTCCGATGGGGTGCGGTGATTGAAAGTGCCAAGGTGCCTTTGCGGGCACGATGGGCTTCAATGCTCATCTTGAACAACGGACTAACAAACAGAGGCCGTGCTCGTTACGTGCTCGGTGCCTGACCGGCCTCTGCGCTGTGACTGTAGTCAGCGCCGGAGTCGTTTCCGTTCCGATCCGACACGCTCAGTTCCAGGCTCCTCTGTACAAGAGAGGCAGCACTGAACTCTCCGCCCAGAACAAGAATATCACGTACGTTGCGACTGTCGATATTGGAAACCCCACACAGGGGGTAGAAGTGACCCTTTCTACTGCCTCCGCTGACACGTGGTTCTACACTACGCTCCATACGCGTCGGGCGTGGCCAAGGGAAGCTACGTGAGGGACGGCAATTCCTTCGGCAATGCTACTATCAAGCGGCAGCAATTTGGAACCGTGAAGGAGCAGCTTAAGAACAAGCTGTTCACGGCTGGCACGATGGGTCTGGGACTCGTGGCCAAAGAATGGGATGGAGCCGATCTAAAAGACGAAAGGGTGTGGATTGACTTGTTCCCAAACGTGCCTGCCAACCTCAAAGCTCAAGGCCAGATCGCCAGAAGCGCCTACTCTATCTACCTAGACAGCAAGGAGGCCAAAACGGGCTCGGTGCTCTTTGGTGGTGTCGACACTAAGAAGTACACCGGTGACCTGTACGCGATGCCTACAGAGGGCTTCGACAAGCCACAAATCAATCTCGCGATCAAATTGAAACATGACGGTGGTGAATATGCTAGCTACACCGCCTCAATCGACCTGGGAACGACGGCCACGTACATTCCGAACGAGGCCTTCTACAATCTTGCCAAAGATTCGGACGCGACAAGGCACGGAGATCACAAACATGAAGGATCTGTTCTACGACAACAGGGCATACCGAAGCTGCTGGGCAAGACCCTGGGCATTCAGAACAACTGGGTGATGGGCATCAAGCGAGGTACCGAGATTGGCCACACGATCCTGGGCGTCAACTTTCTTCACCACGCTTATGTCGTGATTGATGTCGACCACAAGCAGATAGCCGTCGCCCCGGCCAGCTACAGCAGCGAGAGTAACGCTGTGGAGATTCCGGAGCATGGCCCCATCCCATTTGCCAAGGGAGCGGTGCCAGACGAAACGCGGAAACCGCTGCCCGAGCCCTCTACAGATGATTTACTCTACGATTGGTCTCATCCTTCAGTCTAGCTTATATAAGCCGTCTTTAATATAATCTTGACTTCAATTTACACGGTTTTGGTGCACGCTGAGATCAGACTCAGATCGAGTTCATTATAGTTATAAAGTTATGTTAGTATCCGTTCATGCAATTTTGGGTCCCGTTAGTATGCAATTTTGTGGTGCGCTCACAGGATTCTGCTTTGCGGGGAGGAGATTGTGTAGTTCTGCTCGATTGTTCTGCCCTGGATAGATGGAGGCTTTAGCAGGGATCGGACACCAGACTTCATCGACTTGATGATGGAACTGGTTCGGGAAGTGTTGCTGGCGATGGAAGAGCTAGAAGACAACATTGCAGTGGTGGTGGTGATGGTGGTAGTGTGATTGGTGGATGCAGGCAGCTTGAAGTCTTGTGATTGATGTTAATCTTTTGTGGAACGTTAGTGAGAAAATGTCTATTCTTATAGTAAGATTATTGACAGCCTAAAGCAATAGTGACTCAGCTGCCGAGAAAACATACACGAAAAAGTTTTCCTAGCTTAACCGGAATCGTCATCATTGATTCAGATGTGACAGGATGTGAGTATTGGTGACTCAGCGCGCAATGCATGGTTCGCATCGAGCAGGTTCCTGCAGAAGTGGAAAAGCTTAAAATTTTTCTTTAGCGGTTAATGGCGGGTTAAGGTCACACGGCTGTGTAACTGTAGTTTTCACGGTGCCATTCAGTTCAGTAAGACAGACCTGTACCAATGGCCCGTTGCGTGAAGTACTTTGAATCACTTCGGAGGTCGATCACTACCCAAATTTGTCAAATATTATGCCGATGAATCAAGAAACAGGCGGGCATCCAGACTCAAAGTGAACCTAGCTGGTTCACTTAATTCAGCTGCTCTAGATTAAAGCTTACCGCGGCAACGATTTCCAAGTCTTAATGGGACGCAAAAAGTCTACAACACCTGGCTGCTATTCCTAAATGGTGTCCCGCTGTAGTACTGGGTAGGGCTCTCTCAAGCTGGACTATGGTTGATCGGACGGGAACCGTATTTTCTTGAGGATGGATGTGGTCGTAGACAGGAATTCATGGAGGTTGTTCTAGTTAACGTACGCTAGCGTAGAGTGCGTTACAAGCAGAGCCAAAAAAGAGCAAATCAGTATTTAGCTCGAAAGCTCCAAAAACTTATTATTCAAGTTTAAGTGACCCTCAACCCGACCCCATCTTGTCCATCGATCATCCTGAAGTAGCCAAAATCCACCCCATCTAGGAACGCGCACGATAAGCGTTATCTCACGTGACCTGCACTACCAATTTGGTAGGCAACATACCAACTCATCAACATCACAAGATGGAAATTGGCGAGAGGCCCCAGCCAGAGGTCAATGACGTCAGTAGTGCTGTGACTGTGCGAATAATTGATACTTCGACTTCTGCTCACCGGGAATACGAGCTTGAGGAGACAGAAACCGTGGCTGATCTGAAGAGGCGGGAAACCACCCGGCGAGAGAGCAGTATAAGCGCTGAGAGCATCAAGCTTATATTTCGAGGCCAGGTATTACGCGATGACCAAGTGGTGAAGAGCCTGAGTGCGGACCAGGTTGTCATTGTTCATATGGTTGTTCTTAGACCAGCGGTTACACCGGCGGCAGCAGCATCAACACAGGCAACTCCTACGCAGCCAGCAGTTAATGCGCCGCGACCTGCTGAACAAAATGGAGTCAATGAAAACAGAGAGAACGGAGCGGACCTAGTTCCGCCGCCGCCGCCGCCGCAAATGGGCTTTGACGTTAACAACTCATCTAACCTGCTGCACGTCCTCAACATGACTTTCCCAACCGCAACGGGAACTTCATCTGTCTCACTTCCGTGCTTTGACTACATGCTTGTACCATGCGAGAATGGAGAGCAAGCCTTTTGCATTTCCCCTACCGCGTTGTTACGACTTTCGCAGGAGGGAGCTAACCTCAAAGTTCCAGCAATCTGGGTCAAGGAGCAGCCTAATCAGGGTATTCTACATCAGATCAACAACAGAATTCCCTGGGCTGCCACTGGCGCAGTTATCCAACGGGTCACCAGTGCTCTCTTTCTGTTGTTCCGAGTGTTCATATTTCTGATGCTGATGCCGCTGGAGGGCGGACTGCACATGATAGTCCTGGGTCTAGCGTTGTTGGGTGTGACTCTGTTACAGTTTGAGTCATTTAGACGGCGGTTGACTCCACTGAGAGAGCGTGCTGTGGAGGCCGTTACAAATTTCGCTACCCAGCTTCCACGTCCCAATCCTCAGGACGGCATTCTGCACCAGATTTCGCTGGGCTGCGTCATGTTTGTGCACAGCTTGTTTCCGGGACTTCATAGGCAATGGAATGAGATACGGCAGGCTGAGGAGCAGGCTGAGGAGCGGGCGGAGGAGCGGGCGGAGGCGGAACCTGTAGATCCCCAGCCCGCACCGCTTGCCGAGCCCGAACCGGTAGAGTTTCAACCGGAAGAACTTCAACAGGGCTTATAGCCTAGCATTACGAAGTAGCATACGACAATATCAATTAATGTGCATATAAAGATACGAGAGTGTGTTAGTATTGATAGACAGGGTCTTCACAGAATGAACCTGAAGTTAGGGTTACCCTCGCCCTCCATGTTGACGAGTTCCAGTGGACTGGCCTCTGGGGGTCCGTACACCTCATTCAGTTTCTTGTTTTTCCAAGCCAAATGCGTCCTGAGTGTTAGTGCCAAAACGCCGACAAAGACCATAAAGCCGAAGCAGATGTAGAATCCCTTGTGGTACAGTGGAGCCTCAGACGCTGGGTAGATTCGAGTTCCGAGCAGTGGTCCGCACTGGCCAACCACCTGCATCATGATGAACCCGATACCTCGTTTAGTATCTGTGGCATTGTTGTTGTTTATCCACGTGACGGTCAAAGCGGTGCAGCTGAAGACACCTCCAGCTGCCAGGAAGCAAGCAAAGTACTTGACAGCTGTGGAGTGGCAGAGCGCTAGAATAAGGTAGCCGGCGGCGCCAATCCAGGCCATGCACACAATCAGGATTCCTCGCTGCTGGATTCTGTCAGACAGGGTGCACAGACAGATGACCAAGATGAAGGTGAAGACGTATGGGGGCGCAGAGAGGCCCTGGGCGTTGATGGAGGTGTAGCCCATGCCCTTGAGAATGTTTGGCAGGAAGACTGGCAGCGAGGAGAACGAGACGTTGATGGAAAAGTACATAAACATTGGGATAATGTTTCGCAGTTCCGTGAACGCCTCAAAGACTTCTCGCAGCTTGACTTTGTGTCCGCCTCGGTCGACCTTTCCTGTCTGCTTTACAGTTCTTGCCTGTGCAATTTCCTTCTGCCGGTCGTTCAGAAACCTGCAGCTTGGAGCGTCATTGGGGATGAGCCAGTACGCCAAAATTCCAGCAGCGATGGTTGGCAGACCTTCGACCAGGAAAAGGACCCTCCAGTTCTCGAGGGAGAGCTTGTTCTTGGTGATACCGTAGGCCAAGGCGCCAGCAAAGGCCGAGCCAAGAGGACTCATCGATAGCCATATGCCGGTCCTGGCGCCAAGTTCTCGGCGCATGTAGAAGAAGCTTAGGTAGTAAGGGACGCCTGAGAAGCCGGCTTCAGAGACACCTAGGAAGAACCTCATGACCATCATCTGAGTCCAGTTCTGGCCGGCGGCCATGCAGGTGGACCAAGTTCCCCAGCAGATGACGACGATCGGCGCAAAGTAACGCGGTGGGATCATTTTCCAAAAAATGTTGATTGTTTGCGACAGGATGTAGGCAATGTAGAACAGCGTCAGCAGCCATTGGTACTGGGAATCTGACATTCCCAGGTCTTTAGACATGCCGGCCGTGTTGGCATTGCCAATGTTGCCTCTATCCAGGAAAGACAGCAGGTAGAGGACAGCGACAAAGGGTAAAAGATGAGTGTCAAATTTCCGAACAACTTGTTTCTCTTCCTCGGGGGTGTACTGGACGTCCACGGCAAAGGCCGCTTCCAGCTCCTCGGACTTGCTTGATTCCGGTTTGATGTCCATTCGAGCACGAGCGAATGACTGAGTGTCTATAGTGATGTCGTTCAGCGCTGGCTGCCCTCTTTATATATTGTGTGGATCTGCATCGGCGATCCGTCTCCGTTGAATCCCGTTAGAATTACCCCGCGATCTATAGGCCCGATTCTACCTGCACTGCTACGCTACCCCCCTACATCTACAAAAGTAAGGCACCACCCTACATGCGTGTCAAACAAGGTTTGCGACATGCAGTGCAGGGCGGGGTATTTGAGCTAAAAATTCTCCAGTCCTCCGGGTCGGCCCCGGTTATCCCTGTCAGTGTCGGCTTTGGGTTTCCTTGTTGGGAACCTCCTCTAGAGCAAGCAGCATAGCTTAGCCTGGTTACATTTAGCGCGCTTTTATGCCTCATGATGTGTCTATCAATTCATTTAATCTGCTGGGACCGATCCTTGGCGTCGCGCTTGGCGTCATTCCAGCCCTGCTAAACTGTAACTTCTTGTATAAGGTTAAAGTGGTAGCCGGAATTGAAGATATTGTTGGGTGAGTGTCTCGTGAAGTACGGAGTGGTACGGAGTGACTCCGGAGCTGTCTGACATGCATCTTATCCGCCGGATATCTGACAATCTCACGCAATCCAACGGTACGCAAAAGAAATGTGGCGGCGGATAATCATTGTTGCGAGCATTAATAGATGACGGAATCCCGCTTTAGACGACACTGGATACGACCTGGTAGCGCCGTGCGAACCTGCAGATGCGGGGTGCGGGGTGAATGAAGAAAATACATCTAACCGTATGGGATGTCCGACACCTACGATATGACGAAAGTAGAATTGCAATGAGCTAGATAACAGCTTCCGTTGGTTTGAGCCCCTTTTGTGCGTGACAGAGACAAGCAAAGCTTGGTTTTTCTCCATCCGGCCAGTTAATTTATTTTACGCGACACTTTGGGGGTGTGCGTCAAGGTGGGCCGGCAATAACATGTTATTGGCGTGATGGATGTGCGATGATTTCATTTCATCTAACGCGAATAGCCACCGGTCGCCGTCACGGTCACAACTTCGTGAGCGCGCACCTCTCAAGAGAATTCAACAAAGTTCACACAGTAACTTGTCGCGCTAATAGATCATCGCTTACACTATTGCATAACCCATACAGTGTCTCACGATAAAGACACGCACGGCGCTATCGCGGTGGTGAGACAATCCGGCGACACCGCCATACAAATCAGCCGGAATACGCACCTCGAGTCCACTGACAACGGTTAGTCAGCAGCGGTTAGTGCGCTGCAGCTATCGAGCGGGGATGATCAAATTTGGACCATTCAACGTCACGAATCAGGTCTTTTATCAGACCGCCAAGACATTCGGATTGGTCAACCTCAAACCAATTGTCCCCGGCCACGTCCTTGTTGTCCCTAAACGAGTCGTGTCACGGGTGTCTCAACTCTCGGCCGAGGAGGCCACTGATTTCTACGCCACAGTTCACTATATTTCCAAGGTCATTGAGCAGTATTACCAGGCCCATGCACTGAACATTGCCATACAGGACGGGCCGCTAGCCGGCCAGTCAGTCAATCACGTTCATTGCCATATAATTCCGCGCAAGCTTAACGATCTGCCTAATATCGATGACGTCTACCGGCTTTTAGATGGGGCTGAGGGCGATCTTGAGCAGGCTTTCGCGGTGGTCAAGAGAAACAAGAGTGATAGGCCTTTGGGTGTCGATAGCGACAAGAGAGAGCCGAGAACAGAGCAGGATATGGTTGAGGAGGTGAGAACTCTGGAGAAGTATATTCAGGAGGTCCACACACTGGGCACATAGGTCACCTTTATGGTCAACCCACTACTAGAACTCTTTAACAGTGCATTATATATACATCTACCTCCTGGCAGTCCTGGCTACAGCTTCCTCTGGGCAAAAGCCCTGGCCTTTCTCTCCTTCATCTTTCGCTCACCTCCCCATTTCTTTGTGCCCCGCTTGATTTCCTGCAGTTCAAGCTCGCCCTTCGCCAGCTGGAACTTATTCCTCCAGTGCAGGATATATCGTCTATCTCGTGTGTCAATGCCCATATTTTTGAAATCTTCAGAGGTTGCCGTGAAGAACTTGGCCCAGGGCGTCACCTTGGACTCCTCGGATGGCTGGAAGTTCTTTTCGTACTGGACGGTGTTTCGGCCTATTTTGGTCAGGAAAGCCGTCACATCGGGGATCTTCTCGGTTGGCTTGACGAGTTTCGTCTCAGCGGTCTGAATGAAATTGAGTCGCAGAGGACTGAACGTGCTGAATTGTCGTCGCAGCATGGTGTGGTGAACGTCGAAAATTTGTGCGGCTCACCTTATCACCACTCACACCAAGCGACAGAGGTCAGCTAGTTCTAATAGTCAGTCTCCAGAGAGTGGACTGGTAATGTATGTTCCGTCATTTTTATATTTCTGTTACATTGTGTACTTCTGCCAGCTCAACTGGACTTGCCCTGGCTGGTTATCAATCTTTAGGTAAAGTTTAGACAGCGTCATATGTGCAGCCGATCAATGAGCCTCAGTGAACAGTTTGGGATTTCCATTCTTCTACCCCGCAGTCCCTGTGACCCTAAGGCGATTAGAGTTTGCTTATGGAAAATGACAGTTTAATTTGACGCCTCGGGTGACGAGACTTTGGTTTCTAGCGCAAAATCAAGACTTACATTAAGTGAGCAATTTCTGGGGCAAGGTATTTCCATCTACGTCGGTCTTCAAGGCAAACTGACTGCCCAGCTAGACAGTGAACCTGAAGGACGTAGCCAAAACTGGATCAGGGACGATGAGAGAAAGTTCGGACAAAGGAAGCCCGGGGTTTGCATCAACAGGTACCGGATCAACGGTCACAGATGCTATTCATCAGATTCCCAGGCCAGCGCAAAGATCTGAGTCTGCAAAGCGCAACCCTGACCCAGATCAGCATGAAAATTAGGACCCTGACGTCGTGCAACCAAGTTATAGCGTTTATAGCAACATCTTTTGCCATAGAAGCCCAGAGTCCCCCACAAGATCAGCAATGAAACCACCGCAGGTTCCTTATCACTGTTGCTCACAAAGAAGTTTCAAAATACACGTTGGGGTGCCCAATGCGGTAACTCTTTGTCTGCTAAGACAACCCTAACAGTCCTTCACCACACTGACATTGTACTTCGAAACAGCTTAAGCATTGCCAAGTAAGCCCTTGCAGACATCGAAATCATCGCGCCATCGAAGCCATCGCGCCATCACAACCATCGCACGATACGATTTTACCCAGTTGAGACGTGGGCTAGGGTAGCTATCGACATCACCTCCACTAGGCAATCACGAGCAAGCCACACGATCACTATCTCGACATATAGACCACTCGGGTCCCAGTCTCGATATGGGTGAGATGAACGGGACTAGACAAAGTGACCGGCGGTGGCACCACGACCGGTGGGAGCGGCCAATTCACTTTGCTCCGCTAAACGTTCCACTGCATAGACGACTACAGACGCTGGCCCTGCTGTGGCACCTAATATCAATTCCTGCAACGCTGTGTCTATTTATGCTTGTGTGTGCCTTTCCACCATTCTGGCCGCTCGTGGCAGCATACATCATATACTGGGTGCTTGACACGAGTCCAGAGGACGGCCGTGTGGCCGACCGGCAGTCGCATTTCGTTCGCTCGCTGCCAATATGGCGGTACTTTGCAGAATACTTTCCCATTCAACTTCACAAGACCGTTGATCTTGAGCCGGCGTGGGAAGAGGTACAGGACTCGGACAGCGAGGATGACGACTTTGGGCGGGACACCAAGCTGGACAAGACCCTAAAGCTGATCAGGAAACTGGTCTTCTGGTGGTGGTTTTACTGGGTGGGAGAAAGCAAAACCAGACGGAGGCCTACAGGCAAGAGATACGTTTTTGGCTACCACCCGCATGGAATTGTGGGCATGGGTATTTTGGGAGCCCTTGCTACAGAGGGGGCCGGCTGGTCCAAGCTCTTCCCAGGAGTGCCTGCCAGCTTATTGACCCTGGCAAGCAACCTGCGCATGCCTGTGTACCGAGAGTACCTCATGTCACTGGGCATTGCGTCGGTGTCACGGAGGTCATGCGAGGCCTTGTTGGCACGGAGCCAAAGCATATGCATAGTGGTCGGCGGAGCGCAGGAAAGCCTTCTGGCCCAGCCAAACAAAATGGACCTGGTCCTGACCCGAAGAAAGGGATTTATCAAGCTGGCTCTGGAGATGGGGAACGTGGACCTTGTTCCGATTCTGGGTTTCGGCGAGAACGACCTGTACAACCAGCTTTCCGGCACCAGAACTTCCAAGCTGTACCGCGCTCAGAACCTGCTCAAAAGAATGATGGGCTTCACACTGCCCCTCATGCACGCTCGCGGGGTGTTCAATTATGATGTGGGGGTGATTCCGTATCGGCGACCGGTCCATGTGGTGGTCGGCAGACCTATTGCAGTGCCGCACATGGCGCATCCGAGCGCGAAGGACATTGACTACTACCAGATGTTGTATGTCAAGGAGCTGCGGAGAGTCTTTGAAGAGAACAAGGCAAAGTACTTTGTCAGCTATGACGGTTCCAAGTTGGAGGACTTTGAGCTGAATCTGGCAGAATAAGACGATACCGGCCAATTTTGCACTGTACATTACCATATTACACATTAATGCGTCAGTCACAAACCCGTCTGGTCATTCGGCACCCCAGGCCTTCAGCCACGTTCTGGCCCGCTGCGGGTGAAAAATTTGCGCCAAGTCAAATTACCCAGTGCCTTGCAAGTTCGAGCGCATTCCAGAAACTCCCTGTCATGGTGCAGTGTTTGTTTGTGTCCGCTCCTGGACCCCTACGTACCCCGCCACAATCGAATCCAGGGGTCCAGTGTCTTGGATTAGCCTTGGTGCCCGAGTGGCGGGGCCCCAGGAATATTTTTTTCAGCTACGAAAAGCTCCATATTATTCCGACGTGCAGCTCACATGGACATATGCAAGCCGCTCGTGGCCCGGGGTCTTTTTATATCTAGCCAATTCCCCACGACTCCCCACACTCACTCGCAAATCAATCTACACATTCGACTGTCAAACACACTCACACACTCACACAATGTCTCGACCAGAGTGCCCCGACTGCGGAACGGAACACAACCCATACTCGCCACGGTGTGGCTTCTGTGGAGCCCGGTTCAAGAAAGCGTAACACTAATTGGCCAGCATTTACCTTAAATGAAAGTGGTGATCCACGCGATCACCAGGAGAACATAAAAGACGCATGCGTCAGCAATTGGATCATTACAGCGCACGGCTTGCACGCGCGACGGTGAGACGCTGGGACGCCGGAGGACTAACATGTATTTATATTGAATGGAATACCAGCTCATGAACACATACATGTAGGGTTGTATCTACGCCTAGGACATCTAGGGTATGTCGTACCATGATTTCGTCCATTCATCGAATTACCGACACCAAACAAAAGAGCAGTCTCCGTGATGTCCACCTCAGGGGCATCTCATGCAAAATGCCCCGCCTTATTCGAACCCTGAAAGCGGCCTTCGCTGCATCACTTTTCGTGCTGCTTTCGTGTTTGGCTTCTTTCCGGTTTGGGTTTTCCTGAAAGAACACGGTTATGGGTTGCGTCAGGTCGCTAAGATTAATGCTGGTGATGCGTCATCACCAATGTCACGTGGAAGATTTATAATAAACTTGACAGATACCGGTAGTCGTCTTCCTCATCCAATGAAGTGCCCCATGCCACTACGAAGATTGGTATAGCAAGTCATCGACAGCGGCTTGAGCGGCTTGTCTCAGTCTTGCAGAAAAAACTACTCCTCTTCATGGCCATCTATTGCTACATCTGGCCACCAAGATGTAAGTCTGCAAACACATGCTAGCGCCACCTTCTCCTCACGCACCTCGCTCGTACTTACCTGCCATACCTACGGCCAGCGTAGAATATTTTCACGTGACCCAATGACGTAGGTGAGACATATCGGGTGGATCCGGACGATAATGCAGGCTGAAGCATAAAACTGTTATCTCTTCTCTGCAAACGCATCATCACGATGGCCTCTTGTCATTATTGTCACACCGAGGGCGAGGATTTTGTTTACATGTGCGAAAAGTGTCGGCGAAAGAGAACTTTATATTAGACAATGGACTTTTCGGCGCCAGAGCGCCACAGCGATAACAAAGGGTGCACCAACAACCGCAATGAACTACAACCATGGTCAAACTCTATCAGCACTGCAATGAACCGCTTGAATCACTCTCGACGTTGACACCAACTAATCTAATCACTCTCACAACTCAGCCTGGCGCAATGTATATATTTATTTGTCAACACGGAAAAACTCAGCGAGTACTTCCGATTAACCCGACCGTACACAGATGCGGCAAGTCACGTGTTTCAGTTCTACTTATACGATTTGAAGGACTCTCCATCACCAATAAAACTTTTCATTGTCCTTCCCGGTAGCACTCTCATTCTCTCTTCCCCTCTTTACGAATTAACCTGGCTGATCGGAGTCCTGCATACCCCCGCATCTGACGGATCCCCACATCAATCCCACAGTCAACACCAATCACGCCTGACAAGGTTGCCATGTGTGGCATCCAATGCTTGTAATTGCATATTACTGCAGGAACTTCCGCTTGGTCTTCCTGTTTTGGTTTCGGATAATTTGCGTTCCGGGTCACGTGGCCCTGGAAGTGCCCAATCCGTTCCAGCAACGGTTCCGTTCTGAGTGCACGTATTGATTTTCATCGGGTCTGTGGTTCGAGTTTTGTCACCAGGTTGTGTCTTTAATTCGTAAACCCAAGCCTGAACCTTAGTCTATGACATCATCGCTGTTACCCTGCAGCACGGACCTCAACGTCATTGCACAGAAGCTTTAGACCCGTGTCTGGCGTGACCTGTGCCTGAATTACAGTAGGTCAACACACGTCTTTGCCGGCAAAACACACTTCAGGATAAGAATTGAGTGTCCGTCTTTGACCTGTCAGATGAGATCATTATAAAGCGACTTGCAGACCGTTTTTCCTGCATTATTCACCCCTATCGATAGAACACTCCCAACGCCCACACATCTTCCCTGCACGTCAAATTATACATCCTGTACCTGTCTGTGCGAGGTGATGCGAAACTGCGTGCTTGGCTAGGCCTAGAAGTTTAACACGGCTGCATAGCCCAGGTACTAGCCGTCACTTCCGCGCGCCCTCGTCTGTCAAATTCATAGTTTCGCAAAGTTTAATCATTATATCATCGCACTTCTATGGCAAGTCATCGCAGACGTTTCATTTATACTCTAATCGATATCCGACCTTATCCGGCTCGTGCAGGGTTCCGACGGCTAAATATAGCATCGACACACTCAGGGTCTAGTCGCGCGTTTCAACTGAATTGCTCATATTAGCATTTTGTTATCAACCTCTGTGCCTTGCGTCTGGTCGTTACGCTCCAAGACCAAGACTCCGGCCCACCCGCCGAACGTTTTAATCAATGCATGGATTACCGCACGCCGGAGCCGATCTTAGATCTGGGGTATGCGGGCCGGTTTCACTTTGGCATCGTGATCGCTGCGGCTCACCCGAATGCGGAAATTGTGGCGGTCTCGGTGGCGTATTCAGGAGAGCACACAGCGATTGTGACAGATCATGGCAAAGTTGAGGAACAATGGACAGTCTTTCCCTCTCCTAGACTTCATCTTGGTGGGATTCCTTCAGGGCCGAGATGCACTCCTGTCGATCCCCCCACGTCAAAATTTTTCCAAGCCACACTGTGACTATTTCATGTATCTCACACTTCTCCTGCGCTTGCCCGACAGCCGATTGTTTTCGTCACCCAAGTCCGACCGTCACGTGACGCTAGGCTCGGATTTAATGGTTAGGTTACCCTGGTTACAGGGTTTTGTATAATCCTTGTAGCAATCTGGAGGCTAATAATGATGGTTGTAGCAATAGTAGCCGTTAAACAGCACCGCGGTGGCGGAGGCTCACTCAATTTACCCGGTGCCCGTGCTGCCCGCCCCCCAGCCCCCCAGTACGCCTCGCGGGTCGAAATGCTTTTGACACTGGAACTAGCTGCATGATACTAATCGTGCTTCAGTGTGCCCGTTTAGGAGTCATGCAGCCCGTGCCTTGCATCGAGGAAGCCTTTATAAGTACACTCCCAGTCCCAGGAAAACTTAATTCACCCACACACACACTATGGACAACCGCCCTGCAAAGAAATGTGCCGATTGCCAGACTAGGTTTGCTCACGACACAAAGGCTACTAGTTGTAGGATCTGTGGAGGCAAGCTGGTGGACAATAAGAAATAGTGCTATTCAGGAGCGATCAAAGCGCAAGGCAAACTGTGCAGCCCCTTGCTACCGCGCTATTCCCTACAGGCAACCCACAGTTGGCCGCTAGTACAAGCCAACCCAACCACCCCTAACGATCCCAACGAAAACTAAAAAACTTCGCCGATTCTCCTTACGCTGTTACGAACAAGACCAAACCCCGGTGGCCAGGTGTGAACAACACGGTATTGAACCACCTGCAGTCACCTCGGCTAACCAGTATATGGTTACTGCATCTGCCCAGCAATCTTACACACGTGGCCACGGCCATCATCATGTGATAACGCCTTGCTGCTGGGCTAAAAATTAAGTTATTTGTACATATAGTCATGAGCATTTTACGTCATTCCAATAAGTTACACTGTTACAGTACTTTATCACTCTATTAAATATCTATGCTCTATTCCTCCTCGCTGTCTTCGTCTTCGTCGTCCTCCTCCTCATCACTGAAGTCGTCCTCCCCGACGACGCTCTCGACAACAACCTCGTAGCCATCAGCCTTGAATTGTGATTCCAGTGAAGCCACCATGGACGGATGGCAACTGACAAAGATGCACGACGTCTTACTGTCGAACAAGGGGACCATGTACTTTTTGAGGACTCTCTGTAGATCGGCCTTGGTGACCTGTCGCGCCTTTGCCAGAAGCTTGTGGCCATACTCGAACCCTCGCTGCAGAAGCAAGCTGTCGTCATACTTGTCGCTGGCGGCAGCAAAGCCGTGTGACTCTAGCGAGGTGACGACGTTGACAAACGCACTGACAGCGCCCAAGATTTCCGACTCTTCAAAATCGTCCTCGCCGCTAGCCAGTCGCTTGACAATGTCTCGAGCAACGGCCACGGCACCACCGGCGTCAGTGCCACGCTCGACTTCGTAGGTCAGGGTAGAACAGTCCACGTATCGACGAACAGCAGTTCCGTACGCCAAACCAGTGCCTCGCACGCCTCTCCACAGGGGACCCTCGGTCATTTGCAGATATTCACCGCAGACAGCCAACGCTGGAATATCCGCGTTGTTGTAGTCGCTAATGCCCTGGCCAACAACTGTCAGCTGACTAGACTCAGAGCCTGCAAGAGGAATGATACGAGCAACACCGCTGAGGGACTTGCCCAGCTCGGTTCGGAAATTCAGACTTCGAGGAACGGGTACTAACTGCTTGGCCGCGCCATTTCTCAGCCTGATAAGTGGAGCCACTGGATCGCTCAAAGCCATAATATTTCCGCAAACCATGATTCGCAGGTTCTCTGGCGTGAACAGCTGCTTTCGCAAAAGCTCCAAATCAGCAGTCATCTCTTCAACACCCTCGCCCTCCTCTAGTCGTTCCGCGAGATCCTCGTAGAACTCCTCAGTCTCGAGCGAATGCATCATTCGGCGCAAACTTCGCTGGGTGAAATTATTTCGCACAATGGCACCGTTCATAACGTAGGTGGCGTCTCGTTTGTCCTCTGCCAACGAGTTCAAGTGTTTCTCCACGATAACACCGATTCGCTCTGGACAAAAGACGGTGTTGTACATGACTCGTCGAATCCACTCGACGGCTTCAGTGTACTTGTCTAACCGACACTCAATGTGTATTTGAATCAACTCAAGGATCAAGTCGTGACTGTCAACGGAGTACTCAGTCGTGTCCTTCTGTAGAGCGGTGGCGACCTCTTGAAAAGATAGTTTCACGCCATTATCCAGCTCCATTGGAAGTGCAAACAGGTTTCGCACAATGACGTTGAAGTAGGGCAGCAGTTTTTGGTCAATCTGCTCAGAAGACAGGTGAAGTCGAATAGTGACGAATTGCGACTTGAACTGCTCATAGTGCACGGCCAAGTCAAACCCGGGAGGCGTCTTCTCCGTAATGAAATTTTGAAACTGGCTTTCGGGTAGAGGCTCAAATGCTCCCGCTCGAGCGCTCTGGGTCTTGATGTATGAGATTTTGGTGGGATCAGGCGATACAAACTGGTCAATTAGCTCCTTAGGGATTGGCCTGTCGTTAAGGGCCTGGGCCTGCTCCAGCTTTGCCTGTAGCTTCTTCATACCAACTTCGCCGAACTTTTCCTTGTATTGCTTGGGTCGCTCTTCTTTTTCAGCAGCCAGCTGCTTGTACAGTCGAGCCGATGGTTTGGCCATGACGAGAACGTGAGGGTTCTTAATGAAATATTTTTCAATAAAACCAACCCACTGCTGCTTAGTCCAGGTTTTCAGAGAATCAAAATCTTCAACAGTTTGCATCCACTTGGTCAGATCTCTGCCTTCTCTGTCGCCGTAGATGAAGTTGGCGATAGCCACCTGTGCCAGAGTTGCGCTGTCTCTTTCAACTCCAACAATGAAATGATCCTTTTTTCGCTGGATGATATCCTGGATGAGATCCAAGTCAAACGTCTTGGTTTGCTCCTGAAGCACGTCCATGACGATACCCTCAACAGTCTCGAGGTTCTCCGTGAGAACGCCGGAAAAGTAGAAAAAGGCACCGGTGTCGATATAGTCAGTGGTGAAGTACTGGACGTTAGTAGCGATTGGATCAGGAATGTCAACCATAGCGGCCGTGAGCTTGCCCACACCCTCAGCAACGAGGTACTCTCCAATCATGTCAAGCGCGGTGTTATCCGCAACATCATTGCAGTATGGTCCGATCCAAG
This sequence comes from Blastobotrys muscicola, assembly GCA_003705745.3. NCBI lineage: Eukaryota > Fungi > Ascomycota > Dipodascomycetes > Dipodascales > Trichomonascaceae > Blastobotrys > Blastobotrys muscicola. The sequence continues at coordinate 309,290 of PPJL03000005.1, forward strand.
AGATCTGGACCTCACCAAGCGATTCATCAGCATCTGGGAACTCAACAGTCTGTTTCTTGTTTTCAGTAAGCTTCTCGGGTCGCTTCGTAAATGGCCGCTCAGGGGAAGGCGTGATGTCTGTAATGCCATCATCGAACTTGCTCATAACGTCGATAAGCTCTGCAGGGTCCACAGGACCACAAACAATCACACAGAGGTTATCAGGCCGGTATCTCAGCTTGTGGAAATCCCTGATCTGCTCATTGGTCAAAACCCGCAGGTTGTGCATCAGACCGCCAGTCTCGCTAGAATACCCACTCTCCTCAGCATAGAGTAGCTTTCTGGCGGCAACGTATGCCAGCGAATCAGAAGTGTTCTCAACTCCCTGAACCTCGCTGAAGACAACCCCCTTCTCTTCGCCCTGGCCATCAATGTGGTAGACCTCGGTCAAACAAGCGCTGTCGGTAAGAGTAGGATGAAGCAAATGATCTAGATAGACAGGCAGAAGGTCCTTGAAACCCTGCCAGCCTGCAGTCTCCAGCGTGTACACAGTCTGATCTGTATCGGTCCAGGCATTGGTGTTGGAGTAAAGCCTGTTTCCGATTCGATCCAGCATACCCTTGTATGGGTACTTGTCTGATCCCATAAAGACCAAGTGCTCTAGAGTATGAGGACATCCAGAATCGTTCTCGATCTCACTAGCGACCGCAAAATAGCCATTAACGATAGGCGTCTCGTGCTGAATGAGGATAACTTGCAGCTGAGTTCGTCTGGAAGCCCAGTTGAAGACATGGTGATCACTGTAGGTGGTGGCAAACTCTGCCACCAACTCAAAGGCACCGTTCGTAACAGTCATCACACCTTCACTGCGATCTCTGGCACCTTTCAAGTTAAAATATATGCGATCGGGGTTAGGGCCTAAGAATGCGTCAGCCGCAAACGCGCGACAGTTCGTCATCATCTGTCTTCAGCTAGAGGTTACGGACTAGGATGAGTAGGGAAGGAGAACCATTAGACGAGGTGCAATGGCGTGCACCTGAGTGGATTCAGGCCTTTGGAGGTCTGCGCACAGACAATGTTCTTGAATATTTTGCTCAGTCGCCGTTCTATGACAGATCATCCAACAATCAGACTCTCAAAATGCAGTCGCAATTCAGTGAACACTTGTACGGGCGAATAAACCACGCTCAGGAGCTGAAGAACATGAAGGGAGTTGAGTTTGAGGTGTATTTGGCTCACGAGCCCGATATGTGGATCATCAGAAAGCAAAACAGACTATCACCAGACGAAGTTCGAGTACTAGCGACGTATTTTGTGCTGCGAGAAAACATATATATGGCCCCATCGATACACGCCATTATCAATTCGCGATTACTGAGCACATCCCTCTCGCTGTCCAACGCACTGCAAAAAGTGTCCTCGCTCACAAGCTTCTCGCCATCTCAAGGCTACTCATACATCAACACTGAAGTCACAGCGGCAACGCTCGGCAACGCCGACGACTCCACGGCACAGTCGAGTGTAAACACACCGGCCCCGTCTAAATTGAGAAAATCGGCAGCGTCAACGCCGATGACAGTGTCTACGCCAGCACCAGGCACGACCCCAGCGTCTTCAAATACATCAAACAACACGGCAATCAATAACAATATACCGATAGCCTCGGTAATGGACGACGCGATGGTTGAGAAATCGATGGACAGGGCTTTGAGAATCACACTGACAAACACTGCGGTTTACCTGGATGGTTCAGAAACTACAGCCTCGGCGCTGGGATTGAGAGCAAACGTTACTGAAAAGAATCTCACCTCACCACAGAAGAGGAGGAGATAGAGCAACTAAAAAATAACGAGTACTAACGCCATAGGCAAATAGCATAATTGCATAAACTTCATAGCACTTCGTGAGAGCGTCAAGAGGTAAGACAACGGTAAAGGAGGTCCACTTGGACGAAAATGTTAATTGCTAGTTGGATTGGTCTAGGAGAAATGATTCCGTTGAGGATTTTCTTGTACTATATACATACATTTTTCTGCAAATTTGCAGTGTGCACTCAGTGCATTAATCTGTTGAAAATCGTAACCCGTATCGTAAACAAAAGAACATGTTGAAATCCCGTTAAAACAATGTCGTGATAAATAGTGTTGATAAATAAAGCCACATATGTTGAATCGTGTGGCAATAACCTTCGCTAGGCGAAGATTTAGGCAGCGTATCGCTCTCGGTAAACCTTGGCGGCGTTGACCATGTTGGTGAGCTGTCGCTTGGTCTCGTCCCACTTTCGGGTCTTGAGACCACAGTCTGGGTTGACCCACAGGTTCTCCTTGGGGTAGACACCAACAATGGACTTGATTCGCTCCTCGAACTCGTCCTGTGGTGGGACTCGTGGGGAGTGAATGTCGAACAGACCAAGACCAATGTGGTTGGGGTAGTTGGAGAACTCCTGAATGTACTTGGAGTCGTCCTTCTTGGAGAACTCGATGGAAACGACATCGGCATCCAGAGCCTTGATGTGGGCTGGGTCCAAGTCGGAGTAGCAGAAGTGGGAGTGGATCTGAGTAGAGTCCTGGACGCCGGAGGTGGCCAGTCGGAAGGACTCTGGAGCCCACTGGACGTACTCATCTCGCTCCTTACCAGCTCGCAGTGGCAGACCCTCTCGGATAGCTGGCTCGTCGACCTGAATGACGTAGACACCGGCAGCCTCCAAGTCGTTGACCTCGTCTCGCAGAGCAAGGGCCAACTGCTGGCACTGCTGCTTGTCGGACAGATCGTTTCGTGGGAAAGACCATCGCAGAATGGTGACTGGACCAGTCAGCATACCCTTCATTGGCTTCTTGGTGATGGACTGAGCGTACTTGGACTCCTTGACAGTCATTGGGTTTGGTCGAGAAACGTCACCAACAATGATTGGTGGTCGGACGTATCGCGAACCGTAAGACTGGACCCAACCGTTGGAGGTGAAGGCGAAACCCTTCAGCTGCTCACCGAAGTACTGGACCATATCGTTTCGCTCTGGCTCACCGTGGACCAGGACATCGAGGCCAATCTCCTCCTGGAACTTGACAACCTCCTGGATCTCCTTCTCAATGAACTTCTCGTACTCCTCGGCAGTGATCTCACCCTTGGTGAACTTGTTTCGCTGGACTCGGATCTCCTTGGTCTGTGGGAAAGAACCGATGGTGGTGGTTGGGAACAGAGGCAGGTTCAGAGACTTCTGAGCCTCAAGTCGGGCTGGGAAAGCGGACTGTCGCTTAGTGTGGGAATCATCGACCTCAGACAGTCGCTTTCGCACAGCTGGGTCGTTGGTGATGGAAGAAGCAGCTCGGGCAGCGATGGAGGCCTCGTTGGCCTTGAAAGCCTCAGCGACATCGGCACCGGAGGCGGCCTTGGCAATGATAACAACCTCAGACAGCTTCTGGGTAGCGAAAGAGAACCAGTCCTTGATCTCTGGGTTCAGCTTCTTCTCATTGGCGAGGTCAACTGGAGTGTGGAGCAGGGAAGAGGAGGTAGCGACAATGACTCGCTCGGCACCAACCTTGGCCTTGGCAGCCTCAACGGTCTTGAGGGCCTTAGCGAAGTCAGTCTTCCAGATGTTTCGGCCATCGACAACACCGACAGAGAGGATCTGGTTCTCGGTCAGGGCGGCGGCAACCTCATCAAGCTGCTGTGGGACTCGGACAAAGTCGTAGTGGAAACCAGCCACTGGCAGACCCTTGACGGCGGCCAAGTTTGGTCGGGCGTCACCGAAGTAAGAAGCAATGATGATCTCTGGGATACCGGCCTCCTTGGCCAGGGTCTCGTAAGCAGTCTTGAAAGCAGCCTGGACATTGGCTGGCAGGTCCAGAACCAGGATTGGCTCGTCAATCTGGACAGTCTTGGCACCGGCGGCAGCCAGCTTCTTCAGGATCTCAGCGTAGACTGGGACCAACTTCTCGAGGAGGGAAATTGGCTCAAGGTCGAGAGAGTCTTTGTCGGCCTTACCGAGGAACAGGAAAGAAACTGGACCAACCAGGACTGGTCGGGTCTCAACACCCTGGGCCTTGGCCTCAAGGTACTCATCGACTGGCTTAGAACCGTTCAGCTTGAACTGGGTAGAGTGGGAGAAAGTTGGTCGGACGTAGTGGTAGTTAGAGTCGAACCACTTAACCATCTCAAGAGCTGGAACATCGACGGCGGCAGCAGACTCGGTGGCTGGTCGCTGGAGACCTCGACCCATGGCGAAGAGGGTGTCAATGGCTGGCAGGTTGTACTTGGAGTATCGCTCTGGGATGACATTGAAGAGCAGAGACAGATCCAGGACCTGGTCGTAGAAAGAGAAATCGTTAGAGGCGATGATGTCAACACCAGCCTCCTTCTGGAGCTTCCAGTTGTGGGCTCGGAGATCCTTACCGGTCTGGATCAGCTCCTCAGCAGTGGCCTTGCCGCCCCAGTAGGCCTCAGTGATCTTCTTGAGCTCTCGCTGAGCGCCAATTCGGGGGAAACCAAGAACTGATGACAGGACCATTGTGATGATTTCTATATTTTTCACACAAAATTTGTGAGAAGGTGAGGATCCCCAGGGGGGATCGAGTCCTTTTATATTCCTTGTTTTGACAGCCAATCAGCGCGCGCACACGCAGAGCACGCCATCATTGACTCACACCCGAGAACGGGATTGACTCGGGTCAGGGGTTGGGCACCCATCAATTTTCAGGAGAAGTACGCGGAAGAACTCAACAGTTTGCATGTGCGGGTCTGTTAGCATGTGATTCTGTCAATTGGTTGTGCCTGTGCCGTGTACTATCGTGCATACAGCTAAACGTGGCTACCACGTTTGCCTCGTACTGCTAACACAGTAGTTTCACATTGTTCTACTATGTGTGAGCTGATCAATGGCGCGCTCAAGCAAATGTGATTTACATCGGGCCATGCATTGATTCAGCGACAAGCATGAGAGCTTATCATGTACGCACCTTGATCGATAAGTGGGCTTTGAGTGTTCGAAGGGAATTGACTACCCGCTGTTAGGGGTCAATTGACGCTAGAATTGCAATATCAGCTTGATAACATTGGAGAGTTGATGATATTTGAGACTCTGCTAAACACTGAAATTCCTACTGTATGTACGTGGTGAGCAGATCAGCCTATCTCGCTTGCATACAGCCAATTGGATAATTAGCGCGATGCATGTTATCCCCACTACAGAACACTGCAGTAACCAATTTTCAGGCAACACCAAGTCAAGATGCTGCAATATAAAAGGCTGATTCTCTCCAATTGAGACTTACTGGAGGAATTGAGCTGACTTTAGTGAGCTGCCTCGAATTCAACTTGAAGTTTTGTGCCCGCAATTGAATCTACGAGACTTCGAGGAATGCATTCTGAATAAGGTTCTCAGATTGCAATATGTGAAGACAGATCTTCTCGTTCCCTATCTGCCCTAGTCGCTTGTTGAATCTGCGCCAAAATTTTAAGCGTGATCGGCGCTGTCATGTCTCAGGATGCAGCCGGGTAACTGGCATCGGTCCTAATCTTTTTGGCACCGCATCCATTGGTTGGGACTGGTTTGACGAGCTTAGTGTAGCTAGCACTTACGTACAGAATCGTTAGTCAATAGTCATTTCTACCTATTAGCACAGTCAATTATCTCGTATGGATCAAGTCTTGGCCTCGGGCCTACCTCTGTCCATGTCGACCAAAATCTGAGCACTGTGGCTCTTTTCTTCATACAGTTTTGCTAATTCCGCCACCATCTTTCCACGGCCTGTACTAGCCACAGACCGGGATCGCGGCCCGAAGCGCGGCGGCGGTGGTGCAGGTATTTCAGGCGCAGAAAACTGCCGCGTGGATGTGGAGGATGCCGAGGATGTGGGGTTAACTGTAGTTGCTCGTTTGAGTCTTGCGGGCACCGGTGGTGGGGGCATTTTTAAAGCAGCGGCAGACGGCGCCGTCGATGATGCAGATGCTGTAGATATGTTGACCGGGTCAAACGGATTTTCAAAAGGATTAGACTGAAGTTCTGGATTTGAACTGTTCCTCGATGGATACAACGGAGTCGAGATGTGGCTGGGCGATGCAGGTACGTGAATGGATGGAAACGGCGTGTGCCGTTTCTTAACCTGCAGGTCTGTGAGTGATGAGTGCCGCGAATGGTCAAATCTAGCAGGCGACGCGGTAGGCGACAGGGAAATCAGCGATGGATGTCGGTTGTGGTTAACAAAATCCCAGCATTCGATCAGGTTCCGCAGAAAGCGAACGCCAATAGCAATGCCTTCTTTCGTGACAGAACTCAGTCCGATCAGACTAGGACCCACAGCTGCCGCGAGTGTGTTCGATGTTTGGAGCGTCCGGTCTTTATTCTTTACGACCTGGACAAGAATCGGGAGAAGAGCGGACAGTATCTGCTTCGACAATTCGGACAAACTGACAAATGTGGCGCTGGTGTACTCCCTGGTGTCCTGAAGCGGCAGTTTGATGTACTCTATCGGTAGCACTGGCGATGGCAGTTCATATAAATAAAGCTTGAGCACAGATGCGGTAATGTGAGGACCGTAGTCGTCCAAATCCAAAAGTTGTTCTCGGTCGTAGCAGTCTCTGAGAATGTACAGCAGTTCTGGGTTGTTTGTCCTGTTGAATATGCCCTTGCACACCGGTGCCGTGACCTTCAAAAAGCTGATAGCGTCGTGCCATAGGTTTGGCATCTCATATGCGTTTTCCACCTTGTTGTAGCTTATTTGCGCTCCAAAGATAGGCGTGTGATGCCGTGGGATCGTTATTCGGTCCTCCACTTTGAGATCATGGAGATACACTAGCGGTCTAATGTTGATGAGAGTGATATCTAGCAGCTGTGCCAGTTGCGACAGTGACGAGACATGGACCAGTTTCTTCTTGAACTTTGACGAGACGATACCTCGCAGCATCTCCGTGACGGCACGTACCCACCAGCTCTCGTGACAGACATAAACCTTTTGTATTCGCTTCTTGGTGTGTCGTTCAAGCATAGCGTAAGTCTTGGCCACCCAAGACCAGCTTGGTTTATTTGGTGCTCCACAGGCAAAGAACAGAAGAGCGTAGTTGGTCTTGGGCAGGTCCTGCAGCACGCCATTGACCATTTCTGAGTAGTTCTCCGAATTGGCGGGCGGCAGCGCCGTGGAGTCGATCACCACCAACGGCAGCCTAGTAGCAGGGTCAAACGTTTTGGTGACATGAACGACTTTAGACATTGCTTAAACGTAAGGCTGATTAGTATGATGTCGATCTGTATTGAATTTCGCCGAATGGATGGTGAACTCCTAGTATGCGTATGCGATGTGCGATTGATTCCGATTCGATTACGTAGTGGTGTGAAAGGTGTTGAGTTAGTGAGTGTGTTGCGAATAGACTCTAGTGAACAGTAGTGAGAAGTCTGCTCGATGCCAATGTAACAGTTAGTTGTTTGAACGAGTGTCGGTATGATGTCGTTTAGCCGCCGAGGTCAGTGATCAGGTGACCAGATCAGGTGACCGGCTATTGCTGGATATAATGGTCCAATGAATGGCTAATGAACCGTCCAATGAAATGCCCAAAAGAGTTATGGCGTATGCAATTTTAGAAGAGACGTGGTGTGGTGTTGTGTGCCCGTGTTGTGATGATACATCCCAATACAGTGGACCCATATCAGTGGCCACGGCATGGACGCGTTCAAGCCACTGACGCCTGTATCGGCGGGGGCCCCTCGGGCGGCCCGTCCGCAAATGACTGGAATCATTGGCACATCAAAAGCTATCCAGGTCTTTAACAATGGCCAATTGTCATACACGATTTGTCAGCACATGGCTGTCCCTGACCTATGTCGGTTTGCCCGTGTCTGTCGACGGTTTAGAGAGGCTGCTTACGACGATGATTTATGGCAGTTGAGGATATCAAATCTTGGATTATCCAACAAGCCTGTCAGCCCCGCCACAACAAATTCCATAAGTCCCCTGGATGCCCTCGACACATATATCAACACTGGTCATCCCCGCCAGGACCTGCTGCGGGTATACCAGGTTTTAGTACCGTTCTACCAAGATGATAGTCTGGTGTATAAGGTTTACTCTGACCCCTCAGATCAGGCCAAGGTGCTGAAGCAATTGACGAGATTTTGTCATGTCGACCCAGTGGAAGAGGACCACGAGGACAAAGTTGGAAAGATTACGACCGCTATAGACTTGTTTGAGTCCGCAGCCCTGGCCGAGTTTGAAATGGCCTACGACGTGGAGAACAATGAACGCATGAGACAGTATGCCAACGTGCTAATAACACTCACGAGTGGCGACTCGTGTGTGCAGCTATTTCTCCAAAAGTGCGCACTCAACAAGGATGAAGAGGAACTGAAAGACGCTGCGCAGTATTTTGACGGGTCAAAGCTCGATCAGGACAAATTCACTCAATATCTACAGAGCGTCGCAAAGGGCATCAACTCGGAAGGGGCCAAGATCGACCAAATCTTCCCACAGGGAACGCCGGCCATCTTGCCGTTATTCGAAAAAGTTTTTGAAGAAAACGTGATGGACCTTGTGAGCGACATTATTGTGCATGCAAAGGTAATCTCGAAACAGGCGTACCTTTCTGTTGTGCCTGAAATCTACGCAGGCCTGAAAGACTTCAAGGAGCAAATCAAACCCTCCAGCAACGCCGGACCAGAATACCTCCATAGAGTAGCCATGATCATCGACGATTTGTTTGGGGTGGAGGTTAGTCAGTACCTACGCCAAGAGGTGGAGGCGTTTACTGAGCTAGCCGAGAGCATGGTTGAGAAGTTCGATTCTGACGTTGCTCAGGGAGAGAAGGAGACTGAGCTCTTTCTTTGGAGCAACGTCGTCAACAAAGAGCAGGAAAAGTCGGATATTTTGAGCTCATTCAAAAAAGTGTTTAGAAAGCCGGCAGTTTTCGGATCGGCCGCCAAAGCGGATTCTCTAACGACTCCCACAATCTCCAGGGCTCCAACCCCACAGGTTCCCACAACGGAACTAGACGCCATGATTGCCCTGATGCACAACAAGCTAGAGGGAATCAAATCGTTAATAAGTCTGGAGCTTGCCATGTCGTTACTGAAAGCCGGACGAGACTCTGTCGAGCGAATAGCAAAGTTTGGAAGCATACACGATGGAACAAGTTCGGAGTCTGCGCATACACAGTGCGAGGCTGTATTTGTGGCGTTAATGAATGTGCTGGGCAAGCACCACGTCACGGGTGCCTTGGAGAGAGCAGTGGGTACGTTGAATCAATATGACCCAAGACAACATCGTCAAATCAATACCGAGGCGGGCGGCACAAGGTCTGCAGTCGAGCCGCTGGCCATTTTCGCCGAGCTGGTCAACATTGGAGATCTGATTCAGCAAATGATTGAGGTGTTTTTCGAGGAGGAACTGGTGAGCAGGAGATATGTGGATAAGTCGGATTTCCTGTCGCCATCCGTTAAGGCCAAGAAGAACTTTGAGCAGACTTTAGATGACGCCGTGGCAACGGGCTTGAACCGAGGTATCGACGTTCTTATTGATCAGATTGATTTCTTGTTTGTGACTGCACAATTGGGCTCAGACTATAACCCTCTTCCAGGCTCTGATATTTACGACATTGGGCCCACTGATGCTGCCACTAAGGTTGTTATTCTGCTTCAGTCGCATATTCACCTGCTGGTCGGCTCTACTGACAAGTCAGTAATTGATGTTTTCCAGCAGGAGATTGGACTGCGATTCTATGGTTCCATTTGCAAGCATCTGAAAAGACAGGTTGTAAGCTGTGATGGAGCTATAAAGTTGATTTCGGACATTAATCATTACTACAACTTCATTCTTCAGTTGAGGCAAAGGCAGATTCTGCCGTATTTTGCAGCTCTGAAGGAAATCGGCCAACTGTTTTTGATTGATGGCAGTGACGCGAAAGCTCTGGGAAAGACTCTGAACGACATGAACAGGTTCAAGGGCGTGATGCAACCTGACGAGGTTTACGAATTGGTTCAACGAAGGGCCGATTGGGCTCTAGTGAGACGGGAAGTGGAAAAAGTAATGTACGGGTTTGGACTAGAGTGTTTGACGATGTGAACGGCGTTGATTTATGTGTATATGCATTGGTGGAATTAATGGTCATTAGGCGTTAGGCGTTGGCTTAAGTTAGATTTCTCAGAGAAATCATTTTTGGCATGACAAAAGGCTGGAAGCTGACTGGTTCAGCTGGCTCGCCCGGTTCTCGGTTAGTATAGAATAAATAAGCGCATCTGCTCGGAACGAACAAACAAACGCTGCAGGCGTCACGTACTTAGTTCAAGGTGTATGCTGAAATCGAGGTCCCGTGGCAACGAGTCGAGGTACGACTTTGGAGGCGATTTGAATCCCGCTAGCTCAAGCTTTCTCAGTCTGGTGTACTCTCTTGCCGTTCCAGACAACGGCATCCAAGACTTTTGGTCGTTTTCTGCCAGCGACAGAAGCAACTTGAAGGTTTTCAACGTTTGCGGAGGTGCCTGTGCAAGCGTTCGCAGTCGCTCGGAAAATGTAAAGAAACGGAACGCAGGGTTGTTGTAGACGACGCTGAGATGTTCCATTGGACCCAGATCCGAGATTGAGAACGGGTAGCACCACGTGCAGTTCGTCAGGCTCAGACTTCTCACATCGCCACTCATAGGCTCAGTTCCCTCCTCGTACATGATATTGAATCCCTGAAGATTCAGACGTTTCAGTGAGGTGAATCTCATGGCGTCGTTGACGATAAAGGATGGGAGAGCGAGGCGCTCGCTTGCAGGAGCATGAGCGAGCTTTGAAATGGCAATGAACGAAGTGAGCTTGCGGGCTGCGTCCTTGGGGAAGTACTTGAGCCAGCCTGACGAACCGTTGAGACACACCTCGAGTTTACTCAGGTTCGGGCTGGTCATGATGATGCGACCGAGTATTTCTGGTTTCCATTCCTGGAGACTGGGCTTAGCGATAACGAGGCCACGGACAAATGCTAGCAGGGGATCCGGCATCACCTCCAAAAACGAACTCATTTGTTCCCACGGAACGAAAACTGTTTCAAACATGACTGGAGAGCACTTGTTAGCAGGTACGCATTGTGTCAGACATCGACCAGACCAGGTACACCATTATTGTCTATCTTCAGCACAGTGACAGTCTATTAGCAGTCACTGCCCGTAGCAATTTGCAACTGTGCTGGATCCTTCATCCAACATCACCGATATCGGACATACCACATGCCTCAAGGTCCAACAGGATAGGGAGAGCCTGAGGACGTCGTCGTCGCTGACTAGGTCCACCACTTGACACAGGACCTCCGTAGGCAGGTCCACCAGTCGTAGCATGACTCTTGGTGCTGGTGACGTGCGAGGTATCCTGTATGGCTCTATGGTCGTGTGGCCGTCCGGGAAGTCCCGAGCGAGTTTATCCGATGCGCGAAGTCAAATGGGGTTGGAATGAAGTTGGGGTAGCTGCAAGGGGTGTAAATGCGTACAATGTACAGGGTAGGTTAATACTGTAAGAGTGAATGTAACGCAGGTGTATTGGGGGTAAGATGGACAGTGTCTGTGGTGCTCACTTGGGATGCAAACGGATATTGATTGCCTTGTTGCGGCAATGAGTGGCTAATATTGTGAGCAGGCAGTTAGATAGACAACAGACGGAGTAGCGCTGATTCGCTTCAGGTTTCTTGTGTCAAACCCTGGCCGCAATATTCTCTATCTGCTTCAGCGATAACTGTGTAACGGCAACACAAGCCTTACAAGCATCTGAGCGCATAGCCATGCATATCCGCGAAATAGTGGGCAAATGTCACAACGGTCGTCGGTGTTTTCTAAGATCAAGCTGTTTGGGCTGCTTGAGCTTCAGAACCGTTCATCTGGTTACCAGCCAGTGATTGAGCGGAGTCCAGGCTATTCCGATATGGCATAACGTTCATGTTGTCTCGAAAATACTGTCAACAGCGATCTCCATCGTTGACTTTGTAAAATTCTCGAGGTTTAACCCTAAGCTTATGAGCGTGTCTCACTAAAAATGGATGAGAGTCTGAACAAACAATGTATGGCCTCAGCATCAACGCGCCCCTCGCCAGCCCATGGTCTACCACGTTGCACGTATAACTGGCAACACGACAATCTAGATCTAACGGCCCTCCGAATGGGCCGATATGACCCGAGCGCATACGAGCATTTACCAGGGTAATACTCTCAAAACAGTGAAAATGTGCTCACCAAGAGGCCGCGAACTCTTGGCCCGCGCCCGCCTCACGCTCGGCATATGCACCTAACCCCGTTCGGGCTATTCATCTGATAACCATTCCCATACGATAGGCCATAGAACGGCTAATTGGTTGATGGGACTTCTTACAGAGGCACTCTAATAAGTGCACCGATCTGAATTGCGCTAACCAACCGCCTTCTCCAGCTTGATTCCGGCGTATGTTGGCTGAAAAATTCTGAACCGTTTATTTGCTCATATCGGCGGCTGCAGGCCGTGAGCTAATACCTCCCGGTCAGAACTGGGCAAAACTATAAAAGCCGTCGATCCCTTCCTATCATTATCGATCGCTTAATAAGTCTAATCAACCTCAAAATGAAGTTCACCACCTTCGCTGCTCTCATCACCGCCGTTGCCGCTCACTCCAACCTGACTGTGGCCAACTCCAACTCTGACTTGGATAACTTGCACGTCCTCATCTCCGACTCTAACCAACTAGTCCTCGGATACGGTTCCCTTTTTGAGGTTGTCGTCAAGAACGCTACCTTGTACGACGTCGACAACAAGGAGTACGTCAACGTTGACTCCAACGGTTTGCTTTTCGTCGAAGCCTCCAACATTACCGGATTCAACTACACTTCCGATGGCTACCTGACTTACAACGGTGCTAAGGAATTCCTTGCCGTTCCAAACGCTCAGGGTCACGAGGTCCACGTCGGCCCAACCAACTCCTCCGTCAACGCTACTACTATCAACCTCAAGTACCACGCCCACGAGATGAAGAGCAACATGACCATGAACACCACCGCCTCCAGCTCCTCTTCTGCCCCAGCCGCCACTACTACTCCAGCTAAGAACTCCGCTGCCATTGGCACTGCCTCTACCGTCGCTGTTCTGGCTGCCCTCATCTCCACTCTCTGGTAATTTTCCTTCCACACTTTGTGAATTAATGTTTTGTACCTATGATAGACGATTAATGACTTAGACTTTCTATCTTAGCTCTCACGTGAATATTGTCATGTTTCATTGCGGCTTCGGCTATATAAAAATTAGGTCAGAACCGCAGCAGCCTTGCAGAAAGCAAAAGAGTATGGACGACACCGGAATTGAACCGGGGACCTTTCGCATGCTAAGCGAATGTGATAACCAACTACACCAGACGCCCCAATGAGAACGTCGTGTCGTCAGGACGATGATATCGCCAAATTTCAGCCGCAGTGGATGCGGCGCGAAGTTTAATTTTTGCTTCAAGTTTGCCGATATTTGGACCAGTGTAGCGTCCCCGGGGTGGCAAGCATATTGGGACGTTATTTCAAGACCGCTCTCAATTTCTCATGGTTTACAGAGAAAAAGTTAAGTTATTTTGACGTTAGCGCTATTTACATTGTCAGACCTACCCGGTCCGCTGTGCATGGGTAGTCGTCACCTTGAGGTAGTCTCGCTGCTTCCGAGTTCGTAGTGCCTTTTCAGTGCTATGCCTCTCGCAGAGGCTTCATTTGGTATGAATATGACGGTTCGCGATTGGCATTGGTCACAGCGTACTGCGATACTGCTCTGCTTGCAAACTAGACTTCGTGGATGGCCTCCGCTAGCTTAATCCACTCCCTGACACCCGAGACCCATGGATCATTGTCGCTAGGGACGTGATCATGCCCCCAGACGGTGACTCTTGAGAAGTTCTCCACCGCCCTTAGTACTTTCACTGGTTCTTCTTCTACCTCCGAGGGCTGTTTTTCTTCTTTCAAATTGTAGCCCATGTACCCTTCTGGGACGTCGACCTGTTTGGGCAGAAGCCGTCGTCCTCTGAAGTATCGTTCCTCTGATCCTGGTGTTGCGATAAAGAATTTGTCAACGTTGGCCGAGCCATTGTGCTGAATCTTACAAGGTAGCACGTGACATTCTGTTGATTTCGTCGGTTTGTCTGTTTTCAGGACAGTGTTCATTGTTCGCGTCTTGGTCGCGTCTCACGTCACACATGACTAGCATTTGGGACTGGTAGGTAACCTTGTCATGACATTTCGACACTTGATTTCAAGGTGAGTATTACAACTGGATTATTCTAATTAAGCAAAGTCGATCCTGTCATAGGAGTCGTGATTGGTGTTGCCGCCTTTGTGCTCACAGAGCAGCGTGAGCAGCGTGCACCTGGCCACACTCTCAAGGATCTACTGTTGAGAAAGTATGGTCCTTCTGCCAACACCAACGCCTAACCATGTACAGACGCACGGAACATAAGACTGATGAAGCATCAATGAACCCGTCCAAAACTTCGTACCCGACTGCTACATTCAGTATACCGTAGTGAGTCTATTGTCAATAAATTATGTCGTGCGGCATCCTTGTCACTGAACAAAGAACTACCGACTTGTTTACTACCAGGTCGCTCAAGCCTTGGCTCAAGCGGGCAAGTTAGGAATCGCCCCCGGACCATCCATTCTTAATCTCTTAGCCTCGTCCTCCTCACCCTCGGAGTTCTTCCTCTTCTTTGGTTTTGGCGTGCTCTTCTTCTTGGTAGCCAGCGGTTTCTCTAGACCATCCGCCACGAGAATCTGCGGCTGATTTCGTTTTATCCACTCAATGAGACTCATTGGGTTTCGAGCGGGTGGAAGCGACTCCTCGTCTGATGAAAAGTCTATAGACTCTTCTGTAAGCTTGAAATAAGCCTCCGCTTCAGGGTTCAGCGGCTCATTTGGCGGTACGCTCGTGCTGAGTTCTAATTTCAATGCTGGGTTCAAATGATGCGATGAGTTGACTTGCAGGAGAACATCAAGCAATCTGCTCTGTTCTCTGTGTATTCTGTTGAAGATTTTCTTGAGATGCTGCTGCTGTGCAAAAAGGTCATCAGATTTTGCAATGACGTCGTTGAATTTGAGTTCCATCTTCCGATACTTTTTCTTGAAGCTTTTGTATGGCACTTTTTCGTATTGCTCAGTCTTCACAGGCGGCTTAAACTCCTCTGGCACCGGATACACCGCCTCGGTCTGTGTCGGTATTGGCGCTAGAATTGGCGCCCCGGGTGGTGGAGCTCCGTATGCATTCATTCCATTGATTCCCGGTAGAATCGGGTGGTGGTAGTTGTCTCCCATACTGGATTGAGTCCTGAACGTGCCTACAGATTAGTCACCCTGTTCCTATGCGCGTCGTTAGGGCGTTATGGTGTCGTTATGCTCGATGTCAATGTGCTGCGCGTTGCCTTGATATTCAACGTCGGCCGAAATGACCTGCGCGCCGACCTCCCCACACTTCATCCGAGCACTTACCGAGTGCTCAATCAGCCGAAAATGAAACCCGCAAACCATCCGAGAGTAGGCCAGCTCGACGCCTCAATCCTGGACGGCGAGCTCCTGTCGCTTCTCAAGAACCAACTATGGTGCGCCTTCCAACACTACAAACCCGAAATCAAAGACAAATACGAATCTGAGCTGCTGCTACTACTCAAGCTGGCCCTCTTCAAAATCACCGTATGGGATCACTCAACGACCTATGGTGCGAAGCTACAGAATCTCAAGCTCGTCGATTCGCGATCAGGAAGAGCCCTCCGCGATATTTCCTTCACACAAAAGCTGGGCTACGGTGCGCTAGTTGTCGGAGGAGCCTATCTCTGGGAGAAATTAGAACATCACATTGCGCTCTCTGAGGACAACCGCCTAAGAAAGTTCACAGACACTCTCAGCTCAATTTGGTCTGTTTCTTCGCTACTCAATTTTGTCCTCTTTCTCTACTCTGGAAGATACAGCACCCTCATTCTCCGACTACTACGCATTAGACTGGCACCCGCATCTCGAAAGGTCAGTCGACAGGTCAATTTCGAGTTTCAAAACAGACAATTGGTGTGGAACGCATTCACAGAATTTCTACTATTCATCCTGCCGCTGCTCAATGTGCCGAAGCTAAAGCGACAGCTCTCGAAGCTGCTGTTCAGCAGGAAAACTGAAAAGGCTAGTGGCGAATTGGGCTTTCTGCCAGAAAAGACGTGCGCAATTTGTTTCAAGGAAGCCCCGCAAGGCTCAGCGCAAACTCACACGGACGTTACTAACCCATACCAAATTGCTTGTGGGCACGTCTATTGTTATGTGTGCATCACGACGAAGCTTGCGCAGAACCAGGGCGAGCCCTGGGCGTGTTTGAGGTGTGGAACAGAGGTTCATAGTGCTGAGCCTTTTATGGATGTACAGTAACCGTGATGGCATGAATAACTTAATGTATATTAGTGCGTCAGTCCACTAGCGCAGCCTGTCTCCTGTAAAACTCGACAATCTGATCAGTACTGGTAGCATCCTGTGGACCCTTATCCTCTCGGACCCTGATGAATCGAGGAAATCGCAGTGAAACACCCTTACCAAGCTCATCCATACCTGCTCTGTACACTGGACTCAAAGACAAGTCGGCGGTCAACACCTCCCAGACCACCCTTGGCTCGAACCAAACATCGGGCTGCTGGTTACCAGCGTCGTCGTGGCACACATAAGACTTCTTTTCCGTAAGCTCCTCCTTACTGAGCTCGGTGTGAAACTGCTCAAGATTCGCCTCACTAAATCCAGTACCGATTTTGCATACAGTCTCATATTCCTCAGTGTTGGAGTTGTAACAGCCGAGCAGGAAACCCCCGTACCAATTGGTTCGTTTGCCTTTACCAAAGTACGCACCCAGCACCACCAAATCCAGAGAGTCACCGACGCCGTCTAGATAATCCTTCTTCAGCTTGAGCCAGTTTCTGCTTCGTTTACTCGGCTCGTAATAACTGTCTTTACCATCCATCATCTTGACCATGAGACCCTCGCATCCTTCCTTGATACTGGTGTCTAGAAAAGATTGGATTTCCTCTGTGTTTTCTGAATTCATGCTCTTTGCAAATTGGAACTGGCCTGGGATCTCGCTGAAGTGTTCCTTGAGCAATTCACGTCGCTCGGCCAGTGACTTTTGCAGCACTGGCGCTCCGTTCATGTACAAAATGTCAAACACGAATAGACAGATTCGCACTGTAATTGAGCCTTCTTCAACATCTTTTCGTTTTCGCGTAGAAAGGACCTGGAAAGGTAAAATCTTGTTTTGCTCCCGATCCCACGCAACGGCCTCGCAGTCCAGAATAAAACTGCTGGCCGCAGTGGCATCACCAGTTGTGGCTAGCTTCGGAGCCAGAGACAAAATGTCAGGGTATCGCTGGCTCATGTCTTCTAGATTTCGAGAATAGACAAAGAATTTGCCGTCGTCCGTGCTGTGAACCTGCGCTCGCTCACCGTCGTATTTGTATTCACAAGTGAATCGAGCGTCCGTGAATCTATCCAGAACTTCAGTGATAGACTTCGTGGGCTTGGCCAACATTGGTTTTAGAGGAACGCCAGGCGATATTTTGCAGCTGTCCGCTAGCTTGCTAATGCCATTCTCCAGGGCGGCTTTGATAATGAGCTCATAGTTGGGCAGTTGGCAGTAAACGTCTCTAAACAGCTCTTCCGCATCAGCGACGGCATGCTTCTCCTCTCTTGTTTTCTTTTCATGAATCACAAATGCTTGGGCCAGAGATGTGAGTACGGACTTTTCCGCGATACCGATTCGCAGCTTTCCTTCTAGTGTTCGCACCAGGAACTTAGCCTCAGTGCCCTTGCATGCGGTAAGCAGTCTCTTGATAGTGGCAATCTTTCTGTCCTGACTGGATTTGCCTGTAGTCTTTGCAATGTCATTCAGGCCCTGGAATACACTGTTGACGGTCAGCGCCTTGGGTGCAAACATTGTGGGCTGGCTGCTTCTGGCATTGAGTGCAACCAGCCCTAGATCACCAGTCTCTTTATAAGAGGCATTGATCTGTGCCATTGTCTTTCCACAGGCCTCAGCCAATGACTTCTTGATCAAACTCTCGCCTAGTCCCAGCTCAAGGCCCTCGTACTCCGGTCCGAGACGGTTGATAAAGAGATACGTAACCATCGGCAAATCGCTGGGGTTCGTTTCCAGTACCTGGACGAAGAAAGCGGTGCAAATGGCATTGATCTCCAGTCGTTTGGTGGTTGCCTCAACCTTTTCAAACGTTGCTGTTAGCGCCTGATACGGAATTGGCTGGCCATCTTTCAGGCCGGGTGGCGTTTCCTTTGTCTCTAGAATCTCAACTGCCTCTTCCACTTCATTCTCTGGGTTACTCTTGGTCTTCTTTACGGCTCGCTCTGGAGACGGGGACCGTGCCTTCTTCTTTGGTTTGGCGGCAAAGAAATCACTTTGTTAGCAGCGCTATCTGCGATGTACTCACTTGACTGTTTTTTGTGTGGCCGGCATAGTTCGGTATGCAATGGCGTGGAAGTTCCTCAAACAAAGCCCAATGTTTCTATTTACAAGCGTCCGACGGATAATGTGGGCCATCAGGCTGGGGCAACGCGAAAACATCGCGACGCGAACGCGTCGCTACTAGGTGGTGGTGGTGGCGGTGGCGATGCGCAGGCGGGCATAGTGTAAAAGGAAGAAGGGTGGTTAAAGGCTTTATATATAAACAATGTGCAGGCGGTTTAGGCTAGTCTTAGTCTGGTTAGCGTGGTTATGCGACAGGGGTCTATGCATGGTACGCCAACTACGCTGGTGACTTGGTTGAGATGAACGTAATGAAACAACTCACCCACTCGCTAGACTAGTGCGTGGGCTCGTGAATAAATAATGCTACTTTGTATCGCTCAGGTGTCTTGCTCGCTTCTGAGCCTCCTTCTGCTTCTTGACCATCTTCGTCACCAAGGCAGTTGTATCAAACAGCTCGAAAATGAATCTTCTGACGGGCAGTTTGTACCTGTATTTGGCCAGCAGGTTCATCGCGTCTAGGTATAGATCAATAGACTGAAACCGTGAGGCATACATTCCCTTGAGCCTGACGAGCTCCTTGGATGCCTCGTTGGCTAAAATCTGGTTGGACAAGTTGGACACCTCATGAAGGATATTGCGCTTGACAGGATCGTTTGACAGCGTCACAAAGTCAGTGTCATCATCAAAAGATCCTGGAATGGAGCTAACGCTCATTGGCCTTGGCCTGAGTTCTGGAGTTCCTGGCACTGCAAAGTCAAAAAGCTCTAGGTCCGGACCACTAGAATGGCTGAAGAACGTGGTAAGCTCTCGTGGAAGACACAGTCCTCTGGGTTCACCGAATGACCTAAACACAGCATCCCAGTCAAACTCATCTAGAATTTCGGTACCCTCGCCGGTGCTGCCAATAAGTCCCAGGGCGAAAAATGCAGTGCCCTTGAGACTGCAAAGACTAGAGGTGTTTGCAATGTTGACAATGTTCTGAACGACATCGCAGTCTTCCAGGAATGGCGCGCCCAGCGGATTGGACCCAATATATGCAACGGCCCATATGCTGCCCTTGAGCTTTGTGACGACGTCCCATTCGTTTTGTTCCTTCTGGTGTTCCTGAATGTAATCGGCAAAAATTTTGAAGTGGCCTTTTTCGCGCAACAGTCGGCAACCTTCTTCAGTGAGAGTCAACTCACCGTAAAAGTGTTTAGGCATAACGACGTAGCTCTCTTCCTCTTCACCAAGTAGTGCCGTTGGCGAATTCTGTCGATTGTTGGCTGCTCTCGCAAGAGAAGCATCTGGCACCCACGCAGAATGAGTACTCTCTAGATACTCTTCGACCTGAGCGACATAGCTGTCGTTTTGACCGTGGAACCAGTTATCCATTTCCTTGTGCACGTAGTCAAGGTCCTTTAGATACTGGAATCCACTGGAGGTAGACAAAAATCGAAGTAACAGCGGAGTGCCGATGGCTCCTAGGTGGCCCAACGAAGGCTGGAGCTTGATGAAGTGATCTAGATTCTCAGAGTTGTCGCAATACTCCTCGAGCACCTCCACAGCGGCTCTGCAAACTTCCACCGCAGGATCATAGAGTTGTGTCACCAGTAACTCCACAGCCCACTTTTGCGTTTCAGCAGGTTCGTTGAGAAGGTTTCTCAGGAACTGCGTAGCAAACAGCCGAAGCTCGTTGTCAGAACCTGTGAGCGTCTTCGCTAAAATGATTCGAGGGTGTCCATGCAAGTTGTAGTCCATAGAGAGAATAAAACAGGTAATGAGATCTGGCCGGTCACCGAGCTCGCTCAGATGGTAAAACATGTTGAACATTCGCCATTGCGCCATCATGGCCATACCATTGGGATCGCCACTCAGCGTTCCAAGCAAGGCAAAGTAGCCATAGCTCAGTGTTGTCTTGAGCCTATTTTCAGAAAATAGCGGTTCAGCGCTGACAATACCGGAATGCGGATCAAGTTGCGCTAGACACTCCGCAATTTGCCTCAAGAGCTTGTTTTCCGTCAGATATCGCACACCGTCGGGATTTTGAAGCAACGTCTTCAGCAACTCCTTGCCCACGTCCACGTATTTTTTGGTCATACGCGTCCGCTTGGTTGAAGAGAATCTATACTTGAACGGCCGGTAAAACGTCATCAGCCGCTTCATAAACTTCGTCGTCTTGATGGCTTCGTCTAAACGTTTGGGGTTCCTTAACGGTCCTTGGATCAGCTCCATTAATGCATTCCAGTTCCACTTGGCAAATGTTTTGTGAGTGAGTACCTGAGTATCGTTTATAAGTTGCTTAAAGCTGGCGTCATCGATCTGAACTCCCATCTTGAATTTGACTTGGTTATGTAGGTCCAACTCTGTTTTGCTGTCTGAGCGAGCCCGAATCGGGCTTTTCCGACCCTTGTGAATTGTTCTCGATATCTTTTCAATTTGAAAAATGGCTGTTGATGCAAGTGTGCCGTCCATGGCAGAGTTGAACAGTTGTGGGAGCAGAGAAATCTGCTCTACTTGATGCTGAGGGAGAAGTTTGGCGGTCAAAACCAGGATTTCTGAAAGCAATAAGGTAGCCTTTCTGGTAATGAGTGGCTCTGAGTTCTTCTCCACCATTTCGGCCAGCATATCAATGAGCCCGCACTTTGTGATGAATATCTGGAGAAGCAATGCCGTATAGTGATCCGCCAGCTTGCACTCCGGCTTTTTCTTCTTTTTGGAGTCAGCACCTGAATGCTCGTTAACTCTACCAATAGTTGTGAGACGTCGTCCTGCCAGAAACGATGACGACCAAACCAGGGGCTTAATGCGAAAGATTGAAAAGAAAATATCCAGTAGAACGTCCCTCAGTGCTGGAATCTCTGGCATCATGCATTCGACAAGAATTCTGAGGGGACTGAACTGGTTGACCGACATGGCGTAGATACCTGTCCAAGTCTGCAAGAGAGTGGTGATTACTCTCGCGCTATTCATGAGTTTCTCTGTATGCACGTGTCCTCGGTTTTGAAAGTCTGTAAACGCAGTCATGAAGAACTCGAAATCTTTGCCATTTCGCAGCAACCTCTGATTCTGCGGTTTCTCCATAATGTGCGTCATTGCCATGGCCACGGGAAGTGACAGCTCATAGGGACCCTCAACGATGCACTGCATGAGCACTCGAAGACCGCCTCCTTGTGACACGAGTTTCGGGCTGTAAACCAGAATCTCAGCGAGGGTTTCCAAGCAGATATTTCTCAGCTTCTCGTCGCTCTGCTCTGCAACAGCCACAAGGGCACGCACAATGCCCACCGTAATTTCGTCGGTTCCCTTTACGTCCAGCATAGACCGCACCAACTTGATGGCCTGCACACGTTCGACCTGGCACTTTGCTTCCTTGCTGAGTGTTTTCACAACTAGATGCTCTATCCGCAGTTGCCGCATCGTATTTCGGAGAGACTCCAAGTCCGTGATGGCGTACCGCGTAATTCGGTACCCGGCTGCAATGACCTCCGTCTGTTTATGCAACAACAGCACGCGTATTCTGTCGCTGACCTGTGACATGACGAGCTCGAACTTCAGTAGAGGGTGCCGTTGTAGTAAGCTGACAAGATTATTTGCTTGTTCAATGAGAAAGACGGAATCCTGCTTGGAGCTTTCAAGAGATTGCAGAATATCTCCTAGGGACCATGTTGGACTCTCGCTGCCAGAGTTGAGATCCTCCTCTGAAGAGTTTACCTGTGGCTGAAGTAAAGCATTCTTGGGCAGGTCCAGGGAAGATTGAGATACGCCAAACTCGTTGAGCTGCGATTGCAGGAGCTGGATCTTCGCGTTGGCGGCGTCTAGCTGTGACTCGACTTGTTGCTTAAGCAGCTCCCTGGCTTCCTTATCTTTGTTCTTGCGGGCATCGAAGACCTGAGTTAGTTGCGAGCGAAGCGAGAATGCGGCAGTGGCCATAAAGAAAGGCCATAATCATTCACTGCCTCTTTCCAAACATATCCTCTCAAAAGCTCTCTTTATCCCACCTCGTGATCCTAGATATGCCCCTCCGCAATACAGATGTCCAGATCTAGCACCCTGCTGATGTTCAACTTACCTGCAACAGATTCTCCGCACCCTCTTTAATCTTCATCTCAATCTCAATCTTGTTCATGATATCCTTGACCTTGGCATTGTTATTGTTACTGGTCAGCACGGATGTCTCTGAGCCTCTTCGCGCCATAGTCCGCTGGCTGCTGTTAGTGCTGGCCCCGTTGGCAGACAGTTTGGCCAGCGACATGCCTTGGAAGAAGCCAGGCTCGCCCAGGACAGGAGTATTCCCATCCCTGATGGACGGTTTCCCCGCGGACATTCCTCATACGCCTATAGCCTTGTAAGTAGGAGGTGATGTGGAGGCCGCCTGTTCCTGATGTTCGCGGGCGTATCGCATTGGGACAAGCGCTGACATCTTTAAAATTACCTATGCAGCTAAAATTTGTCTGCTGACCTAGAATCCAGGCATGAAATGATACGGCGGTTTTCAAAGATCCCTTTAGGCCGCTTATATACCACCTCGGGTCGAGATCTCTCAGGATCGGGGCGGGTACTGTTTGAAGTCGACAAGTTCTTTGGCGGTCTGTCGAACAACCTCAAATCACAAGGTCTCCAATACCCTGACCGAGTCGCCCTTAACGAGACGCTGTCTAAATTGCATCCTGAGTATCTGAGAGAGCTCATCAGCATATTATGTTCAGGCGACAAAGAGACGGATGTGGAATCAACTGGCGCATTTCACATCTTGAACAACCATGAACGACAAGTTGAGGCCAATTGTCTGGCGATGGCACTAGTGGAAAACTGGAGCAAATCACTCAGCGCTCGAATATGGGTCGCGGTGTACTTGTCCAAGTTGTTGGCGAGGCAGGAAATGAGCCAGTTTCATCTGGTCCTCAACAGAGTGATTGAAGGGTGGAGTGAGGACGAGATTTTGTTTTATTCAAAAGTGTTGAAGCTTGAAAACCCGTTAGCACAAACAATTGGCATAAGGAGCAGTGTGAGAATCACTCCTAGGCAAAATCTTATGAGCACAATATCGACATTCACCCAACAACAGTACGCCGACTTGCTATTATGGATCTCTCAGAAACAGGGAAGGCCACTCTTAACAGCATCATTCTGCCTGCGCTTCTTCGAAAACAAGATTAAAATCCAGCCGATCCTGATATCCATGTGCGTTAGAGCGCTGCTGGTCTCAGATTCGCAGGTCGACATTTACCATCTAAAAGCTATTCACGACATTATTTCCGCATACAACATACCGCTTTCACCTAATACAAAAGGCCAAATACTGAAAATGGCCGCTCGTGCCGGCAAGGAGCACGAGATGCCCGCCCTGGCAACGGAAGTTTTTGACTTGTTGCAACAAACCCCTGGAAAAATACCCATCCCCTCTCACTACATTATCATTTCGCAAAACCTTGGCATCGGCAACATCGCGAGAGCCCGGCAAATCTGGCTCAACATCAAGGACGAGAACTTTACACACAACAAGCAGATCCTCGCAAAGCTGGTGCTCGCGTTTTCCAAGACTCGAGAGTTCCAGTCCACGGCTAGAGAAATTGCATACAAAATTGACCCATCTCTATACCCAGCCGAAGGAATCACCGAGGCACTCATAATCTACTGTGCTCGAGCCAACGATCAGGAACTGGCTAAGCGAATCTACGGAACTTTGGAACAGCCATTGAGAAGAACAATTTATACCTCTCTGCTTCACTTTCATGCTGCATTGGACGATACACCTGGCATTGAAAAGATTCTGCAGGAGATTCATCATTCCAACGACGTGGTTCAGCCGCATGAGCTTGCGATAGTGGTCAAGTATATGGCCAAGATTAATCCTACTCGGGCTAGGGAACTTGCCGGCAGGTTTCCAAAGAGTACCGCTATGAAAGTTTATGCGGCTTTGGCTGAGCATTACGCCGAGATTGGCGATGAGGACAATGTTCAACATTACCGTGAGCTTATCTCCGGAGGCAGTAATGACGCCGAGACGCAGGCAGTCATTAACAACATCACGCTCAAGACCATCACAAATATGACAAACCTGAAAGACGCTCGGCAGATGTGGCAGCAGTGGGTGGTCTCTGAAGAGGGCCAGGTTAAGCGGCACATGTTGCTGGGAGTTTACAGTTTACTTGACGAGTTGATGGAACAGACCAAGGGAAGATACTACGACTCGGATCAGCAGAAGGAGTTCCGGGGTTTTGTTCACTGGCTAGCAAACGAGTTAGTAGAGGCCGGACTGCCGAAGGGAGACGTCAGAGATGCGATCTACAAGAGGAAAGCGTTCAGAGTGTTGCCGAGATCGTGCAAGGATCTGTGGAGGAGAGTGTTGGAGAGGATGAATTTATAACGAAGCATGACGCATGACTAGACCAAAATGTATAGTATTTATTTGTACATAGCGCCCGCGAGGGCAAATATGATGCCTAGACTAATGCCGGGAGGAGCTTCTGTGTCCAGCCGGGCAGTTTGGAGCAGCACTAGTAGCACTAGCAGTGGCTTTGGACGTGGAGACAGCCAAGGTGACTGGGGCAAGCGAAGTTGGTCTGACAGAGGTGACTGGTGCAGAGGTGGCTGATGGAGAACCAAACGGAACGTCCTTCAGAGTCACAGACTTTGGGACAACTGAGTTTGTGATTGTGTTGGTGGGCGTGACGGAGGAGCACAGACGGGGGATGGGTTTGATGTCGGACTTTTCCTGGTCATAGATGGCCTTTGCAAACGATAGACTGTAGTCCTCTTGGTCGAACACAACGTATAGCGATCGCATAAATGGCGGTCCAACCATTATGGCGTTGGAGTCCCATGGCTGGATATAGGGAGCACAGGTTATGGCGTCAGTGTCCCATATGTAGATGAAGTCTCGGCCCGGAATGGTGTATTGATATCCATCCAACGTGATCTCAAGACTGACATCGTCAATGGCGTCACAGGGGATTAGGAGCAGCGGCTGAGTTGTGTCGTTGTAAACGGGCAGGACGTTCATGAACTCGTTGTACATCCAAGTGGGCACGTAGGTGAACCCAGCGCCTGTGTCGTAAATGGCGAGGATTCCTCCATCAAAGATCTCGGTTGTCTCGTTCTTGTACTGGGCTGTGATTCCATTCATCTGCACGCCAAACTGGATAGGAACCGTATTGCCCACGATTCCGAGATCATTCTCAATAACTAGAGGCACCCTGGTGAGCTCTCCGGAAAACTTTGCGTGGTCAATGCCTCCAAAGAGAATGCTTCCGTTCAAGTTGGTGTAGTTGGGGCCAGGGCCATTCAGGTAGACAGAGAAGGCGTTTCGGTTGATGACGTTGGTTGACGTCATCACGGCAGGAAGGTTCGGGTAAGTAAAGCCAGGCCACGTGATTCTCGTGGAATTGGTAGCTTCAATGGCTGGGAAACTGACGCCAAAGAATGGAGTGTATGGTGAGGAGTCAGTGTAGGCGACGCCAAAGGTGAACCTCTCGGCTTCAGTGGGACTGAAATGAATCAGATCAGTGGCCATGTCACCCTGGCCGAAGGGCCCAGCAGGGTAGGCAATGTTCAAATAGGGACCAAGTCGTTTGTAGGTGGAAGAGGCGTTGGGGTTAAACTGAACATCCTGGCCATCCATCGCCGTAAAGGACGAGGCATAGACCCAGACATCGCTGGAACCCGTGTCAAGGATACCCTCAAACTTCTGTGGGGGCGTGCCTACCTCAATGGCAATGTTGTACTGGACGTTCCAGTGTGATGTAAGAGGATACTCGATGTACCCAGGCGAGTGACTGTAAACTAGCGAGGCCAGAGCCAAAAGGAGAAGAGAATTCATTGTGTGATGAGAAATAAGAAGGGACGGAGGGCTTTATATTCTTTTTTATTCTGCAGAATGAGGCATCGCGGCGTCGCAGTGATATATTATATGTCGTGTATCGCCAGAAAACTTCATTGTCTTGTCTAAATGCGTTGAGCCGCACCGAGTTGATCATTTCCTATTTGGGACGGATGCATGCAGATTGTGTCAGATGTGGTTGCGGTTAGATTAATTTTAAATGAATTCGTCACTGACAATGGCAGGCGATTATTTGTTTAGTTTGGGGCATAATATTAGTGAATTATCTATCTACCGGTGTATTAGTAACGTTCATATTCCTTCATGGGAATGTTGGAGCGGCCTTGGACTTTGCTCTGATTTTCGGCCCGTAGTAGTAAAAGAGCACGGGAACTGGTGCCAGCACAATAGCGATGCAGCCAAGGAGGGTTCCTGCCCACTGAGTTCCCAGGTTGTGGAACATTTGCGTTGCAAATAGCGGGAATGCGGCTCCGCAAGCAGATCGAATGAAGGTGTTGGCCGCCAGCGCTGACGCCGCCACAAACAGGTAGCAGTCGATAATGTAGCTGATGGCGTAGAGGAAAATAGACAGCAGTCCGTAACCAATAACTACACCGGCCAGAGTCGGGACAATCCAGTGGACCTTCTCTGGGTACGCGCCAGCCCAGCAGAGCCAGAAAATTCCAATAGGAAACAAACAAGCGCCGATAATCATTGGTGGCAGACGCGCCTCTGGAACTGGCATCATATTGTTCTTTGCGATGGCTTTGAGGTATCGCGGCTCAAACACAAAGATACCCATGGCACCGCAAATGAGCATTCCAATCGTCAGGCCAAAGTAAGGCAGCTCAGAAACACCGCCCTTCATCTTGTAGCCTTCCATGAAGATGATTGGGTATGCCTCCAAGAGGAGGTATAGGATACCGTAGATGAAAGCGGTGTAGATAGAGATCAGCAAGATGATGGGTTCGGTGAACAGCAGGTAGATAGGTCGGGCAATGTACTTGGTGACGATGACTTTGATGTCAATTTCAGTATCGTCATGAGGAGCGTAGATGGCCCAGTTACCAGACTTCTCACGCAGCTGCTTAGCCTTTCGCGACAGGATAATAGGGTGGTGACTCTCCTCGTAGAACACAATCAGAAGCACCAAACCCGTAGCGCCCATGATACCAGTAATGTACTCAGTCCACCTCCAGCCGAGGTAGGAGTTTGCGATGAAGCCACCGATGATTGGAGCAATCAGCGGACCTGTAAACACTGTCGCGCTGAAGACGTTGATGGCTGTGCCACGCTGCTCCAGTGTGAACAAGTCGGCGAAGGCAGCAGCCACCACCACCAGGGGAGCAGCGCCGACAAAACTGGCAAAGAACCGCGTAATCAATACCGTCTGGAAGTTTGGTGCTGTTGCCGTCGCAAACGTAAACAGTGTGAATCCGAGTGTGGAGACAATCAAAACAGGCTTTCGTCCATACAGCTCAGAAAGCGGACCCCAGACAACAGGACCGGAGGCGAATCCGAGCACAAAGAAGGAAACTGCTAGCAGACAGACCACCAGGCCTTTATTGAACTCCTTGGCCAGGTCGATAACGCCAGTTGCGATGATGGAGGAGCCCCAGGCACATGTAAATGTATCGAACGCCAGAACAAATGTCGAAACCAGCTTCTTCTTTCCAGACCAGTTGTGTGGATGGATAGGGTCCTCAGGGCCATTGAAATCAACCTTGAACTGTTCTCGGTTCTTGATGAGCGGGGGGAATTCTCTTCCACCTCCCATTATCAGGTCTAGCGACGCGCGGCTTTCGTCTTCTGTAGCATGATTGTCGGCGGGCCCTGTTTCTAGGTCCTTCTCCCTTTCTTCTCTATTTTCCACGTCGTTTGTTAGCACTGGCTCCATCTTGGTATGAGGTTTGTGTGTCTTAATATGTCTCGGAGCTAAACTTGCCGACCTCCGCCTAGTGCAGCTATAATATGCCGACTTGTTGACCGAAGTATGTTCGCAGCGCACCTTGCACCCTGTACACAACTTTAAACGAATGAGGGACGGGCCGCCTTATATGCACTTTACCGGTTGCATGTCCAAAATGTCACATTTCCACATCTCCGCCGGAGATCTCCTTCCGCACCCCTCATGTCACCCAACACATACCGATAATCGTGATCACATCACCTCAATCCAATTCGGCCGTGAATGAAACCTTATCCCGATATTAAAGGTTACCGGTATTCATCAAATTCCGCCAAAAGCAAAGATGCAGGAGGCCCCACCACTACACAGTGAGGGGCTAGACTGGTGCCGAGACGGAGTACCGATCGATACCCAACGTTGACCGTTATAATAAACGGCTCAGGGCAAATTCAGGCACCTTAACCCGATTAATGGTGTGATGCAACATGTTGTCTTGTGACGCTCCTGTCAGTCATCAATGATGTAATATCGGAATATAAAAGCCCCGATAACGCTCACCACATGGTACCTACCTGAGCTGTATGGAGCCAAGCCTATGCGGGTCGCCAAAAGTTATCACGCGTTTTTATCTGCGCGTATAATTTAGCACGATTGACATAACTACAATTCAATGCTTAGTTTGCCGTGTTGACTATGTTTAGCTGGGTAGGCAATGTAACGCCAACAGCCGTGTTTGAAAAAGGCCCAGCGCTTCTTAACGTTCCTAAGATCCCCACGTCATACCGGACACGGCGACGTCTTTCCTTTACTGTACCTGCAATGTGTCTACATCCTAGTTCGGAAATCACCAGAGCCAAAATCCGGCTTGGCTCCGGTTGTGGTAAAAGCGAACCTGTTATGAATCTGCTTTGAAAATGATCGTCGTCCATACGGCGTATAAAAAGTGGAAAGGATCTGCAAACCTAACACAGCCTTTCGCTGTCAATATTCGGTCAAAAGTCCGGCAGGTCAGAAGATTAAATTCACGTGACTTCACGTGACTAACAAAGTTTCAAACTTTTCGTCAGTTGCTGGTAAGTGAGACTTTCTGGTTCTTTGAGAGGAAGTTAGTTTCAGGGGTTGATAATGAAAAATGCAGCTAGACACCTAGAATTCGCGATTTTTTTTGCTCCAATTTGTGGTACATGTATGGCGAATTTGCAAGTTTCCATGTCTACGGCCATATCCTCAAGAAAATACGGTTCCCCGTCCGATCAACCATAGTCAACCTTGAGAGAGCCTTACTCAGTACTACAGTGGGAGACCATGTGGGAACAGGAGGTGCTGTAGACTTTTTGCCCCAGAAACTATCTGGGTAAAGTTTTGCGGTTGGCGACGCAGTCTGGGATCCTTATCATGGACCGCAAGAGACACATTTTGATGCGGAAGATGCTGTTATCGAGTTAGCAGAGTTCAATGAGACTGTCATAAAGGACAGTAAGGCGTTTCGAAATGAAGTGCTGATCGAGGCAGCGTAAAGAGGTTCAATTGCTGAGGAAGAAAACGGCTTCCTCGAACTGTCTAGGATAAAGCACCATTGGAGATCTGGCCGACGATTATCGACTATTTGGATGATTGGTACGATATCGTAGGCCTACGCCTTGTGGGACGGTTCTTGAACGAAATTATTCAGTCCCAAGAGCCAGAGGCAGTCGTATGGCATGTGGATTTGGCTTCAGCAGGAGTCAGGTTGAAATAAACATGGGCAGTATGATGGTTCTTCAAAGAGTTGCAGGGAAAGCTGAATGGATTGGTAGACAGGATTGCCTATTTCGAGTTCAACACCGGAAAATTGGAGATCGACTACGAAACAGAGGATTCTGAGGAGTGTCCTGGGCCTGCGTTCGAAAACCTGATAACAGATGACGATCATCTCATGGAAAGTTACCTGGCCTTCTCTCGACACGCCAAAGAAAGCCTGTTGTTTTCCATGGACCCTTCTTGATGACAGTTCCATAAGGTAGTTCTCTGGCAGTCTCGATGAAATGTTTCCATCCGCTGTGGTATCGCTCAAAGTGCTGTTCCATCCGCCGAGCCGCTACGAAGAATCTCGAGAGTGTAATTACGGATAATCGGAAAGAACGTCAAGAGCCTTTCCTGGAGATTTAGGCAACTGCTTTTCGAGACCCGTGCAGTTTCGAGAGGTTTTGTAGGCACTAAAGTTTGCGTTATTCAGATCAGATATCGGAGGCGATTGAAGTGGCACGGTCCCCTATTTCGTGAGTGGTGGCTCCATATATATGTTTTTAAGTGAGCTCATGGAGAGCGAGCAAACAGGACATTATTGAGTTGGAAAACGAATTCAACGGCGGCTTTGGAGATTCTGGAGATGAGGATCGCGACGAAGGCGACTATGAACTATCCGAATGCACTCAAGAAACGAATGACGGGCACGAGGTGATATGCACGGATTGATCACATAAGCATCCTCTAGTGTTCATTGCATTTAATATGTACAGTTAGTATTTACATGCCCGTAGTGGGCTATTTACCGCCAAGGGCCTTGTTGATTCGGTTCTGAACGTCCAGGGTCTCCTGGTCGATTTCCATGTTCTCGAGGCTCTTTGGGTCGGTTCCCAGGGCCCCGTTGAGCCTGGCCTTCAGGGTGTTGCTAAGTTCCTTGATGGAAGATGTATCGGTGACCCAGCAGAAGGTGGCCACACCGAACCCAAAGGTGGAGATGGACAATGCAGTGGCATTACCAACAGCTGAAATGGCGTCTTTCATCATGCTGAACGATGGTGGTCGCTGGTTCGGGTCAAAGATGAGCGGGACGTCTGAGTTAGTAACAGCGTAGCGGGGCTGCGTTGAATCTTCCTTCTCTGCTCGATATCCTGCATGCTGATAGCCAGCTTCGCTAGGCCAAGCTCACTTGGCTGGGATTGCGACTCACACTTTCTAGATCCCACAGATCTCTTCACCAACAGGGAAGCCACCAGGGCGGCGGTTCCCGTGGCATAGAACCCAATCGCTTGTCGCTTTTCCCGGTCCGACAAGTTCACCATATCGTGTGAAAGGTTTTCGCGCACACGATAACAACATGCATCCACAGTTCTCGGAAGCCAAGCGAAAGTGTGAGTATCACCACCCTAGCGATCGTATACTAATAAGACTGCGGCGAGCTTATCGATGCCCTAGAAGACTGTCACAGACGGCCATTCGTCGAGAAGATGTTTGGCCAGTGCAACACCATCAAAGACCAGCTCAACCTGTGTTTGAAATCAGAGCGACTAGACAGAATGGAATCCAAGCGAGAGGCCTCGATTGAAAAGAGAAAGAGGATAGAACAGCGATGGAAAGAGATGGAGGAGGAAGAGTTTGGACCAGGTGGCAAGCTGAAACCAAATAACAAACTCACCCAGCACCCAAAGTAATGACCCAAACACATACACTCACGACTGTAAATAAACGCATCATGTAAATATATTAATCCATTCTACTTCTGAGCAGCTTCTTGACGACCTTGTCCTTGGTGATGATGTACACAACGGCGCCCCAGCCCGACAGACAGTCTCGGTCCTGTGCGTTCAGCAGAGCCTGAGAGATGGTCTCAAACAAGTCCTCTGGCTCAAGATTGGGTTCCCACAAAGACTCGCACATACCGTATAGTTGTTCCGAGGCAGTACCGGCAACGACAAAGTCCTTGCTGTATTCGATGGCTCCGATGGAGTCTGTGGAGCACAGGAATGGCTCGTTGGTCTTGGAGTTGAGGCCAGCAACAACAGGGCCAACAAAGTATGGACCGAACCGTCGCTGATACAGGGTTTTCGACAGCAGGTTGGCGAACGTTTCAGGCTCCATCTTTCGTTCCTCCTGTAGTTGGTACATGGTGACTTTCTTCTTTAGAGCAGCCGAGCTAGGTTAGTATAAAACGTCAATTGCGGACACATCGCCCTGCAGTGGCCTGGATTACCAATACGCAATCTCATGTCTTTTGATGCCTCGTGCTCGTACAATCACTCAATCGCTTGTCGCTGTGGATCTCGAATCGTACCCCCGCTTCATATCGCCACTGATTCCGCCACGATTTCGCGATTTCCACCAAACTTCACTCTCCATAGCCTTGAGATAGTACTCACACAGTCAAAACATCTGTGGCCAACCCCGTCAGACCTAGAAACACATTGCCGAAATCAAAGACCTTGTCGAACTTGGCCGACACGCCCAGCGCTTGCATTCCCAGCCTCAAATCGCAGGCAATCGCGACACAGTTCTTGCCAGCCATAGCGACGGCAGCACCTCCTTATATTAGTACAATTCTTCGCCATCGTTTATCGTACCGTTAATCTCATGTGGGCTTGACATTGTGGTTGGTGTGTTGTGCGCCACTGGGACATCTCTACTGCACTTGGCTGATCAGCGCGACGGAACTGAGTTTGGGTCGGCAACACAAATAAGCCTCGCTAATACTGAAAATAATTAATTATCATAACTTAAAAGATCGTTAGTTACATTACAAATACACTGTCTATCCATATCCAAATGTGTTCAGTCGAGTGCTCACACCTTGACGATTCGAGAAGCTCTGTATTCTGCGGCCTCGTTTGATTTTGTTGAACCAAGCGAGTTACTGGCCGTCACTGCAATCTCGTCGTCATCGTCGTCATTGTCAGACTCCTCGTCGTCTAGCTCTACCAGTTCTGGCTTGCTGATGAGTTCTTTCTTCTTGTTGGCCACCTTCTTTGGTCTAACTGGCAGCTCCTCCTGTTCTACTTTAACCTCAATATCTTTCGGTTTATCGGTAGCCGCCCGTTCTAGGTTTTCAATGTATGTCTTGTATCGGATTAGTTGTTGTAGCAGGAACTGGGACTTCTTCTCCCAATTGGCGTGTGACTTGTTCCAGTTAGGGGATCCTGGGGTGAACGTCTTTGTCATCTTGGACCTGAGCGCATTGTGCTCAGTCAGCTTCTCCTCAGCACCCTTGACAAAGTTTCTGAGTGTCTGTAGCTGATTGTCTTCGTTCAGGTCAGAAACAACCATACTGTGGACTGATGGGGTCCAGTCCTTGATGACGGCTCTGTCTCCGGGCAGCTGAGCTGGTGGCTGACGAGCACGTCGCATGGGTGAGGTGATTGGCCGCTGGCCCAGGGTTCGCACTGGCGACGTGGTGGAAGCGGTTGTGGTTGCTGGCTCGAGTTCAGTCTCTGAAACAGTCCAGCCAAACTCCATGCTGGACACAGCTTCCTCGAATGGCTCCTTCGACAGTCGGCCAGCCCAGTAGTTACAGGTGTAGACATACTCTTTTGCGATTTCTGGAGTACCAGCCTGGAATACTAGCACGCCACGCTGAGGCAGGGTAAGAGACCACAGAGCATTGAAACCGTGCGACTTCTTTGGCGGCGGCAGCTCCTGAGCCATAGTGTGACACAGGTGGAAACCGTCCACCAAATCTGCGCTGTCCATCCAGTTACCTCCACCGATGGCACCGTTGAAATTACCGCCTGAAGTGCTGCTGCCAAACTTGAAAATCTTGAGCTGGCCACGCTGAACAACCACAAACACCTGAATCCAGTCCTTCTTCTTGGGCTTCTTACCAGTAGTTGGGTCAATGTATGGCCTGTACTGTAGAATGCCCTCCTTGGCCCATGGGGCACCGTGTAGCTCGAGTTCCACCTCCTTGGCAAGCTCCTCTTCAATCTTGGAGAAGTCTCCAAACGTGCTCTCTTCGTACTGCTCGACAGACTCCTCCTCTTTGATCATGGAGTTCCACAGCAGGCCAGCGAAGCCGACTGCGTGTCTGTTGAGGGACGAAAAGTTGGATTCAAAGGAGAACGTGGAGCCTAGCGAGTTCTTTCGGTCCATGTAGGTGGCCTGGTTCTGGTTTTCCAGTATTCGGCTGGGGTTCATTTCGTAGCCACGGCCTCGGAATCGAGACAGCGACATTCGGCCCAGCAGCGAAGAGCTGCTGTTAGAGGAGCTGCTGCCGTACGGGGAGGAGCCCGACCTAATAGAGCCGGCGTTGGACATTGATGGGAAGAGGCTGAAGGAGCCGTTAGAGTTGTTGTAGATGGCGCTGGAAATTGCGGGGCTCGTGTTTTCCACGAGATGCAGCTTGAGTGATTCCTTGCTGACGGAGTTGTATGAGTTCTTCAGGATGGTCTCAACCTGGCTCTCCCATTCTTTGCTCAGAGGCTGTACCGAAACCTCATTGACGAGCAATGTGCTGTCTGTCGCGGTAGTTCCGTATGAGAATGAGGGACGTCGGGTCAAGCCGGAGGTGGTGGTCACTGGGGCCAGATCTTCCCCCTTGTTTTCGTTCACTTCGGCACCGGCCCGAATTGTGTTGAGGGTGTTTTGCACAAACACGTTCCGGGTCATCTTCTTGTTTGCCGTATGGTCGGCACCGTGGACGTCTGTGTTTAACAGGATGAGAGCGTAAGCGATTGTGTAGACGACATTGGCGTCGTGGAAGCCGTGGTTGGGATTCTTTTCGACCCAGGACTGAGAAAACGCTTCAATGACTCGGTTCAGCTGCTGCGACTCGCCCTTCATGTAGAGCTTGTCGCATAGCAACCTCAGAGAAGAAAGTATACTTTTTCCCTCCCAGTCAAACAATCGCATGTACGCCTCTCGGACACCCTGCTGCTCCTGACCCTCGCTGCCTAGCCAACACGCGTACTCATCCCTGTTGAGCTTCATTGAAACCCCCTCATATAAGTCTGCAGCAGTCTGCTGGTACTTGTCCTCGTTGCCGACATACGTGATGTGGATTGGGGCCGGTTCAGGGGACGATGGAATATCTCGGGCAGGCAGCTCCTTCACCTCTGTCGATTGAGCAGACTGGTCCAGCAGTTCTGTGAGCTTGTGTTCGAAATCGCTGTGCTTGTCTAGAGTCAATGGCTTGAGCGGCTCCAGGGGTAACGGTTTGTCGAGCATTGCGGGGGCCTCGTCCTCCTCTTCGGGCTCGGGCTCGGTCTCCGGTGTCTTTTCATTGTCAATCTCGTCGTTCGCCTGCTCGGGCTCATCCTCTGGCGTCATCTCGTCCTCGTCAGGGACTGTCTTGGAAATGCCTAATCCCACCTTCTCTGGGGTCCGGCTAAATAAGGGGGAGTGCGTCACGTCGAGCTTGGGAAGCGGCTTTTCGCGTTTATCTGGCGTCTCGGGGGTTGCTGGGGCGAGCGAGTTGAATAGTAGGGGCTATGTTAGTTCACGTCAGTCAATCAGTCAACGCAATGAGATAAGCTCATGGCACGGCTAAGGTGCCATTAAGGTTGAGTTAAAGTTCGGGGACCCCACCCCAAGCTCACACGAGATGTCATCTAGCGCATCGCGATACGTCAGGAGTCAGGAGTATAGCCCTGATGTATGCGACGCGGTCTAGGCTGATGTATGTGCCTGGCCCGGTATAGGGGTGCGTGTCCTGGGGGTACTTACCGATCTATTATCCATGACTTCCGACAGCACCTTTGCGTCCATTGAACCCAAACTGTGAGAACCTGCGTGTTTCTTGGGCGGCTGGAAGGTTGGCAAGGAGCTAGTCGAGTAGCTAGGCCCGTGGTTCCCAAACAGCCTGCGGAAAAATCCCCTTTTTTTCTCAGGCGCGATTGGGGCGGTCGAGGCGGCGTTTGGTGGCGGCGGCGGCGGGGGACTAAAATAGGACGACGACTGGGCCTTCATTTTCGTGCCTTTCTTAAGAAAAGGCAGAGACTTTGATGTTTTTGGAGTCTTGTCAAGTTCGCAGGATGCGCGAGGGGAAATAGG
The DNA here is from genome assembly GCA_003705745.3 of Blastobotrys muscicola. Taxonomy (NCBI): domain Eukaryota; kingdom Fungi; phylum Ascomycota; class Dipodascomycetes; order Dipodascales; family Trichomonascaceae; genus Blastobotrys; species Blastobotrys muscicola. The sequence continues at coordinate 345,156 of PPJL03000005.1, forward strand.
GGATGCTGTCTCTGGTGGGGGCGTCAGGAGCCCACCGCTGCTTGCCGTCTTGATGGTCTCGCTGAACTCGAGGCTCTGCGCGGTGAGTGGGTTCTGGGCGTAGGCGTTAATGATGGAGAGCACGCTGGGGGATGCGGGTGGTTTGACAGCCGAGGGGGAAATGGTTATAGTAAGGCTTTGGGCAGGGATGCATGTCATTGCTTTTTCTCACCGCCAGTCCACGAGCGACAGCGAGTGGAACGAGTGGTGGGGCACGTTCACAATTCCGTTGGCTAGTTGATTGTAGATACTCTCGTTGGCCTGTGATTGACTGGGCTGAGTGACTGCTGTAGGTATTGTTTACTTCTCTCTGTGTCTAGGTTAGTGCCGCGCCTCGCTTGTGAAATTAGCTACTACTTGAGCGCCAAACCAGGTCTCATTGGACTTGGTAACCGTAGTTTGACGTGTTTTCTGCTTAAATCCCGTCCCTGCCTGCTGTTGTTTGTGGCCGTTGTGACCTGTCCGCCGTAGCTGATATGACATGTGGCCTCTAGTGGACCAAATCCAATGCCGTGTCGTGCTAGTCTGCGCTAGTCCGCATCCGTAGAAGTCCGCTGTACTCACTTGTTACCAATACACTTGCGAGTCAGATGAAAAGTGTTGGTGAAGGAAGAAGATCAGAGGCAGGTTTGATCGCTATATAATATTAATGCATGGCCACCGCTTTAGGCGCTCGGACCACTGTTTCAGCTGGGTGAGTGTGAGGCTGGCACACATGTCATTGATAGCCAGGGTTAACTACAGTCTAGGTCCCCTGCCTATTGTGTAATCAGCCACTAACGTCATTAGCTTGCCTTTAGCTCTAGTAATCAGCAAACCAACACCTGGTTAGCATAACTCCGTGCATTATTTACCCGGAACGCGTCTTGTCCACACATGTCAAGCAGCCTACTGCATGTCATCACACTTGCGCGCCATTTTCCCCGGTTACACTCTTACCGCACTGGTGTGGTTTATGACTGAAATGGGAACAGCTAAGACATCTCAACCAATTTGCTATACCGCTATACGTTGCTATACTTTGCCTATAGAATTACACTCTGTCATTACCACCAACGTTATAAAGTCACGTGAATGTATCTGCCATAATCAACCAGCCACTACCGCGCCCTACCTATCCCTACCTGCGCCCTCACGAAGCTGCCACGGCCGCTGCGGTAGTCAGGCTTACGTACTGGCCCACCAGACTCGGGGCCGACTTAGCGTGTTGCCTGCTTTGTAAATATTGGCCGCACACGACCAGGCTGTAACCCGGGCTAAGATCTAACACTCAACACTCAACATCACCCCTGCCCTTTAATAATACTGTCAATCTATGATGATCAGACCCACCGCCAACCCCAGGCGCGCATCAGCAATCGGCGAGCTACCTCCGACCCTCGCCCTGGCACGTGTATAATGGTCACGTGCTAACCTGTGTAAAGTCTATAATCGACCCCTGAGAGTCTCAGTTTGTCTGCCGGGGAGTGAACCCTGGCGCCGGGCCGCTGTGTGAGACAAGAGATTATCTGATCCACAGATGGTGACATGTTGGGTTCGTTGGTGGGCGAAATTATTTTGGCCGGTACAAGGGGTACCCGCCTCCGATTTTTATATATTAGCGGTGTGATCCATGACGGCTGCCAGTGACGTACAAAATCGAGCGTTGTAGCGGGGCGGATTGGATAAGGCGTGTTCGCTGCAGAGCGCGGCGTCCACCAAATGTTACAGCGTGGTTGTGTGACGTTCAGAAACAGAGACCGTGGACTATGAGGGTGTAAATTAGGCTTATGGCCTGTCTAGAGCGTATTTATAGTTATCCGTTGCAATACGCTGGCCGGTGTAAGTGAGATTCGATGAGTCTGCGATGCCCAGACAACACCGTTGGGCCGACATGACAGTGCATAAATTAGATCCAAATGTGGGAGGGCGCATAGTCTTGCTCGATAACAATGTTATCAAAACTTATCACTAACCAACGCTTGACTGACCTTGATGTGTCACTGTTTCGCCACCAACACTCTCAAAACGTCTGTTGTGTGTCGCCGCATGTCTCAGTCGGCTATTTACGCGCGCGTGCCATTTATTGACGCGCCACTTTCGCGTCGCGTTCGCGTTCTTTGTTTGCATCATGGAAGACGAGTACATTCAAGAAGAGGAGAGCTATGGCCCACTGCTGGCCGACAAGCTTGTTGGCAATGGTATCACAGCGGCTGATATTGCCAAGCTAACAGAAAATGGCTACAACACCGTTGAAAAGATTGCATACACGCCTAAACGTCTGTTACTCCAGATCAAGGGCATTTCAGAGGCAAAGGCTGACAAGCTACTTCAGGAAGCCACCAAGCTGGTGCCTATGGGCTTCACCACTGCCACAGAATTCCACAAGCGGCGAACAGAACTGATTTCCATCACCACGGGATCGAAGCAGCTCGATACTCTGCTTGGTGGCGGTATCGAGACTGGATCAGTTACTGAGCTTTTTGGAGAATTCAGAACAGGAAAGTCACAGCTTTGCCACACGTTGGCTGTCACCTGTCAACTGCCGATTGATATGGGTGGTGGCGAGGGTAAATGTTTATACATTGACACTGAGGGAACCTTTAGACCCACACGACTTCTGTCGATCGGAGCTCGGTATGGTCTCAGTGGCGAGGACGCCTTGGATAATGTGGCCTATGCTCGAGCCTATAATGCGGATCACCAGCTAAAACTGCTAGAGGACGCTGAGAGAATGATGAGCGAGTCGCGATTTTCGCTGCTGATTGTCGATTCCATCATGGCGCTCTACAGAACAGATTTCAGTGGAAGAGGAGAGCTATCGGCCCGACAAGCTCACGTGGCGAAGTACATGAGAACGCTACAGCAGCTTGCTGACGTGTATGGCATTGCAGTGGTGATTACGAACCAAGTCGTCGCGCAGGTGGACGGTGCATCAATGTATAACGCCGACCCCAAGAAGCCAATCGGTGGTAACATTATCGCGCATGCCTCCACGACTAGATTGAGTCTAAAGAAGGGTCGAGGTGAGACGCGAATCTGCAAGATTTACGACTCACCATGCCTGCCCGAATCAGAGTGCGTCTTTGCCATTTACGAGGATGGCATCGGCGATCCTAAGGAGGATGACTAAATCCCGCCCATATCGCCAGATCAATACCCAACTCAGATCCTAGGCCATAGCATGCATTAACGATAATGAAATACTGTACATGTATTATGCTTCTACAAACGACAAACTAGTGCCCCGGCAGCGCCTTTACCTTGTCGTTAAACTCTCGTATCACCATCTCGCATCGCACCTCCCGGCACAGGTCCTTTCGCCGGCTCATTGGCACCTTCTGTTCAGAAATCAGCTCGTAACCAGCTGATCTCTCAACGCTCTCAAGTGGCACGTAGAAAGACTTCAGAGGCACCTTGTTGTCCACCACCTCGTTCGGAATCACAAAAGCGCCGACAGCTGGGTCCTGGCCGTTCTTCTCGCCCACGATAACCTTGTAAAAGTGCGTTGGAACTGCAATGTTCGGCGGGTTGCCAATCACCTCGTAGTGCACCCTCCACTTTCCATCCGGATCTCGCTTGGGCAGGTATAGAGGTCCAGTCACCACTCGCACGGAATCAAAGTTGTTGGTCAGCCCTCGCACAAAGTTCTCAAAGTGCGACCAATAGTCCCGGTTGAAGCCAGCGCCAACCTGCGGGCACATGTTTGTTAGGTAGAAAGTCTCGTCCATGGCAACCTGGCTGAACTTGGCATCAGCAGCTGGGGCCTGGTGGCCGCGGTCATAGCCAGATCTGAAGTAGTCCCTCAACAACCCCCTGAACTTTGGTGGAACCTGTGGATCTTCCTTAAACACACTGTTATCTCGTGATCCATTTCTCTGCGACAGCGAAGCCTTCGTAATATGTTCAATGACCCATCCTGGGTTCCTCAGTCGTCGGTCGTAGCTGGACACAAACTCAGATCGGTAAGCGACATCGTGAACTGGACCGGGGAATCCGTACAGTTGAAAGTACTGAGCAGGATTTACAATTGCCTTGCTGACACCCTTGTTCACATCAACCACGGGCACAGCTGGAACACCAGCCTCAGCCACTGGCTCAACAACAACTGTCGCCGTCTCTTCTTTCTTTCCCCAGAACATGGCGCGTAGAGAAATTCGCTAGACAAAAGCACTAGTCAAGGTCTCACTCGTTGCCACGACAACACAACCAGGATAGAGGCAACTGGGTATCAGCATGGTAGCGTGCGTGATGGACACGGTGAAAGTCTCATTCTGCCCAATCGCTAATCGCCAATCGGTCACGGAGCATCGAATCGAAGTCACGTGATTTCATATTCGGTATGCTTTATTCGATTCGTACCCGCTGCTGCGCACCTTACACATATTTGGTCTATTCATATCTCATAACTATCTCATTTGTCTCGCCAGGTTAGAAGGACGACTTCAGCTGAATATGCGTCGCCTCGGAGACGACCTCTGTCTCGGGCTCAACTTCCTGCTCTGTAGACCTCAGTATTCTCTCTAGAACACCCCTCTGCCACTCACTCAGTCCCGACTGAACGACAGTCTTGAAGCTAGCTGGGTCAAACTGCGCCAGCTCAACAACCTTGCTGTGAACGTACTGCAGCCGCCTGGCTGGGTCAACGGTGCTCGTCTTGCTGCCAACAAACTGAATCAGGCATGGCAGAGTGACCGACAGTCCAGAAATGACATGCTCGCCCTTGAGCGACTTTGTGAAGGCCACCAAAATATCGTTGCCGAGGACAATCTTTTCCTGGACAATAGCCGTAATGACGGTCTGCGCCAGAATCTTGCCCAGAGAGTAATTGACTGTAGATGCCAGAATTTTTTTAGTGCACTCGGCACACATGGCAGAGAGTTCAGGCTCGTTAAGTTTCGTCACGAGAAGAGTGCCCACCTCTTTGACCAAAGCCTGTAACGACGAATTATCCTCGCACTTGACCAATATCGGGCCGCAAGTTCCCATGACAATGGCTATCGACAAAAGACAGTTTTTCTGTTTGTCCTTGTCGGAAGTCTCCTTGAGTGTGCTCACCACGCAGGCCAGGCAGGCCATAACAATTTGCTCAATGACGCTCTTGTACTCTGCCTCGGTCGTCTCTGCATAGGTCCTTGCAATCAGCTCCAGCAGCTTCTTTTGGGTGCCCAGGCAGTACGACACAATCTGTTGCTGGTAGGCGGCGTCCTGGTCATGACGCAGGAATTTTCCGTATACAAACAGCAGACAAGAGTACAAGTCGACCTTAATGACGTCTGGGAAAGTCTCCATCATGCTGACCATGCTGTCCATACAAGTCTTGGTGAGAGTTAGCTTGGCCTCAAAGTTGCCGTTCGACCGTTTGGACATTTCTGAGTCGCTCAGGAACGGGTACAAGTTGCACAAGCACAACATGACCACTCTGAACAGCTCAAATAGCTGATCCACGGACTTCGTCACTTCACGGCTGTCCTGCGAGCTAGGATGGTTGATGCAAAGTGAAGTCACGATCTCGACAATGGCCTGCTGCTCGCTTACTTCGCTCGAAGTTAGCATAGATCGGTCCAACATATCCACAGTTTCGGCAAAGATAACGTCCTGGTAGATGGCGTTACCTGAGACTGAGGGATGCAAAATCTTTTTCAGTGCTTCAAGGACCTTCAGTCTTCGGCCCTTGATGTCGTCCTTGTCTTCGTGCTCGCTGGGTCGGACTAAAGCTTCGAAGCAAAGACCAAACAGCACGAAGAAAAAGGCCGCGGGTTCGTTGCTGTAGTTGATACCCTCTCGGTCCTTCTCGTCTAGAATGTCAAACACCAAGGTTCTATCCTGTTCAATAAGAGAGGCGATGGCCTCCACCATCTGCAGCCAAGCATTCGAATACACTGGTAGGACTGCGGACCTCGACAGAGCGCTGTAGATTTGTTCTGAAGTGCCTCCAGAAATGGAAGACTGCTCAGGCTCAAAACGTATCCGCGCAAAATCTCGCAAACTGTTAATCCAGAGAGGAATTAGCATCGGCACGTAGGGCTTTACCACATCCACCAAATACTCCTGGTTCACACTTGCGACCTGCAATTGTGCCCACAGAGCAAAGACGGCGATTCGTAAAACAGTTTGTGCGTTGGGAGCCTCAGCTTTCAGATCTCCAAGCACAATCTGCTTCTTACCGGTGTTACAGCTCTCGAGACTGGACGTCATGTTTTTAAGAATTCGACCCATTCGGTCAACATTCTTGATGATTCCACTGCCAATAAAAGTTGCACAAGCACTGATAGCTGCGTACGCAAGCTCTGGAGAACTGTCTGCGCTGAACGCCGGGGTCAAGGCAGAGCTTATTTGCGCCTGGTATTGCTCTAGCAGCGCCACCTGTCGGAAATCTGGATCTGTCAGGTCCTTCAACTCGACCAAAATCTCATCAAGCAGCTGAAGACCGATAAGTTTGAGCTCAATGACTGATGCTGTGCACGAAGAGAAGGCGATTTTGATGACATCTCCAATTCTCTTAGTGATAGGGCTGTTTTCTCGCTGGGCAAGGGTCTTTCCCTTAAGTGACAGGGACACAAGCTTTCGAAGAAGTCTCACTGCTAGCAGTCGTGTTCTCCAGTTGAGAGGTTCGTTCTGAGCATTAGCATCAGACTTCTTCTCTTCATTTTCTACCAACTGTCCCTCGTCGTGGTCGTCGTTGGCCTCAGCGGCGACAACTTTGCTCTGAGAGAACGTATTCCGGGGCTTGAGGAGAACGTCCTGAACCCTTGAAACCCACTGGCCGGGTTCTTCTAGAGCAGTCTGTTCAAGCCAATGCTCAATGAATCTTCGGAGTTCTATGTCATCGTTTCGAGCGTCGTCGTATGCTAGCCAAATTTCGGTTTTGAGGTTCTGGCCCGTAAGCGAAAAGACTTCGGCAGCAGTTCGAGTACGGATCAACTGGTACAGCCCGTCGACAGCAGCGCTCCTCACCGACTCATCAGGACTTTCCAGTAAGTTTCGCTTCATGTTCAGTGCGAAGGAACCCAAGTCGACCATTTCCGGCGCAAAAATGATGAGCTCTTGCATGGCCTTGAACGACTCCAGAACGATGTTCACATCCCGATTAAGCTCAAATTGCTGAATGAGGGTGGTCAGAGTGCTCTTGGTCTTGCTGCCAGTGTCACGGAGGTCAGGGCCAAAAACGTTGATAAGGAATCGACAACACCGCACAATGACTCGCGTGGTAGGAGAGGAATACAGCTGACCGTAGTCAGTTGTACAATGGGACAGGAAGGCCAGCTCCACATCCAGATTACCGGAGGCTTGTGAGGGCATTTCGTCTCCGTGGCTCTCCAGCAAGTAATACTTTGTCAGGTTGCTGAGAGTGCCGGATGCGAACTGCGAAAAGCTCAAACCAGAGCTCGAAATTGTTAATGCTAGCGCCTCGAGTGCCCAGAAGTGCACAACTGGGTGAGGATCCGATGCCAGCGAAATTAAGATTCCTAGGACAGTCTTGAGATGAGCGCCCGCATACATACCGCCAACGTGCTTGATGATATATCCCAGAGAGAGAGAGCAGCCTCCACGTGAGTTAGGGTCAGTGTTGTTGACAATCTGGTCCACCAAGTACTTCACATAGTCGTTAGTAATGCTAGGGCCGCCAATAGCACATAGCATACCGAAACTATCGGAGGCGACACTCCGCACGTATGGGTCAGAGCTCGCCACGCCGTGTCTCAGAATTTCAAAGAAAATCTTGATAACTCGAGGTTTTTTGAGACTGCTGGGGTTCGACTTGAGACAGTGCTTCAGCACGCCGTGAACAGTAACGATACTGTTGATTAGCACGGCGGTTTTTCGTGTCACAATGTTTTTCAAACTGGCGTCGTCGCTGCTCTTGGACACAACGTGCGACTGCAGCTGTTCAAGGATACTCTCTTGAACTTTTTGAGTCTGTGTTGGTAACAGCGTCGCAAACACTTGGATCGATAAGTCAACGACTGCGGTTTGCACAGGCAGCGGTGCGAGGCGGGATGACTTTTCGGAGTACATGAGATAGAAGAAAGGATCGTGCTCTGCGGAACCCAGGACTGGTGACCTGATTTGCTGCTCGAGCTCATCAGTCCAAGACCTCTGGGCAAGCCACGCGGCGTCTTCGTCATCGTCGAATGCCTCAACCACAGCAGAATCCGGCTTGTAGTTGACAATGTCGAATCCTCGCAGCTTGCTACTCAAACCGTACGCATTGTTGTCTGCAATCTCCCAGATTGACTCCATTACACCAGCAGAAGTAGCGATGGCGGCATTCAGCTTTGTGCTTGCGTTGACTCGTTCGGGACCGGAAATATTGGATAGTGCCGAAGTGAGCAGGTTAGCTGGAAACAGAACATCAGCAATGGCGTTAGCATGAGCAAAACTGAACTGCGAGAAGCAGTAGTAGCACTGCAGGACTCTCTGTTTAACCATAACCTCGTAGTCTTGCAGAGCCAGAGAGGCATCCAGTCGTTGGGCTGGGTCGTCATTGAGAAATCTCTTTGCAGGAATGCTGGTGACAAATGCAGTCGTATTGTGTAGCATGACGCCTAGTCGTTTGGCGATATCGTTCGTCACCAACTTATTGTTGTAAGTGAGAAAAACGACAATAGAACCCAAGGTGCAGTATCTGACATGCAAGTGGTAGTTCAGCTCAAGAGGGCTCTTATCAGCAATATTGTCTTTACCGCTGGTTGCCGGCTTATACAGAGCAGTCTTCCACAGCAGCAACAGTTGGGTCAGGTGAACTTTGATAAAGGCTGGTCCCAGGCTCATGAGACCGCTAATCAGAATCCACGCGACTTCAATTTGTGTGGCGAGAACGTCAACAGTGCCGTTAGCTTTGAGCAGCGAGGTAGCTGTCGCAAAAACTCGAGAGATCAAGTCCACCGAAGCGTATAAAGGCTTTGAGGCGGAATTTCCTGCCAACACTGCCACAAGGTATGCATGACCTGCAACGCTGTCGTGTAGATTTGCATTTTTTCCCTGCGAGTCTGGTCTCAGTAGCTCTTTTGACAAGTGGTTGAGCGAAGAGTTCAGAAGTGGGATAATTAGACTTGGCGTGTGCTCAATAAAAGCCTTGAGACAAATGCAACTTGATATTCTGACCGAGTAGCTCGAGTGTGTGAGCAGCTGGAGCAGGGGATCTTTGAGCACCTCCACGCAAGTAGCCGATGATAGAGAGCCAAGGGTTGTGATCAGACCAGTCAAGCACTCGAGGGTGGCCACGAGCGAGGGCTTGCTGATTTCTTTAGACTTGAGGATCTCATTCGTCAAAAGCTTGAGTGCATTGAGCTGTCCGAACTCGCCCAGAACCTGAACAGCAATAGTGTCGTTAAGAATGAAAACAGCGTGTTGCTTGGCGGCTGTGCTTTTGTATTTGTTTGTCTGAGTGGATGGGTGGCCAACCATGTTGATAAGGAGAGTCTTTGCAATGTCGACGTAATTTGTCTTGATGATGTTTGCGTCTATCTGCTTGATGGTGAAAGCAAAACACTCGACAATTCCAATCCGGCATCTGCTGCTGGCTCCGTTGAAAACGTATGCATTGTTCAGGATAGCCAGAATTTCTGGGAAACAAAGTGCAAAGAATACCTGAGGTTTCGATGTTGGTGTGTTGTTCTTCGATCTGTCGATAGGGTCCTCATCGTCGGTCTTCGGCTTTTGCTTCATGCTGTTTGTCGGCTTCCGTGTCAGGGTCTTTACTTGCGCCTCGGGTTTTGTCAGTGAAATTGTGAACAGCTGCGAGAGGGTCCGGGCCAGACATCGAGATGCGGCCAGTCGCACAATGGAATATGAAGAATCAAAACTCTTGATACAGGTTGTTTTGAGTGACTCAAAATCAGAGTTTGACTTGATCACGATTCGAGTAGCAACTAGCGCCTCCTTCACATGGAACGCTGCTGCTGCGATTTTGGCGCTCTTGTCGGTAACAAGTGCTCGAGCAACTTTCCAGATATCCTTGGAGAGGGACTCGTCAAAGGCATCGCCAACCACTTTTATTATCGATGCCAAGGAGTTCAGTGCCGCGAACTTGTATCCGCTATTCTTTGTTAGCTTGTTCAGTTTGAGAAGGACTTACCGGGACAGCGCTCCTCAGAATCTTGAGAATGGATATAGCGGAAATAGGTGCCAGCGAAACAATCTAGTTAGAACAGCCAATATAGGAGTACCTACCGAGCTTCCAGAAACCTCATACAGATAACCCAGGCACACCACAGCCAAGCTATGTTAGTCTCTCACGTCAGTTTGCTCGCTACTCACTGCTTGACCTCCGAATACCTATCGGCTTTCCCTCCACTCAATATTGAAACATGCTTGTTGGCAACTTCATACAAATCCTTGTTGCTTCCGTTTGTCTTGGCCAAATCATATAACAGCTTGTAGATAGTTCCAATCTCGGTCCGAATTGCCTTAGACGCCAGCACAGATAGCCCAGGGAGCTTCGGATCCTTAGGCGGCGCTTGTAGTAGGTCAATAAATGAATTCGTCTCGGACACAACAATGTGCTGGTCTGTTGCATCAAGCGTTGGACTTCGTTTCAGTGTGGTGACGATATCATTGAGCCACGCGAGCGTCCAATTGGCCTGCTTCTCGAAAGATTCAAGCGCCTGGAGCTGCGCAGAGTCAAACGTCAGTGACGTTAGTTCCTTGAAGCTCATCGCTCAGTGGTGGTATTTCACTATCGTCCACGTTACTTGGTTTGGTCCCTGAGCGCGCGTGCTCCACAGCGGTAGACAAGACCTTGGCTTGACAGCGTCAACTGGTTGAGATTTGTGCTTACCTCAACTTCCTGACAAGTCCTCTGAGGTCGAGTGGTTTGGGCCCACACATGTAGTTCTATAATCTTGTACGCCAACGCCGATGAATAACGCCATTGAATAATTGCCACAAACTCCTCTTCAGTTGAGTCACTGGTCGTTCTACAATACCTCGAGTTTCGAGAAATTCTCAATCTGCGAGTGTGCCGCTACAAGGCCAAGGTCTAGGTTACGCGAAACATAAAGAGAAAGAATTCCCACATTACTATGTACGGTATGTCATCAGTCGTTGCTCATTAAAATGCCTGCGTTAGATGGAGATCCATCCAACCCACGAAATCGTCGCTGTTCTCATTCATCCAGTCAATGCCCTGCATCAGTGTGTCTAGATGCAGTGGGTCGCTCGAGGCACCAGTGCTGTCCAACAGTGCAGCCAAGCCCGTGTCCATTTCCTCAACCCCATTCACGTTTCCGTTCCCATTTGGCAGGCTCAGGTTGACCGGGGCAACTGGGGAGAGAGCTGCCGTGGCAGAACCTGCAGCCGCAGGGGTCATGGCTGTTTCTATAGGCACCAGAGTCGTTATTGTCGTTCCATTAGGCGTCGTTGTAATGTTTGTCGTAAAGTTGTCCCTCGTGATTTGATTATAGAACGGCAGCGGAGGCGGCGGCGGTGTACCGTCGTCGGGCGGATGTTCTGGGCCTATTAGCTGTTTTGGTATTGGTGCATCATCTGCCTTCTTGCCTTTAGTCAGTGCGCCCCCTCCTCTGCGGCGGGCCTCGTGCACTGTCCAGATGAGTTCGTAAAACATTGAGGCGGTGAGATGAGACCGCATTCGGTAGATAATACCAGGTGACTTTGTGAGAAGGTATGGGTGTGTTATGATGACGAAATTGAGTTTTTCCAGAACCTTTGCTGTTCGCGATATGTCGTTCTCAACATCTTTCCATGCCGTCAGCATATTTCTGAATAACCTGTGAACGGTCACCACTGACTGCCGAGCAGACACCACGTGATTTGGCAACAGGTGTGAGGTGAGATGGAGCCGGAAGAGGACAAACGCCGCAAAACTGACGGCTTGTCTCATGTAGATGGGGTACTCGATGATTTGTCGCTTTTCAACCAGCTGACATATTAATGTAACCACTCTTGTGCCCGCGTGGAAGGCCGTGACGACATACTTTGTTTGGTCGTCTTGTGAGGGTCCAGGAAGGAACGCGAAGCAGCAAAGCATGAGCTTGATGTAGAGATAGTAGATCTCAATGGCTGAGTCCATCGAGGCCAGGTCGCGGACGATTCGGTCTAGTTCCAGCTCCAAAACCTCAATTAGAGCGACTCTGTTTTTCGCATCAGTGAGACCGTCTGCGGACGTAACGCTCGTTCCCAGCATTTTGACCATCTTCGAGTAGAATACGCTGAGTACAATCAGGCACCGGAACGATGGAGGCAGAGTCTCGTCTTTAGTCGCAGTGTCGACGAGGTAGTCTACAGCAAAGTTCGGGGGAAGTCCCAAGTTTGCTGACCAGACCTGTTCTGTGAGGAAGCATGCCAGCCAGGCCCGCGTTCGCCAGGTCTCGGCGTCGTTCAGCGGCACTTGCGACCGACTGAACTCGTAGATGAACTTTCCTCGGTGCAGACCGAGCTGCATGCCCAGTGACTTGGCCAGGCCCACAAATCTGTATGAGCAGTCATCAAGAACCTTTTCGTTCGGCAGCGGCCACGTTCCAAGGATAAGAAGGGCCTGCACAATATGCGCCGACCGCGGTGTGTTTATCCAGCATGTTTCTATCGCCAGCTGCTTGATTACCCCGCAAAGCTCGTTGTATAGCGTTGGCTCTGGCTCGCTTAGGGATGCAGTCACACACACAACCCAGAAGAGGAGCTCCGACTGTTGATACAGCTCCAGAGCGGATGCCGACTGCATGATGGGCAAGTATGGTAGGAAGTTGGTGACAAACCGCTGGTGTAGTTCCTTTGCCCGCTCGAGAGGCAGTTTGACTGCTCCGAGCTCAAACTCGTTGTTCGGCGGTGGCTTCAGCTCCTTGTGGTCTCGAACATCCCGCACTGGTGTTGCCAGGGGGACTTTGAGTGAAATAGAAGTCTTTTGCGGTGGCGGTGTGGGGAAGTCGTGGATAAGAGCGCTGTTTGGATTTGCCTCTGCCACAGCTGAAGCTAGAAGCATCTCTCGCTTCTGAAGATACTCGACCTGCTGGCGTAGCGAAGTAAGGTCCTCCCGTAAGCTCTGAACCTGACCGCCCTTCTGTGGCTTGAAGAACGGGTCCACGCGACACGACCGGTGCATTCGCATACACCGAGTACAGGGTTGTGGATATGTCTCTGAAGCGTCGCACTTGATTTTCTGCTGGCGGCAGTGCGTACAGCTCCTGATGGGTCTTGTCTTGGTGGACGACGGTGGACTGCCCGGGCTAGGCGTGTCGCCCTCAAGCTTGACCCTCTTGTTCTCGTGCTCGTGCTCGTGCTCCATAATGTCTGGGGAATGAGTCCGTACCATCATGGGTAGGCACAGGCAGCATGTCACGTGTCACTAACAGGCCGCTATAGAGCGTGTAGTTGAGTATAGCGACTGCTGGTATCAGAAAGTCACAGTTATTATGGCTCCGGCACCGGTATTCAGACAGTGTTAAGTCCTGCTATCTAGCTCTTCTGGTCGCGGACGCGCGGATGTGTGAAAAGGGAAGTGAAAAATTGAAAAGATCTGATAACTTTTGGGAATTCCTAGGAGTCGAAATGGTTGCCCACCCCGAACCTCGTGCGCCCCACCGTTGGGGCCGGCTGCCGGACCAATAACTGCCGGCAGCCGGGTCTTGGCCGGAGGGGATTCCGGAAGAATAGCCGCGGCCTCCTCATCTCTACATTTAGCGTCATCTCCGAATGTTGGGGATGGGGATTAGGGATACAAGTTTGCGGTGAGGGGTTTACAACTGGTCTGCTCTTCTGGTGGCGCCTGGAGAATAAAGCGCAAGGCATCGTGCCGAGGCCGCGGTTTAATATTACGGGCACTGATCGGCATGGATGAGTGCCAAGGACTTGAGACGATGTGTTCCGGACAGGGTTCTGAGCGATGCGGTAATGGAGGGAGCCGCTACTGGTAAACTTCCTCGGTTTGACTTTAATGTGATCTTGTCCATCTTATGATACTCGCGTGTGATATCGATGGTTGCAATATGTATAATTGAGCTGAGCTTTTTAATAAATTCTGGAATCTGAAATATACCTGTTGAGAGTGAGGTTACCCACCGACTTCAGGAGCTCTTAGGTGAGGCAGGCAACTGACCAATCATATGCAAGTTGCAGATCCTGCATATAAAATGTGGAAATTAACTAGTTAGGAGTTTAGAATTTAGTCAAAAATATAATCACAGAAGCGAGTAACTACACGCTATTACCTTGACTCAACATACCAAGTGGGAAGATCTGTCAGACCTCGAACGATTGACTTCGCGGACCCATCAGACAATACTCACAATCAACACAGAAATATTTAACTGCAAGTCTCAGCGTAACGAACGGTTCACCATGACCCCATCACATCTAATAGACCCCATAGTACGGAAAAAAAAAAAAGATGATCACACAAGGCCGCTCCAGAAATTCTGATCCCACTTGAGGGCACTCCAAACAGATCACCATCATCCAGCTGATGCGATCCACGCGATGCACACGCCAGGACCCTTGACTTTGTCTTACTTTATCCCGCCCTGAACGCCTTAACGCTTCGCCCTGAAGGGGTAGCGGTAAGGTCGCCCAGTGCGTCCCAGCTAAAAGCATTGCCGCAACAACTACGCGTCACCGCCACTGCCTTGCACATCACCCCTCCACAAGTTCATTCTGCCTACATTGACCGATCCGGTGTCAGTCTTTACCTAATCATAGTACTCCTATTCTTGACTAACAGTACTGCCCCTACCCTTACCCATATCCCCCACCCGCGCGGGCTCCCTGGTTCACTGCGCGCCAGGTCCTAAGACAATATCCCTATTGAGGAAATGAAAGGGGCGTCATCGCTAACGCCGTTCCCGCATTAGGCAGTTAGCGTTATAGTATTCGCGTGGTCATGTGATGATGTTCAGATCACTAACGTCATGATCTGTGACTGCGTAGAATCAGGTACGGGGTCTGGGCGCATGCGAGTCTGATACGCGAGTGCGTGAACGTGAACGTGAATGCAGTTCACTGTCCGCAGGGTTCCTTATACGAGCATTATTATAGCAATAGCGTATACTGATTTCACACGGTCTCAGTACCGTATGCTTCTGGCTAGCACGGCGACAGGTGAATGGCACGGCAATTGATCCCTCACAACGTCTCAAGGATTGGCGCTCGGCGCATGATGGTACATAGGGAGGCGCGGTGGAGGCTGGTCCACCTCGCACGCTAGCGCATATTAGCATACGCATAAGCTTAGTAACCTTATACCTCGCCTTGTAAACTCTAACTTAACAAGAAAACAATGTCTGTAACAGAGTAAAACTCACGTTTCCTTGTAGGCGCGCAGACCGTTTTCTGTACACTCGCTGTAAGGATATGCGCCAATCATGCACAGTTCCGGAACAAGGCATACCCACCTCCGGGTAACGTCCCACAAATGTATACCTAAAGGGGTTGCCAGGAGCCATTCATTCCTCGCCCTCGTGATCCATACACTATACACGCTCATTGCACGGTCACTGCAAACACGCTCCTTGCACACGCTCATTAGCACTTTCATTTTACTAAACCTTCACGCAACACACTTTCATTAAGATTACGCTCAACCTGAAACGCACGACACTATAGGAAAACTAGAAATATTTTGCACGCCGAATCAGAATGGACTGGAGCCAGTTTGAAGAAATCGAGAACCGGATGGCGGGCGTGTCACAAGAAAACCTGGAGTTTTTGCGTGACCGTTTAGCACAGATCCAAGGCCATGAGCCAGTCGACAATCAGATCCAGACTGTGGAGGAGTTAAGGGAATACATTTCAAGTCAGGAAAATGCCCCCTACACCGACATTCCACACTTGGCCACGATCGATTGTGAAGATTCAGAACTCAAGCTATGGGCATTGCTGATAGCTCATTATCGAGAGACTGCTGAGAAGATACCAAAGTATGCCAGTGTCATGGTTAGATCAGGCATCCCCCCGCCACTGCGAGGGCTTGCCTGGAAAGCCATGGCTGAGGCACAATCGGCGACTTTCGAGTCCTTATACGACAGCTTAGCTGCTGAGTGGACGCCGTTTGTCAAGATTATTGGCCGAGACCTCAACCGGACGTTCCCCGAGATTGGCCTGTTTCAGGAGCAGAATGGCGAGGGCCAGAACATGCTGGGCAGAGTTCTACGTGCATACAGTGCCTATGACATGCAAGTCGGCTATTGCCAGGGCTTGACCTTCCTCGCAGGCCCTCTGCTACTGCACATGAGCGATAAGGATGCCTTCTGTGTGCTAGTCAAGCTCATGGAGGACTATCACGTTCGAAGCATGTTCACCGCTGACATGGCCGGCCTGCAGCTCAGAATGTACCAGTTTGAGTCGCTGTTTGAGATTCATCTGCCCATCCTTAGCGCGCACTTTACCGAGCTAGGGGTGAACCCAATCTTTGCATCACAATGGTTCTTGTCATTTTTCGCCGTCACGTGCCCGCTGGCCATGCTGGTGCGAATTTATGATGTCATGTTCGCGGAGGGCGCCATTCCGACGCTGATGCGGGTGGGACTGGCGGTTCTGAAGCGAAACCAGAAGATGCTGCTGAACTTTGACGATGAGGAACAGATTCTCCAGCACTTGCTGGGAAGCCGATTATGGGATGTTTATGGATACGATGGAGATTTGCTTATTGCGGATATTACATCCTTGCCTGCAGAGATCCTGGGCAATCTGAAACAACTAGAACAACAGTACTCAACGACGGGCAAGCTGAAACGTACAAAGAGCACCCGGTCTGCTGCTGCTCCCAGGTTCCCATTCAACATTTCCTGGCCAATGCGATCTACCAGCTCTCCCGCGTCGTCGACACCTGCGCTTCACCGAAGCGATTCCAAGATTTCAGTTTCATCCTTCGATTCCTCAGAGCTTTCTAGCGCTTCCTCGGTGACGTCATACGATACTGTGGAGCCCACCGATGGCCAAAAGAAGATGGCGGCCCTCGAGGAGGAGCTCGAGTACACCAAGAAGGCTCTGGAGGCCGAGCGACGAGAGCGGTCCTACGATCGAGACGAAATCACCACCCTGCTGTCAATGGTCCAAGCTTCGTCGTATATTCTGAAGGACGACCAGATTGACCTCGACAAGCTGAATGCGTGCATCTCCAACATTAAGCAGCGAATGGCCATCGAGACAACCAAGGCTCTGCAGAAAGACTCGGATAGTTGTCATCTGTGTGAGCGGTACCTGATGGAGCTGGCTTCGGCCAAGACGTCCGAGGCTCTGGCCCGAGAGGAAATTGACGAGCTGAACGACAAGATTTACGCTTTGACAACAAAGAGTAAGAAGGTGTCGCCGTCGCAGAGCTCGGGTACTATCTCGGCGTTGAAGATGCCTCAGAGCCAGAGCTGCGGCAGTATAGCTACGGTTGCATCAGCCGGTACTGCCAGGGATAAGAAGTGGGGAATCTGGTAGTCTTCGAGCAGTTGAGAAGACATTAGGTGGTGAGCCGAAATACCAGATACCCAGTCATAAGGCATTTGTCGGCAGGGACACTAGGGGTGATCCGGACTATTGCCTACTAGAGCCCTGCTGCTATGCCACTTTAGCGCGGGCGCTACAAAATATTTATAGTTTATTTATACAGACCTCAACGGTCTACGAGGAATATGGTAACATGAATCAAATGACAGGTATCAAGACGTACAAACGCAATTGGCTTACTGCTCTCAGGTGTGACTGCTAAAAGGTTCCTACAGTGATGGTTGGCAAGACGACGAGATGCGCGCTCGGGTATAAAAGGCCCAAAATTTTCCTTCAACTCCCATCACACCTGGCCACTATTCGACAGCAGTGGCCAGCCTGAGAAATGGTGAGTACTGTTAATCATTGCATATGATGACTAGAGTGCATTTGGCTCGAGATTCCCGCTGGGGTTTCCCTGGCGGGCGTCCATGTGGAAAAAACCACGCTACCTTAATTTTTCTTTCTGAAGCAGAATCTATATTTTGGGCAATTCTAACTCTAGGTTACTGATTCACTGCGGTACTGTTTCGACAAGAATAGTGTAGTAATTGATTTCTGAATTGAATTTGATCTTGTTGATCCTCTTTGTGTTATTCGTGTAAGAACCGTCTTGAGTTTCTGAAACAGTATTGAGTCGTCTCATTGGGCATGTACAGTAGCTGATATATTTATCGATAGTTTGGCGGGCCATCTCTGCCCACACGCTAAAGCCCGTCCAGTCTATGTTGAGAGATCACTCAGTTGTCCTGCTAGTTCAGGATACAAACACAGGGATCAGTCTATGAGACTAAAGAGTGACTATACACTCAGCCAGTTAAACTCCTCAACACCTGTTGCTGGTGCGCGTTCATTAGTTCATTGAGGCTGTGGTGATGTCTGCTATCGCGATACTGGGACCTCCACACACACAACATGCTAGTTCTGGCAATTGGCGACCTCCATATACCTGATCGGGCGGCCGTGAGTTTGAGCTAAATGGAATATGATTGCTAACTTAGGATCTACCGGAAAAGGTTAGTTTGACGCGGATTTGTTTTACTGTCTCGATAACGGTGCGGGATGGCGATAACCCACTCTAGATGACTCGCTCTACGATGACCCACACGTTTTATCGAGTCACTGCTGTAGGGTATCTCACTCGCTGCGCTCGTAACGCTAATCAAGTTTCGAAAACTGCTGGTCCCCGGCAAGATCTCACAGGTGCTCTGTTTAGGCAACGTCACAAACAAACCAACCCTCAACTACCTCCAGAACCTATCACCCGACTACCAGGCCGTCAAAGGCGAATTCGACGAATCAAGCACTATAGGTGCTGCGCTGCCACTAAATCGAGTCGTTACGCATGGCCAGCTCAAGATTGGCCTGGTGGCGGGCCACAGCGTCGTTCCTAATGGAGACCCAGATGCTCTGCTGATTGTTGCTCGACAACTGGACGTTGACCTTCTGCTATGGGGAGGCTCGCACAAGATTGAGGCCTATCAATTGGAGGGCAAGTTCTTTATTAACCCTGGATCCGCTACTGGCGCCTTCTACACTGGCTGGCCCGATGAGGAGACGACGAAGGACGACGAGCGAGACCCAGACGAGCCAGCAGACCCAGATCCAAGCTTCTGTCTGCTCGACATTCAGGGCGCAAACTGCGTCGTGTATATTTACTCCTACATCGACGGTCAGGTCAAAGTGGACAAGGTCACGTACAGGAAGGAGATCTAGTGCAGTACGAGCACCTGTATTACCGCTATGTTATGCCAGAACGGACTAATACACTAATACGACTGCAGCTCCTCCAACACCTCGTGGCAATGTGGAAACATCTCGTCCTCAAAGTCACACAGAGTTTTGAGATGCGGGTAACGCTCATCGACATAGCAGGTCGCGTCATAACTGAGACGGCACGTTGTAAAGTACTTGAGCTTTTTGAACTTTTCAATTAATGTGACATAAGCGTCTTTGCTCACAGTACCGTGAAACTCATACGACTCGATGTGCACGATCTCCACAGTGTTGTCTGGATCAATATCAAAGTATTGTGTGAGACCTGTAATATCACCTTCATCGTGGACACAGATACTTATCCTTTTCACAGTTGGTCCAATGTGAAGCTTGTAGTCGGATTGAAGTGAGAGGCCGTAATCTAGTGTGAGGTAAACTGACGGGTAAAGCTTAGCCAGAAAGTTGAAATCGCCTGAAAACATCTGATCAATAGTGTCTGCGCCCAATTGAAGAATAATTTCCTTCAATCGTGGCAACACTTGTCCTCGCTTGAGCCATTCATAACCAACGCTGGGCGAGTCCACCGAACACAGAATCATATAGTCCGCCTTGTTGGCAACGGCAACGCCATCCAAGCTCATCTCAGGAAGGCGAACATTGAGCTCTGCAGCCTTGAACTTGACAATCAGTCCAATTGCGCTTTGGCCATCTTCGTTCAGCGTGGTCAGCATAGGCTGTTCCCATACTGTGTAGCTAAAGTCTATGCATTGGCGAAAATACCGACAGGTAGCTTGGAGAGAGACGAGATCTGGCACTGACAGGTAGTCCAATATTTCCAGCCAGAGTTCGTGGGGGAGCCCGTACATCCAGCCGGGTGATGGTCGTGTGAAGGACTGTGAGACAGAGACGCGCTGCTTATTGCTGTACTCGCAACGCTGCTTCGTACGCTTTGTGTGTCCATAAAGATTGTTATGCTATATACATCATGTGTTGAACTGTACGAACTGTCCGTTGAAGGTTAGTTAAATCGAAGCTCTCGAGCGAGCTAACTTAAACTGGCAGAGGGAAGGTCTTGGCCCAGTCGGCAATCTCCTTCTTGAGGTTAGCCAGCTTTTCGTCGCCCTGGACAACCTTAGCCTTAAAGTCCTTAAGCTTGTTGGCATCCTTTGGCAAGGCGGCCTGCACCTCCAGAGAGTACTTGATGACCTCGTCAATGTAGTGGACGACACGGTCAAAGTCCTTCTCGCCAAAGCCTCGAGTGGTCATGGCTGGGGCACCGATTCGGACGCCACCTGGCACCAGAGCGCTCTTGTCGCCTGGGATAGAGTTCTTGTTGAGAGCAATGTTGACCAGCTCACAGACAGCCTCGACTCGAGCACCGTCGATGCCCTTGTCTCGCAGGGAAACCAGGACCATGTGGGAGTCGGTACCGTGGGAGACCAGACTGTAGCCTCGCTGGATGAAGCTGTGCTCCAGAGCCTTGGCGTTCTTGATAACCTGCTGCTGGTAAGAGACGAACTCTGGGGTGTTGGCCTGCTTGAGGGCAACGGCCAGAGCGGTGATGGTGTGGTTGTGTGGACCGCCCTGGTGGCCTGGGAAAACGGAGAAGTTGATGGCGTTCTCCAGGTCGTACAGAGTCTCCTTACCGGTCTTTGGGTTGACGGATCGAACACCTCGTCGGAAGAAAATCATAGCACCACGTGGACCTCGCAGAGACTTGTGGGTGGTGGTGGTGACAATGTCGGCATACTCGAATGGAGATGGGATAACCTGAGCGGAGATCAGACCAGAGATGTGGGCCATGTCGACAACCAGGTACGCGCCCACTAGGTCGGCAATCTCTCGCATCCGCTTGTAGTCAATCAGTCGGCAGTAAGCAGAGGTTCCGGCGACCAGCACCTTGGGTCGGTACAGGACAGCGGTCTTCTCGAGCATGTCGTAGTCGATAATGCCAGTCTCGAGGTTGACTCGGTATGGCATGGTCTCGAAGTAGGTAGACACGGCACTGATCTTTCGGGTGTCGGTCTGGTAACCGTGGGACAAGTGACCACCGTGTGGCAGGTCCAAACCCATGAGTCGGTCGTGTGGCTTCATGATAGCCTGGTAGACCTGAAGGTTCGCTGGGGAACCAGATAGAGTCTGAACGTTGACACCCCACTTATCAGCGGTGACGTGGAAGGCCTCAAGGGCTCGCTGCTGACAAAGAGTCTCGATTCGGTCAATGTGCTGGTTACCACCGTAGTATCGAGCGCCTGGGTAACCCTCGGAGTACTTGTTGCACATTGGGGATCCCAAAGCGTCAAAGACAGCCTTAGAGGTGAAGTTCTCAGAGGCAATGAGCACGATGGACTCTCGCTGTCGCTCAATTTCGTCCTTCATGATGGCATCAACCTCGGGGTCGAGGTTGACGAGACGAGCCTCGAGGAGGTCCTTGTGGGATTCAGACAGAGCGTAAGTCGACATTTCCAGCCTCGGTCGTTTCAATTGAGGTTCAGTAATTTTTAGAAGAAAACTTCTGCCAATGAATTGTGCAGAAGAAAAGTTCGGGACTAAAAGATCGTTGAGTCACAGCGCGCGCCCCGGGCTTACTCGGGCCAAAAACTAAGTGGTTGTGTGGTGTATGTAGAAAGCTGAAAGTAGATATAATATGAGCGTGATTGAGGCTGGAAGTGTCTGCAAGCTGTGAAAAGATTGAGCGGTTTACGTGCGATAGCAGCTTGGCCCCTACAGCCAGGGTTAGGATTTGGGTAATTTGATAGTGAATTGCCGTCGGTAAGCCGACGGGCGCGTACATCCCGTCTGCTTCCGAACGAAGCTCGGAAGCCTTATCCATTGTGTTGCGCAGGACCCTCATCGATAACGTCGGGTGCCTGAAGTAGGTGCGGCAAGGCATCAATTGCGTGTCAGGCCCCTCAGTGGCGGTGTGCAATATGTCCATTAACAATAGGTGGACTTACGAATGTGAGACACGTGCTCAGGAACTCGGGTGCTCGGGTTTTGTCTTGGAGGCGCCCAATAAGACCCGTGTAGAGCCGCATCGAGCTCTCCGAGTTGTAGTCACGTAGAAAGTTACCCGGAAACATTACTGGTTTCTGAACTGGTTGCCTGAGGATTTCACGCAAAGATACGCTGTGATATAGGTCTCGCCGCCGGTTTGTGACAGCTAACTCTATGTTTTCCTACTTCCATGCTCTAAGTCATTGAAAGATCTCTGGCGTCTCTCTATTGACGCGAATACAAGTTCTTCAGTGAGCGCTGGTATTGCTTAGGCGTGAAATGAGCTAAGGTTAATCAAGGTTTCGGCGCGGTGCAGCCAGAAACACAGATGAGCGGAACAAGGTCAGCCGCAGCGCATCACGTGTTCTTTCAAACTCGGCCAGGAAATCTTGAAATCGCCTCTAGTTCCCTAGTCTCCCGAGCAATCTGACTTGAATGCGTTGCTCATGGTTGTTAATTGTAGCTCACGTGACCATTGATTTGGTTCAGGCCAATCAACCCTTACGAATATGCTCCGATATTTCAGTCACGCCACACGCAGCCAGACGAGACTGGCTAACTACAGTCAGCTAGTCATTAAACCATATAAGCGCTTTCACCCAATCATTCCTCCCACGTAATTCTGGCTGCATGGCCCCTCGGCTCAGACCGAACCTCCTTGCGTCCCCGCGCCCTGGCGGTGGGCAACCGTCCTCCCCGCGATAAGATCATCATGAGAGTTAGTCATCTCTCATTCCTACTTACACTTAGACCGGCGTTTACACTTCGACAGTCTATACCCGCTCTCAGAATGGCTTCCACTCAGGTTCCACACCCGCTTATCATGATTCCCGGACCCATTGAGTTCGACGACAAGGTTCTGGCTGCCATGGCTCATCCAGCCGAGGCACACACTGCACCACCATTCATCAAATCGTTTGGCCGGGCGCTTACCCTGTTGCGAACTGCTTTCCTATCCAAGGATCCACACGCCCAGCCCTTTATTATCGCTGGATCTGGCTCTCTGGGCTGGGATATTGTTGGCGCTAACTTGATCGAGGCCGGAGAGCACGCTCTGGTTCTCAACACAGGCTACTTCTCTTCTTCGTTTGCCGACTGTCTGGAAGCCTATGGAGCTAAAGTTGATCAGGTCACGGCCCCAGTCGGCGACAGGCCAACTCTGGAGCAGATCGAGTCCGCTCTGAAAGCAAAGAAGTACAAGCTCATCACCATCACCCATGTCGACACCTCTACCGGTGTTCTCAGCGATGTCAAGTCCATTTCTGAGGTTGTTAAGAAGGTTTCTCCAGAGACGCTTGTCATTGTCGACGGTGTCTGCTCTGTCGGTGTTGAGACCATTGAGTTTGATGCTTGGAACCTGGACTTTGTGCTGAGTGCGTCCCAGAAGGCCCTTGGCGCTCCGCCAGGTCTGTCTGTCTGCTACGCCTCTGGTCGAGCGATCAAGACCGCTGAGACCCGAAAGCAGCCGGTCGCCGGCTACTTCACCTCGCTGCTGCGATGGACCCCAATCATGAAGGCCTACGAGGAGGGCCGACCATCTTACTTTGCCACTCCGGCCGTTCAGAACGTTTTCGCTCTGTCTGAGGCCCTGGAACAGTTTGCAACCTCTGAGGAGTCCGTGCGAGAGCGATTCGCTGCCCACGCCAAGGCCTCTGACAAGGTCAAGGACACCTTCGAGGGCCTGGGTCTCAAGCTCGTGGCTGTTAGCCGCGAGAAGGCTGCCCACGGTCTGAGCGCCATCTACCTGCCTGAGGGCGTCTCTAACGCTGACCTGCTCCCACTGGTCACCAAGCACAACATCCGAATCGCCGCCGGAATCCATAAGGACATCGCCACCAAGTACTTCCGAGTCGGACACATGGGTGTGTCCGTCACAAACCCCAAGCTCGGCCACATCGATGCTGTGCTCAAGGCTATCCCAGAGTCCCTAAGAGAAGCTGGATTCTCGGCTTAGCTCCTTGCACCGTTGAGAGTAGTGAGACGTACCAGTCATCTTTAGGTCGGCTCTCAGCGGTGGTTGGTACGCTAGGACAACTCTTACGAATGCTATAAATAATGCTATTACATGAGGATTACTTTGTCTTTCTTTTTTTCTTCTTGTCGCCAGCACCGTACTTGGCCTCCAGGTTGCTAATCATATTGTCGAATCTCTGGGCGCCCCGCTTCTTGATCATCATTGCTAGTGCATCCTCGTCTCCAGATTTAACTTTGTTCAATCCAAGCTTCTCCGCCATCTCCTCTGCTTCCTTAGCCTCCTTTTCCGCCGCTTTTCTTCGCTTATCCTTGGTTCCCTTTGACTCCTTAGTGTAAGCTTTGTAAGCCTTGACTTTTTTGTTCTTGATGGCTTCATCGATCATTTCACGGAATCGGGCTTCGTCCTCGACCACATCCGAGTGAATGACGTTCTCAAAAACATGATCCAAGTTGCCTTTGCCTTCAGTATAAAAGTGCAAAACATCATCCAATTCCTCACCGCTCTCTCGGTACTCTTTCTTGTCCTTTTCGATGAGCTCTTTGGAGACCTCTGCCTTGCACAGATCCGCAAACAGTTCACCCAGACTGACGTCATCTTCAACTTCCTCCAGGCTTCCGGTTCGATCGTACTTAGCTCTTCGGTTCTCGTCACTCAAAACAGAATATGCAAAGGCGACTTCCTGGAACTTTTTGTGGAATTCCTCCTTCTCCTCGTCGCTAGTGGCCTTGTCTGGGTGGGTCTTCAGCGCCATTCGTCGGTAAGCTTTTTTAATGTCATTGGAAGTGATCTTGTCGGTCTTCTCGTCATCCTTGATCTCAAAGCCTAGGGCCTCGTATGGGTTGATATCTGGATATTCCTGGCTCATCTTTGTGAATATTACGCGTAATTGTCGCGACGCGTCGGATCACGAAAATTAGCGGCGATAATCACATCTTATCAAAATGGTTTACTACTTCACCACCACCGGCGTCTCGGACCAAGAGCAGCCTGTGACGCTGTACATGGGAAAGCACAAGGAGGAGAGTATGTGGGCTTCCGTGCACGAGAAGGAGACTAATGCAGATGAATCTCTAATCAAATATGGCCTCGAAACCGATGTCTGGTGAGTATTGAATACGAAGAAGGTCTAACATAGGGTGAGTGGTTGAGGTGATGATAGTCGGGAAACCCGGGAAGTGACTAATTAGTTCCACGTTGACAATCTATCCTCTGCCCACGTCTACCTAAGACTACCCGAGGACTGGTCCTGGGACAGTATCCCCAATGAGATTCTCATTGATTGTGCCCAGTTGACCAAAGCCAATTCTATCCAGGGCAACAAAAAAGACAACATCACTGTCATTTACACTCCTTGGAGTAATTTGAAAAAGACTGGCGGCATGGCTGATGGCCAGGTGGGGTTCCATAAAGAAAACCTAGTCAAGAAGGTCTTCATTGAGACTCGAGTCAACGCCATCATCAACAGGTTAAACAAGACCAAGACTGAATCATTCCCGGATCTACAAAAAGAGCAGTCTGAGTATGAGCAAGATAAAAAGCGACGGGAGGCTGACATTCGACGAAAGAGAGAGAAGGAAGAGCTGAATCTGGCCAGAGAACGAAAACAGCTCGCCTACCAGAAAAACCACGCTTATGATGATTTGTTTACTGATGAAAACGTCAGGCATTCCAGCAATGAATTCAGAGGTGACGATTACGAGGATGATTTCTGGTAACCGACAGAACCGACCAAGTTCAATAGAAATAGAATAGAAAGTCATCACCACTGGTTCCGAAAACGGATAGATTAATATCTAGCTATGAGAACGCTGATGCTTATGGGTCCAGGTTGGCAGCGAACCTGTTGTTTTCTCGCTGCTCGTCCCACTTGGCGACCCAGCCAACTGGGCACAGGGAAGAGAAAGCGCTGAAGAAGACCTTGCAAGGCTCAAAGTCCTCACCCTTGGCGTTGACACATCGGTGGTAGTCAACGTAGTTCTGCCAGCAGTGCTTAGTCTGGTTCTGGTTTGGGAATCTGAATTAGCGGAGTCCTGTAACCTTATATGGCTCGACAACCTAAGTCCGACTGTTCGCTGGGCATATTTTCTTGCGTGTACAGTTGGTGTGGTGATTTCCGTGACGGAAACCTCGCGGCTATCACAATTAACTTGGCAGTGATTGTCGAACCAGTTGCTTCAGTAATTTGTGTCGAGACATTATGGCTATCTGTCGAGTCTGATTGTCGGATAGGAGCCAATATCAAATTGTTGTATCGAGCTTTAATCTGCCGAGAATCGCACCTTTCTGGGCCTCCCTAGTCGTATACATCTGACGTAAACCTCACAAAGATCAAATAGTATTGAGCGCCTCATTTGGCACCCCAAGTACTTACCGTGGGTCAGCCTGGACTGTCTTCAATGGGGACTCTTCAGCCATGGTTATGTCTAGAGGTTGAATATTTTTCGCGTGTCGAGAACCAATCCGCGGTCCGTGATTGGGCGCACAAACTCCCAATGAGCCGTGCAAAGTGCGGCGCCGACAACATCAAAATTATTTCATTCATGAAATTTGAGTTAGTGATCAGAATCAAGCATGAAGAGAAAGTGTGAGTGACTGAAAGCGAGTGAGACTAACGCAGCGGCGCTGAGCGCTTTTGCTCGAAACAAGGCTGTTTGTCTGGAACGAGAGGACGTGCCGACCCCTGTAAGCGTGTCCGAGGCATCAGAACCTGTTTCTGAGGAGGACATTGATTTGGAGGACAACACGGAAAGCACACCATTCGAGGAGGAATCATACGAAGAAGACTCTTACGGCGAGATTCAGATCTCAAAGTTTACTCCTACCGATACGAACGCTTTGGATCTTGCAGACGGATCAATATTCGGGCTCACACACGGTCAGACCATCGTTTTCAAAGGGTCATACAAAGTTATGATATTGAAAGGTGCTGTGAAGATTTACGGAACAACCATTCACGCCAGCGAAAAGTCCTACGATATTCATGCCCTTCCCAGCCACGGTCTGCCTGCTGTTGAATGCGTCCCCATTCTAGACCAAGATCTGGTTGTGGAGACCCGGTCAGGCGACACAGAACGATTTTTTGAGCCACCAACTCAATTTCGAAGCATCATTAAAGTCATACCACTGCATATGTCTGGGTTCACACGACTAGGCGAACAAGCACCAGTGTTCAAGAGTCTCTTAAGCAAGGTCGAGCCTCTCATCTTTGGGCCAGCTTCAACACCGCTTTTCTGTCCATTCAAGTCCTGGAATGACTTTTGCGAAACTATCGCAGACGGCCTGGCACTGCAATCGGCAGGCGTGGGCGTCCCCAGGGTCATGGTTGTAGGAGCAAAGGGCGCCGGAAAGTCTTCTTTCTGTCGATTCTTGTCCAACTTCCTTCGGAGTGAACTTCCTTGCCATTACATCGAATTGGACTCAGGTCAGCCAGAATATGCACCTCCAGGTATTGTCTCTATTCACCAGCTGCCCGCCGGAGAGTTCAACTTTTCACCGTCATACATGCATTCTGACATGCCGCATCTAATAAAAGGACACAGTCTCGGCTTCCCATCGCCGAAGGAGGAGCCATCGCTATATTTATCCTACGCCAAAGACCTCCTACGGGAATACGAGTCAGCGCAGTCCAAGAGGCCTACACCTTTGCTCGTCAACACCCCAGGCTGGGTTCGAGGTCTCGGCCTAGACCTGCTTGCAAGCATATATCAGGACGTCCGACCAACTCACGTTGTTTATCTTGGTGGAGCTTCAGACGCTCGTGAATCTATCCAGGGCGCACTCAACTGTCCCAACGAAATGTTTTACGCATTGGAGACTGTTCTCCCAGGCAGCGGCGACCTGGTTACCTCACGATATCAAGCTGCCGAGCTGCGGGCCTTGCAATTGATGTCCTACCTTCATAAGCTAGACTTTACCCATCATCTCACGCATATGACCCCGTTCAAGGTTCCCTTTGGCCAGTCAGGAATTTCCTCAGTGGTCATCCAACAGTCTGAAGGTGTCGACCCTGAGGATTTTGCCTTGTGCCTTAACGCTACAGTTGTCTCCGTCCTTGTGGTTGACGAGGACGTTAACCTAGACAAGTACGGCAGTCCGTTTGTCGACCCTGAGCATATTGCCGATGTTTTGGCTCCAGAAACGTCAAAATGCGTCGGTGTCGCAGTGGTTCAGTCTGTAGAGGAGGAGGCTGTTAATCTTCTGACCGCCACACCTCTGCCTCTGCTGTCCGAAGCTTATCGGACTGGAAAAAGTGTGGTGCTTGTTCGGGGAAGGATAGCGCTGCCCGTCTGGGGTATGTGGCATCACTCATTTGAGGACAGCCCGTATCTTTCATTTGACAGAGACGTTGGAAAGGGAAGCAGGGGTCTGCGGGTGAGAAGAAACATAGTTAGAGGAAGGTAGAAACTTTTCATTTAAATAAGCGCTAATGATCAATGTTCGCCAACTGGTGTTCACCCGCCTCTTTCCGTGCGGCGACCCTTGCCCTACTATCTAGAAATTTCCATCCCAACTTTTGTCACTCCACACAAAATGGTACGCACCAGATCCGATTCGACTAAACTAACATAGTCTGCGATCAAGTCTTTCAAGAACATTGTGCCATTGTTGGACCGAGTTCTGCTCCAGCGAGCCAAGGCTCAGGCTCAGACCGCCTCTGGTATCTACATCCCAGAGAAGAACGTTGAGAAGCTCAACGAGGCTAAGGTTCTTGCTGTCGGCCCAGGTTTGCTCAACAAGGATGGCGCCCGAGTCCCAACCTCCGTCCAGGCTGGTGACCGAGTCCTGATCCCCCCATTCGGCGGTTCCACCATCAAGATTGGTGATGAGGTGAGTATAAGCGACGGGCCGAGTATAGCCGATACAGCGGCACGTTCAATTCTACGAACGCTACTAATTTAGGACTTTTTGCTTCTCAAGGACAGCGAGATTCTCGCCAAGGTCTCTGAGTAGATGTACATATGTAAATATACTTCTTTTGACTCATGCTGTCGGGCTGTGGGCCCTTGCCTCAACCCAGTAGTTCTCTGCGTCATTTCTACTAAGCAAATCTCTAGCATCCTGCTCTGTCTCTGCGTCTCGCAATGTCCATTTTTGGAACTTGTTTGTCTTCAGCTGCCCGGACCACACCAGCGTGCACTTGTTGTTAGACAGGTCTGCTGGTTCGATGCCCTCCTCTCTTGGTGGCGCGCTTTCCGTCCAGCGTATTCGGTTCAGCAGAAGTTTGGTGTACTTTTTGACTTGCAGTTGGCCACCCTCGATGATGATCAAGCAAAAAGATGGATTGAAAACCACCATACCTGTGAATTGGCTCTTGACGGCGTTGAAATTGATCAAAAACTTGTGCCGGCCGTCGCTAAGATTCTCCACACGAAAGACGGCACTGAAGATACCCTTCTCTTTCTGGCGCTCAATTTTCTGAACTTCCTTCTCGTAGCGCTCGTCGGGAGTAAGCCTTCTGGCGTGGTTCTCCTCCTCATGCTTAAGGCGTCGCTTTTCCACTTCTTGTCGCGCTAGCTGTTCCATGGCCGTGGGGTCCCGAATCGCCTCATTGGTGTATATGCTCATGACGTTTGATGGTTTTACTTTTGGCGGTGGTGTGGGATCAAGGCCAAGCCGTATCCTGTCTTGCTTTTCTTTGAGAATCTCAGCTCGGGTATTCTTTCGTAGTCTCTTGATCTCCTTCGCAGTCATATGGACTTTGCCCTCCTTGGCTGTGAACTTTTCCCAAGGGGCGTGTATCGGAATAGGATGCTGGATATACTCGGTAATAATCTCGTCCCAGTCGTTATGGTGGTCGTAATTCTCCCGCACTAGAGGCTCGTCCCACCACTCTACCTCAGGTGGAGGGTCTGGTCTGTATGCTCGTTCTCCAGCCTGTATATCAGAGTCTCGTTCGGCCTTTTTGCTCCGTTCCTCGGCCAGTCTCCTAAGCAATTCAATCTGCGCCTGTTCTCGAAACTCCTCCGCTTTCTCAATATACTTTCCTTGCCTGTTAAAAACAAGGCCTCTGGTTTTTCGCGCTTGACGTCCAACTCCTAGCGAACTGTCAAAGTATGCATTATCAGTTTCAGGCTCCACAGGCTGAAGATACTTTTGCACTGCACCTTCAATCTTCCGTTCCTCTTGTCGCGGCTTAAAGTCGTTTAGCAGAAGTGGATGTACTGGGATATTCAATCCTTTTCCCTCTGGACGATCCCGTTCCTTGCTCTCTCGTCCTGTACTGCGTTCCCTGCCTTTGACATCCTTTCTCTCGGCTTCCCTGTCCACGCTCTCAGACCTTGATCTTTCCTTCAAGCGCTGTTGCAGCTGGGCTTTTCGTGCCTGAATCTGGGCCAGCAGGTCCTGGTTGCTCTTCTGCTCCTCCTTCGGAGGCTCTGACGGTGCTCTAGCCAGTTCACTCGGTTCCCTAGATGATTCCTTACTCTCAGATGCCTTTGCTAGCTTGGCTCTCATAGCGGCGATTCTCGCTTTTGCTGCTGCGATCTTGTCTGACGGCTCTTCAGACTTTAGCCTCTTCGCCTGGCCCTCTGAGCCATTCTCAGCGCCTCTCTTCCGGTCGCTGTTCATTGCGATCTGGCCAACCAAGCTGCATTCACTTTACCCGAGTCTGGGCAGATCAAAATGTCGTCACGCGATAACTTCGTGTGGTGTGCGCGACACCATGCTTGGTAGACGGGAGCTGATTTTTCTGATATCAGCACTAGCAGTAGGATTTCTCGCTTACCGGTACAGGACTGACTGGAAGAAAACACAGAGGACAATAAGAAAGAAGCGCACCCGCAGAAAGAAGAGAGACTCAATGGCCCCGAGCGTATCGGGCCTCTCCTCCAACTGGAAGGCCCTGCAAAAGAAGCTCGGCGTCGATAAGACTTCTAGCAAGGTCGAGAAGCCAAAGATAGAGAAGAGAGAACGAAAGGGCAAGGCAGATAAAGAGAAGGCTGGCAAAGATTTCAAGAATGGACCCGACGTTATTAGTTTAGGGCCGAATCAACTGTGAGTATCAGGACGTAAAGGGTCGGTTACTAACGAGAACGCTACAACAGCTGCTCAACGCAGATGACACAGAACTCCAGTCCGGCAAACTCCCCATTAAGAGCACAGTTTACTACACAGACCGCAAAAAAGAACTTGGACGCTATCTCGCCATTGACTGTGAGTTTGTCGGCGTTGGTCCTGATGGCGCCCGGTCGGCCCTCGCTCGTGTATCCATCGTCAACTACTACGGCCATATTGTGATGGACAGCTATGTGAAGCCGAAGGAATACGTTACTGACTGGCGTACGTGGGTTTCTGGTGTGGGACCGCAACACATGCACTTGGCCGAAACGTTTGATACGGTTCAGAAGCAGATCGCCGAAATGTTCAAAGACAAGATAATTGTGGGACACGCCGTCCACAACGATCTCAAGGTACTAATGATTTCACACGCCAAACCATGTATAATAGATACCCAGGCCCACAAGCCTTTTCAGAAGTTGCTAAAGACAAAGTACCCCAGCCTCAAGGCCCTGACGCAGGAAGTTTTGGGTAAAGAGATTCAGACGGGATCACATTCGTCTGTGGAGGACGCCAGGGCAACCATGATGCTGTTTCGACTAAATCGTGCAGCTTTCGACCGCAAAGACAAGAAGCAAAGAAGAAAGTAGAGTCATGACTAGAATACATTATAAATAGTTAGCATTACATTAATTCAACGATCCACGCTGTTAGCAATCTGGGTGAAACGGCGCAATTATCTTGTCCAGCAGGTTATAAAATCGCACCTGGTTAAAGTTTCTCGGTAGTTCCTCCTTCTTAGTTTCCTTCTGCATGTTACCGCCGAGCCATTCGCTGTTGTTTGTGTGATGAAGCACGCCACGGAAACCATTGGCCGTGAGTAGCATGGCGAGTTGATTTTGGTATTTAGCCGTCAGCTGCTCTAGATGCGTATTGGCGAGCACGCCCGAGGCAACCTCCTTGAGAATCAACGTCAGCAGCTCAGTGCTGGTACCGGTTTCAACCGTTTTAATGATCTTATCGCGAATGGCAGCATACATGACTGCCTTGTTGTTAGTCGTGATTGAGTTGAGTGTGCTCAAGTATCGGATGTCCATAATGTCGTACTGGCCATTGTTTCGGAATAGCTTGCCTCCGAGGTAGAGGGCAAGCGTGGCGTCAAACGATTCTTCAGAAACGTAGGCAGTGAGCAGCCAGGGCACATTCACCTGTACAACGCCCTCGACGGCCTCCAAGTGATGATCCTCCGGGTATCCTGCAATCCATAGATAGTCGCCAATCTCGCTCTGGCTTCGGCAGCCAAGGAACAAAAAGTACAAGTAGCACAGGTAGCTAGGGTACCGGTTGGCAGATTGACGGTCCTTCACGTTGTTCTTTGCGTTGATTTCCAAGAACGTCTCCAAAACTTTGAGAGTGCTGTTTCGAGTCGAAGACTTCTCCAAGCCCTTGAGCAGGGATGCACAAATGGCAATGTCGAAAGTCGCTGGGCTGAATTTGACTTCAACTAGTTCGGTGATCGCCGTCCATTCGGCCTCCATGTCGCTCTTGCATTCCAACAGATACTCAGAGATTCCGCACACTTTGAAGGTACCGGAATCATCAAGCGACCTGAGGCACGCCTGTAGCAACAGCAGCGCATAGCTGAACAGAGTCAGCGAGTTGGTCTTCATGAGCGCCAGTGCGAACCAAAAGAGTTTTCCGGCGTATGGCGATCCGTCTGACAGGCAATCCACCATCTTTGTGAGGCAGAATACGGTGGAAACGGCGTACTCTTCACTAAGTGCAGTATCGCTTAGGCAGGCCTTCTTGCAGACATTAAGCACCTGCGTCACTATCAAGTCATCAACCTCAACTCGTGCTAGGCAGCCCAGCACGACAAACGACCGGCACTGTACAGCGGGATACTCAGAGAAGCAGACTCGCATCACGAAACTGCCCCATCGCGCCCGCCAGACGTTGGCTTCGTCCGGTGTACCCACGGTTGAACAGAAATCCAGCAAAATTAGGCAGCAGGTCTCAACGTGTTTGACGGACGTCAGTAGCATGGTCGAAAACACCGTGTGTCGGAGCTCATCGCTGAGACCAAACAAAACCATTCCCTTGGCGGATGACAGCTCGGTCAAAATGTTGACCAAGTGATCCTTCTTCTCAGGTGAGAGCTTAGGGCTGCACGAGAACGAGTGCACGACGTTGACGAGCATACTGTGGAGGGCACTTCGGAAGGCGTAATCGCCCACGTACAAGAATGTCACCACCACCAGCATGATTTCCGGCAGGAAGGATTCCCCAATCAGCACGCTCTCGAAGGAAAGGAAAGACATCATGTGCACCAGCACAGACAGCTCGGCCCAATTGGGGTGGTTCATCAGAGACCGCTCTTTCTTGTCGGAGTGTCGGCTTACCACGGTTCGCACTCGCTTCAACACGGTGCCACAGATAGCCACAGTCGGGAACGACGTGATCACGGCGAGCACCTCCTTGAACTGATTCTCGGTCAAGCTTCTATCGGTGATGTAGCTGACCACTTCCTCCAACAGCACGTCGACGAGGCCCTCTTCCAGACAGAGTATAGGCCACAAGTTGAGCAACAAACAATTGTAGTCTCGCGAGTTGTTGACAGTGATGTCCAGACAGTTTCTGATAATCTTAGCCGTTGTCTCAGTACCCTTAGCCTCGTCGCTTAGGTACACATGCTTGTAGAGATTCTTGATCCACGGAACGGCATAAAGTACTGTGTTTTGTCGCTTCTCCTCAGGAACCCGGTGGTATGAATTGAAAAACTCCTCGAGAAACACAGCCGTGATCTCTGGGTGCGAGGTCGCGACGCTCTCACTGAAAGAAACCGCCATGGAAACCTCGTTCTTAGGGATAGCCAAATGCTGGCCTGCTCTAAGCTCTCGGCCAAAATCAATGTCGTATCGCGCTGGCAGCGTAGCCAGCAAATTGTAGGCAGCCCGCTGTACCGCAGAGTCGGACGAACACAGATTTGCCAGACCCATATTGAGTAGCGTGCCCATCGCCTCCTCCACCTTCACCGTGGCGCTCTCCTTCGGCGCTTCCTCTTGCTCCACAAGCCTACTCTTCGCGTGCTTGATAGCACTAACAATCTCATTCCGGTTGACCGTGATAAACGTCCAGCCCGATCCCATTCCGTCGATAGCCCATTCAATGACAAACTCGTTGTCAATATCCGTCACATGTGCATTGGCGATTTCTGACAAGTGGAAAGTGTCGTTGGTGAAACCGGGTCTATCCTTGACGAAGTTGAATGGCGTCTCGCCCAAAATCTGAAGATACTCGTTTCCAACCTTGATAGACACACGCAGCACCTCCTTCTCGGACAGCTTTTTCAGGACACCCGAGTAAGTGAGCCGCGCGTCAGTGATCACCTTCTTCGATCGGGGTTCGAGGTTGAGCCCGTGAATGTTGAAGTGGTCGCTGAGCGTTTCAGAAGTTGGGAAGTAGTAGCTCGCTTTCTCTGGGTTGAGATAAACTCCAGACCGGTAATGTCCAATCAGGCCCTTCAGCCGTGGTAAATAGTCAGTAGAAACATTGTAGTAGTAGATCTCTGTGCAGTTGTGAGCCATCTCGTCGTGCACCAGGGCGTCCCAGGCCGACCTAGCATTGGCAGGCACCTCATGTAGCGAAGAGAGGTACCCAGTGCAGTCGCAGAACAGGATGTACTTGCGACTCCACATCTTACTAGCGAGCTGGAAGAACCTATAGATGACCAGCTCCATATCGGTCTCGCTTCGTCGGTAATTTCTGGTGTTGAGCACAATCACCGGTGTGCCGTCCTTGCCCACACCCTCGTGAATGAATCGCTGGTCGATAATGGGCGTCATGTCACGCAGAGAGTTTCGCGCCATAAAGTCGTACAGCGCTTTGGACGCGTCGTGACGCAGAGTTTGTGGGACGCCTCGGGCAACGTTGACGCTGGGCCTTCCAAGCGATCTCACCAAGGCTGTGACCCGTCTGCACTTGTCCATGAGCTCCGAGCTCGCCGACAAGCCAGAAATGCCCGAGATAGTCGAGGCACTACAGGTCAGTCGCTTCATCTTCTCCTCCATCATGATTTTGTGACTGGCGTCGTCCCAATGTAGGTACAAATACTTGTGGAGAGACATGACGTATGACCGCTCAATGCCAACCTCAACCTCCTCTTTGGTGTTCACCGGTGAAGATTTGCAGATTTGCCGCAGTAGCCCTAGCAGCTGCTCGGCCTTTTCCTCAATCATAGCCATTCTGTCGCTAACCAGCGGCATTTTACCGGCTGTAAACATAGTTCCGTTGGCCATATTCTGAATAATCTTTGCCAGCATCATGAGTGACCGCTTGGCCGCCTTAGATGGAGCCTCGCTTAGAAGACCTTCTGTTTCCGGCGCAACCAAGGCAGGACAAATAAATCGCAGGAAGAAGAACGCACTAACACCATGCTCCTGAGACTGCTCAGGGAACTTGGCCTTTACTGCCGTGCTAATGGCCCGGCAAACCTCTCGAAACTCGCTCGGTAAGCTCGCCACTGAGGTCGTCAACAAATCGACAATGTAGTTCAACGTCAAGTCGAAATGTGTGAGGTTGTCTTTGAACTCCTGGTAATCCTTCAGCTTCTCAGGTTCCGTCTCGAACACGTAAAGATCTGGGTCGTCAATCATCTTGCGTAGAAATGGGCGCAAGGTCTCCTGGAGGTATGGCTGTCCTCGCGACCGCGCAAACACTGAGAGCATCTTCGTGGCAACACTGTTTCGCCGCAAAATATCTGCTGGCGTGGGAGACTCCATGATTTCCTTGCTAACAACGTCGGAGATAAGCTGCACACCGAGCTGTTTTGACTCAAAGATGTTGATAAGCGAATAAGCCAGCTCGTCCACTTCCTGCGGAGGACACACTTCGCAGATGGCATTGTATACGGCGGGTGAGCTCACTAGCAAGTCCACAAGCTCGTCGTACTTCTTGTTTTCGTTGTACTCCGTGCTCAGCCGAGTCCCCTGCATCAAAATGTTACGGAACATCTCAAGGAAGGCTAGACGTAAGTTGAGGTCGTCATGGTAACCGGATGACATTGCGATTTTTAGTCCCACGTCTGGATTGGCGTTCAGCAAGTTACTCAAGGCCAGGATCACGTGTTTTCGCAGGTGTGAAACGTCGGCGTCGAGGACCCTAAGAAACAGGGAGAACAAGTTGCTGAACACA
This sequence comes from Blastobotrys muscicola, assembly GCA_003705745.3. Classification (NCBI taxonomy): domain Eukaryota; kingdom Fungi; phylum Ascomycota; class Dipodascomycetes; order Dipodascales; family Trichomonascaceae; genus Blastobotrys; species Blastobotrys muscicola. Next base: position 381,478 of record PPJL03000005.1, read on the forward strand.
TTGGACTTGGCGGTAGGCACATCACGCTCATGAATAGTATCTGGAACGTATATTGGCAGTCCATCAAGTAGCTGAGCAAGAGCCTTTACCACGGCAACGCACTTCTCCTTGACCAGGCGCTCCTTCTCGATGACCAGCCTATTAAAGCTTCGGTCGGCGCTTCGGTCAGAACCCAGGATTGACGCCACCTTATCGGTGGTAGCCTTGTCCAGCCACTTGGCCAGCGTTTCGACAAACTCGTTACGCACACGCAGCTCGTGCTTCATGTTCAGAGTGTCTTTGTATAGGCCAATCAACTCTAGCAACTGGCAGGCCCGAATCTCGAGCTTGGTAGTCTCGGACTCACTGTCGATGCACTGCAGGTACTTCAGAATCTTGGAAACCATGGCACCCACGTCAACGCTGAGGTACACGTCATTCTCGTATAGCCGCTGAATCACAGCAGTGACGAGCGAGGTAGACTGGAACGCCAGTCGGATATCCTTGGGGTCATCAGTCGCCGAGCCCACAGCGGCCATCCGTTCGTCTAACAGCGTGTTGAGATGATTGAAGATGTGATGGAAAACCAGCGGGCTCGCATCCTGAGAAAAGACATCCTTGACGGCCTCTCGCACATACGGAGAGTCAGATAGCAACAGCTTGACCATCTCCGCTAAGAACTGACGCGCCTTGAAGTGGGCATTATCAGGGATCTTCGCCTGACCGTCGAGATTGAGCAGCGGAGATAATAGACTGCTTAGGAAACCGCTGAAGCATCGCCACTCACGCTGTTTGTCCAAGGTAGCCTCCAAGTTGTGAACATTGATCATAATCCACCTGTCGTACACCATAGCCCAAGCCTTGACAATGGCCGCGGAAGGATTGTCTACCAATTGTAACAGCTTAGCAACCCGTTTGTGAACAGCCATGGGACTCGTGGCTACATGCGGTGCGACGATTTCCTGGTAAATGTGCTTGTTAGGAACAATGGACCACACGCTTTCACTGTACTTGTCGGGACTCTCCAGTTCGTTCAATTCCTGGATGAGACCTCGCATGATGACCTTAGCCAGCTCGCAAACCTGCAGGTTCGTCGAACACAGCGCGACAAGAGCGGCAATCTCAACATTGGAACTGATAGACCGTCGCTGATCGAGCGCCTCCAGTTTGCTGATATCACTCGCTCCTAGCCACTCCGGGAGGTGGTAATGGCTAAGCAGATCTAGACGAACCTCCATAAACATACGGATGTTCTCCAGATCTCGCTCTGCACGCTGGTCGTTCAGATGATTTAGGCCTGCAAGCGTTCGCGACAGCTCCTGCATGTGGAATCCGACAGCTCGATACATGTAAAACACCACGTGATTGGGGTTGGCATCCACGTCTTCCTGCTTAGCATTCCATAGAGGATCCTGGGAAAGAAGCTCTGAGCAGAACTGGGCTGAAGTTTCTCGCAGCCTCGTGTCGTTGCAAGTGTTACACTCAAGAAGAGCTTCGGCTAGACGGCCCGTGATGAGATTTGAGTCCTCAATTCGTTCTTTTCGATAGTAAAGGTCAGGCTGTGTCATTACTAGCACCCAGATCAGTCTGAGTAGGTAGACATAGAGGTCGTACCCGAATGTGTCCTTCTTTGTGAGTCCCCGGTCAAGATCGTTCACCCGCTTAATCAGAACTGTGAGCCGCTGCATAATGGTAGGGCTGTACACAAGCATGAACTCTCGAAGAGTAGCCTTTCCTTTTGGCAAAGTGTAAACGTTGAGAAATCCTCTGATAATGCATGCCTGATACCGCACCTGGACGTTGTCAGACTTGAATATTGGTATAACATCAGTCAGCAACTCGTCGTAGCACAGGTAGATGTAGCTGCTGATCCACTTTGATTGCAGCGTGTCTAGATTTTGAAATGTGGTTGTCGGGTCAAAGAGTATCGTCAGCAGTCCACGGTAGATGGACGTGCAAAACGCCACGGCTGCGTTCTCGGGGTCGTGTAGCGAGATACCGGACACCACTCTTGCAATGTTAACGAAGCATGTGGTCGCAATAGCCACTTCGCTCTGATTGCTACTCTTGAACATGCGTTGTAGAGAGTCGAGGAATGCTGTCTTCTTGGCAATATGCTGGGGTCGTTTGCTTGACTTTGTCTCTAGATGCACAAAAGCCTCAGGCATGTAAGCTAACAGAGTGGACAAAGATCGGTATGAAGTCGGCAGCTTCTTGTCGCTTTCTGAGGACTTGAGTGCTATGTCGAAATATGCGTAGAGCTCAAGCGTCAGGCTGGAATCCTTGGCGATGGCGTCCACAACATCTTTGGGGTTCGCTATCGACCAGTACATGATTGATTCGTTGAGCAAATTCCGCACCATCAGCCTGTGTATCGGTCGCTTGATGTTGACTAGTACTAGCGAGACGTCTCGTATTAGATTAACCAGCCGTTCTCCTGTGATGAACAACAATGACAAGACATCCAATCCTACCACCACGTCAGGCTCATCGGCCGACAAGTCCTTGAGCTTTCGAAACAGCTTAAGCACGAATTGATATGTTTCCGACCAGTTTGACGCACTGAGGTACTTGACAATGATATCGCAGTGGCTGTCAATTTCGTCGAGCATTGTTAGAGCTGTGGTTGTGTGAAAGTCTCTCACAAAACTGTGTAGCATGGCGGATTGTGCGGCATGCTGCAACCTCCGGTTCGATTTCAGTCGCAAGAAGAATGGGATTGCGGCCTCGGCCAGCTTTTTGTCGACACATGGAGGGAGCACTGTGTAGAATTTGTAGTGGCCTTCGTAGAGGTACGATAGGTCTCGTTCGACGCCGACTGGCGGAACAACGGCTGAGACTTTTTGTTGGCTGTAATCCCACTCGGCAAACAGAAACTCGGCCAGAATTCGCGTGAGGGATAAGATTGACCCTAGCATTTCCTTCGATTGTTTTTCCAGAGGCATTTTGTGTGCCTGGGTTAGTTCCGCAATGCATAGCGACACCTGCTCCACCACCTGATTATGCCACAACACCTATATTCTCGGCACATCCGGCTCCCCTGCGTTACTCACCTTGGTTATACTCCTAAGACTCATAAGAATTCCATATAAAACATCTGAAAACAGGCCCTTTCCTGACAACGCCAGGATGGACGTCCGCGAGTTTCTGTATTCCTCATCTCGTTCGGTCTCGGCTACTGACAGGCCCGTGTTGACGGGGAGCTAGGTTAGTCTATTCCCACGAGCGTCCCACGAGCGTCCCACGAGCGTAGCGAAGTGGGACTGATCCTGGTAATTGCGTTGATTTGAACCTTCCATTGGTGGCCTGGCTCGAATCACTTTGCCTCCGCTTCTATCCACCGCTAAACGCCATCGACTTTGATATTACTCACCCGCTGCTCCAGCCGCTTTAACAGAGCTGGTATAATGGTGCTAGGACGGAACTCGGGCATTCTTCATGCTACATTAGCTCACTTCTCAGCGGACTCCACACTTCTTGACTAGGCCACTGGCCTCGCAAAACCAGCCTGATACCATCACACCGAGCTAATCCACCTGTCTCCACTATTACCGCCATACATACGTTCCAGCTATGCTGCAATTACTCAAACAATACTCGGTACACTTTAAGCGCCAATCTCCTCGCCAATCTCCTCGCCAATTTCCTCGCTGTCCTTCTTGTAGTTTCAGTTGTGTGCACTGGTAACTGCTATCTCAATTGTCGAACCCTAATCCTTCGTGATGCTTCTGTCTCGATGCTGTACAGTCCTTGTAAATCTGTCGGCGTGTATTCGGGAGGCTGCGTGGCTCGATCCGCTACGGCTCTCTACCACGGGCAAGACGCGCTCCGACGCACGATACGCATGGCACACACGCACAGTAAAGTTAGCCGAGTAAAGCGTACAGAACAGTACACGCAGTTTCGGTAACGCTGCCGTCTGTACGCACCAGTATTCTGTCCCACAGTACTTTAAGTCTAGCTGTCTACGTTGGTGATGGCTGCTGCCAAATAATAACCTCGACGTCAACCCCCTAATTTCTACGCTATGCCCACCCCGGTCACTGCTATAGCCTGTCGGCGTTATGCCTAGCCGAGGGTTTATCGGAAAGCTTGTGCGAGTGCTAGCCTGCAGCTGCATGAGTTTTGTCCGCGGCCCAGCGTCTAACGGTGGCCGAGCACATTCACCTTCAACACGCAAGCGTTCATGTACACCACATTAGTGCATTTGTAGTGCAAAGAGTGCAAAGTCACCGGAGTTAATCACGGGATGTGAACCCGTGCAAGTGATGTCGTATTGACTAGCAGAGCTCATAGCGACACAGCGCCTATCGCTCTGATCGCTGAGACGGATGAGCGGAGTTGCGGAGGTCGGATTTAAGGGATTTAAGACCGCAAGTAAGGTACGCAACAGGACCTAAGCTCTACTAAATTCAAGGTGGTGTCTTTAGCGTTTCAAACCATTCAGGCACCGCCAATCGTGTTTTGTGTGTCCCACCCAAGGCAAGCATGTGCAAACGGTGACCACGCGCCTATTGCCTCAGCTATTACCTGACGCGGATCTGTGAATCGCGGGAAGCTGCATACGATAACGACCTTGCGCCGAGTAAACTCGTGTTGCATTGAATTAGCCAAAATAGCCTCGGTCAGGGACACGCCTGTGTCACAATTTATCCGGGGCAGGCGCCGAGTCTCAGCGACTGGGGACACGAATCTGACAAGCGTCATGTGCATCTAAGCTTAGCTCGTGCATGCAAACCAGGCAAGATCTTCGTGATCGCTCCACGGCTGTCTCCACTCTGCTGACCCTGCGCCTTTGTCTTTGCCGGTGATCTGCCCGGCTCGCGCACTAAAAAGCTGGGCATGCATTGTAGGTCCTCGAGTGTCCAGAGACACGCCGACGGGCATAAATACGAGGACCGTCGCTGTGAGCCCCTGAGTCAAAAATGGTTATCAATAACTCAAACACCGATCGCCGACTAGTGCGAGTTTCGGCGCTCGGCCCGATAAAAAGTAGTCTACAGCACCTCCTGTTCCCACATGGTCTCCCGCTGTAGTACTGAGCAAGGCTCTCTCGAGTTTAACTGTGATTGATCGGACGGGGAATCGTGTTTTCTCGGGGATGTGGCCGTAGACGTGGCTCATTGAGTTGCGAGAGGATAGGCCGTGTGGCCGGTTCAAGTCGAATTGGAGAGTTCACGCGCCTGGCACCTGTATCGAGATTTTGTTCTTACCAGCAAGGCACAAGCGCTGTGTACTTTCCTATATCTCTGACATGTACTGTAAATAAGCTTATGGGCCGGTTTACGCGTTGATTTATCGTAATTTTTACCATATTTCACGAGCACGTAAACGGCTGCTGTAACACGTCCTCCAGAAAGATCGTGCTCGAAGGAGCAGAGTTGTTTCCTGTTGGGCACGTCAGTTCTCGATCTTGCATAAGACAACTCGATCTCTATTTGATCATGTCGCTGTGGGAATTCGTACGCACGTGCGCTGAGAGACATCGATCTGGCTCCAGAAAATTGATAAAATAATATATTATAGCTCCAAAAATTGACCAGTACACTCCGAACGCGACCGTGGGCAGACAAACTCTATACATCTTAGCACGAAATAAAAAAAAATTTGGTTCCCGCATCAATTAATTCCACAGGAGCGCTCGAGCTCGAGAAACTCGCGATGATCTGTGACACCACTTGCGCCCATAACAGTAAAAGTAACAACTGACTATGGACTACAGAAGAGACGGAAACTAAACCGAATATCATTCCTATAATCCAAACCAGTCTTGCCGTTGAGCACTTCTTCAAACGCATCACTAATTATGTAAATTACGCACTCGTCGGCCGCACCGAACCCGAGAACCGACCGACCGACAGGCCGGTTGACCTTTTATTAATCCGAAAACAGCCTGTCAAAGACAAAAAGAAGCCCGGAAACGCGATCCGACAGTCTTCCGCCGGTGCCGTCCTCGCATAGACATCGCATAAATCCCATCTGATCTGCGCCGTTGAGATATTGTTTGGATTCTAGACTCAGCACCCCACTCAAGCTTACGTACGCACGTTACATCAGGTCACAATTCCATTCTGGCAAGTGAAGCCAAGGCGGTCCATAGCCAAGTTGCGATCTTCATCCGGATCTATGCATGCGCAGCGTTGCCATAATCAACTGCGTGGACTGGTAACGTAGGGGATGGCATGAATACATGCATGAGCAATCCATTATCAACCAGCGAAATGACATCGATCAAATTGAAGCGGAGTCCAACTTTAAGAAAACTGATCACGTGCGCCATCTAAACTGGCCGCGGCTACATTCCTCCACTCGACCCCCAACGGAAAGCAGGAACGAGGGACGGAAAACCAGGCAAAGAGTGCATACTGCAATGGCGTCAGGCGACTTTGGGGGTATGCAGAACTACCGACTCACCGGCATCGCAATCCTCAACGTCTAACGGCCAACGGTTATAACGGTCAGCGCGACGATCGATCATGATCACCAACGTCTCAACGTCAACGGTTTTAAAAATAAGTACAGCGCATATCGTTAGAGATTCAATCAGCCGACAGCACGTGACCGCAAATCAGATAACCTGCAACATTATGAGGGGAACACAAGGTGCGGCCCGACTGACCCCCATGCCTTATCCGAACTCGGATTTCGCGATGCACCCCACGACGCACCCCGCATAAATCTGTACGTATCGTGGGGTTAATTGAGTCCGTGAATAATCCGAACCCCGGACTGGGCATGCGTAGAGAGTGGCACTAGCTTGTATAGTTGGCTATAGGATACTGTGAATATAAAAGCAAGAGACACGCTACCATGTGCTCATCATTATGAAGCTCGTCGACCTCCTCACCCTGCTGATCGCAGGAGTTTCCGTGGCCAAAGCCGCCGTTCCAAACAACGCAACCAACCCCAACTTCACATACGACGCAAACAACTTCTACCTCAATGGCTCGCCATTCCAGATCATGGCTGGTCAGATTGATCCCCAGCGAATTGATCCCGGCGACTGGCAACAGCGACTCCAGCTGGCACGAGCAATGGGTCTAAATACCATTTCCTCGTACGTTTTCTGGAACGAGCTCGAACCAGAGCAGGGCCAGTGGGACTTCACCGGCAGAAACAACATTGCTCAGTTCTTCCAGCTGGCTCAGCAGCAAGGCCTCCAGGTGCTTCTTCGACTGGGACCATACGTGTGCGGCGAGCACGAGTGGGGTGGATTTCCGTACTGGCTGAACAACATCGCCGGCATGTCTGTCCGGTCTAACAACGCTCCATTCCTGGCTCAGACCCAGACCTATCTCCAAAAACTGTACGAGCAAGTTGGTTCGCTGCTGGTGTCCAACGGAGGAAACATCATCATGGTCCAGGTGGAAAACGAGTATGGCGCTTTTGGCTCTGACAAGACATACCTGGAGGCTGTTCGTGACCAGATTATCAACGCTGGCTTCAACGTTGCCCTGTACACGACCGACCCTCAGGGCTCAGTGACTAACGGCTGCATTCCCAACGTCCTCGCGATTACGGACGGCGCCCTGGACAGCCCCGCCAACCGAAACTCATCGGTGACAGACCCAAGCATGCTCGGACCATGGTTCGACTCCGAGTACTACCTCACGTGGCTCGATAACTGGCGAAACGGCCACAACTCGCAAAACACTAACCCTGACTGGGTTTCTGGCGCACAGTCCCAGCTCTCTGCTGGTGTCAAGGCTGGGTACGGCTTCTCCATTTACATGTTTAATGGTGGCACCAACTTTGGATTCCAGAATGGCGCCAACCAGAACCCAGGCGACGTCCTTATGCCACAGACGTCCAGCTATGACTATGGCGCTCCACTTGATGAGTCTGGCCGACCAACTCCGTTGTACACTGGCATCAGAGAGGGCCTCATTCCTTTGAACAACGTGTCCGTGCCTGATGTGCCCACAATCGCCCCAATGACCACGTTCGGCCCAGTGACTCTCAGGGCTTGTTCCTCTCTGTTCACTGACAACCTTCCCACCGCGGTCAAGTCAACCTACCCTCAGACCATGGAGGCTCTCGGCCAGGGCTATGGCTATGCTCTGTACACCACAACAGCCACTTCTGCCTTGAGCGGAGCCCTAAGCGTGGGAGACCACCCCAGAGACCGGATCCAGATTTATGTCAACAACAAGTACGTTGGCATTCTGGATCCTACTGCCACCGCCAACCCGACCTTCAGCGTGAGTCTCAAGCGAAACGACAAGTTGAGCCTTCTCGTTGAGAACATGGGCCGTGTAAACGTCGGCTCTTTGATGGTTGACCAGCGAAAGGGAATCGTGGGTAACGTCACCATCGGTTCCACCACCCTCACCAACTGGAGCCAGTATTCCTTCCCACTCAAGGACGTCTCCGCCTATGCCAAGTGCACCTCCAACGTCCCTGCCAGCTACAACAACGTTGCATCCTTCACTCCAACTTTCTTCACCGGCACCTTCAACATTGACACCCTCTCTGACACTTTCTTGTCGAACCCGGGCTGGGCTAAGGGACTGGTCTGGATCAACGGCAATCACCTGGGACGATACTGGACCGTTGGCCCACAGCAGCAGCTATACGTCCCAAAGGGCTTCCTGGTGCAGGGCCAGAACAACATCACTGTGTTTGAGTCTGAGTACACCAACAGTACCCAAGTGGAGGGCGTCAACACCCGAACCTGGTTCGGCGGCTCCGACGTCTAACCTGGTACAGTCCTTTCCTCGATGAATCACGAACTTTTCTCTCTCGTTTCTTTCTTATCCTTCGCACTATCATAGATGAGTGAATTGTTATGCTTTTGCCCACGAGTCAGCTGTAGAGCTCCGACTTGCTTATCTTCCCAGTGCATCGCCAACTCTGGCCCGAGTCCGTGCTGCCTGCTCCTTCACAGCATTAACCCTCTCTTCGAATCTCTTGTCTCTCTTACTCTTCACCTCTTCAATTTCAGCTAGCGCCCTGATAGTCTCCTCTCTCGCATTCTTGAGAGCGTCCATCTGTTCCTTTCTCTTGTCTTCATTCTGCGAAAACTGATAGAACCCGGCCCCGCGGTCACGCACTTCCCAGTTGGCATCGTAGTGCTTGTCCTGCGGTTTTTCGTAGTCTCTCCACACTCTATCAACCTTCCTTTCGAACTCCTCAGAGGTAGCAAACGCGCCGTGCTGAACCGTGTCTCCGTAGATTAGGTTTCGCGGCTTTTCAACGTAATCTCTCTCTTCTTCCACATGATCTATTTGATACTCATGTGCCTGGGACCTGGGAACGATACGAGTTCTTCCAAACGAGTCCAGGACCTCAACTTCACTCTCCTCGCTGTCGCTACTCTCAGAATGTACTGAATCCGGCACAATCAGGCCGCCTCTTCCCTCTCCCTGAATAGCGTCGTCATTCTCAAACTCTCCCCGCTTTATTCGCTTATAAAGCCGAGCCTTTTCAACCAGAGCCCTATGCGACTTGGCGATTGCATCATCCTCTTCATCGTCGACTGGCTTTGACTTTGCTTTGAGGGGCTTTTCCACGACGCGTTGACTGATGGCGCTTTTGCTGCCACTTGCTTTCTGCGAGGCAAATCGATCCTTAGCCAGCTTCAGCTGCGCAGCGAGCTGGAGAGTGCTATCACTTGAAACATTTATCTTGCCTTTGCCCATGGTGGGCAGATGGGGTGACGTTGAAGCCGCAGCGCGCGTCTCTGAGGTAAACTACGGCTACTGAATCATGTAAACGAATATATTAACAGCAATGTGTATGAATTTTAGCAATGCAGATTTGGAAATGCATGCCACTATGACTAGGCGAACCCGAATCCTTCCCGACCTTCAGTGATAGCCATCAGCAAGCTTCCCCTGAGCGTCTCGTAAGAATCGTACTCGGGCAGGTCGAGCTGGTTGAAACAAGTGTGCGATGAGGGCAGCCTGTCCTTGCTGCCGTATGCCCTATGAATGTTGAATCGCGAGACACCGTTCATGCCTTCCAGCTCGCCAAATCCGTTGAGCGGAACCTTAGAGGTACCAGTGACGAACTGCAACAGCTTGGCTCGCTCTTCCGCATCAAAAGATCGAATCGCTCGCCAGAACCATTTGATTTGCGGAGACGAGGCGGAGTAGTTGTTGTACTCGGTGTTGTTACGCCAGTCGTCTAGGTCAATGTCTGGGAGACCTGAAATCAGCAGCTCAAGCTCTTGCTCGTCGAAAATCGAAACCACATCCTTTGGAATAATGTCATGGAAACCTAAGTTAGTAATGTCCAAGGTACACCGCCGTAAAGCCAGTGTCAACTACTCACCCTGCAGGAAATGATCCATCTGCTCCTCCACACTCTTCAACAATCTGTAGTCTACCACCAAATTGACGTATTCCCGCTTGTTCTCTTCTGTGACCGGAATCTCTGTACCACCGGGCTTGAGATTAAGAATCTTCTTCTCGCCGTAGTCTTCTGTCTCGATCGAAAACGTCTCGGTGATAATATCCGTGATGTCGTTTTCCAGCATCCAGACGAGCGACTTGTAGTACTCGAGGTCAAGCGTCTCCATATCCTTGAGCTTGACAGCCTTGCCAAGAATCTTCTTATACACGGCTCGGCTGAAGTGACAGTCCAGCACTCGGAAGTCGTAGATAGCCTTACCAATGATTCGGCCAATGAACTTGAAGAACGACAAGTGCTCAGGATTGACCCATGAGGTTCTGTTGGGGTGGAACGTTGTCCTATCGGCGGCCACGGGCGTAAACAAGGCATAATCCGGGTTGAACATCTGCCGACTGAGCACCTGATACCATTCTCGCGTGACTCCACCGGCATCAACGCCCTCTTCACCCTGGAACTTGACAGAGAATCGTGACTTCTTGATCTCATCTGGAGCCTTGAAGTACAGCGCCTTGTAAGAGTCCAAGAACACCTGGTCTCGTCGCACATTGAGCGAAATGGTCTGGCTCGGGTGGTCGTTGGGGTACACTCGTCGATAGAAGTACCTTCGCTTGTTGTCGAACTCTAGTGCCTTGGGGTTCTTAACCAGAATCGAGAAAGAACCAATCATGAGCTTGGGGTTGTTTCGGACAATCTGGTTGAGAATCTTTCGGTGCTCATCAGTGAATGAGAAAAACAAGCTCTCCAGAGGCTCGCTGGCAATGTCAAATTTCTTAGCCTCATATTTGTCTCCTCGAAGTTGAACCTCCTTCACCTTGGAGTGCTTGCAGATAACCATCAGAGCCTCAATCAATGGAAGTAGCGCAGTGGCCACGTGAATCATATCTTGACGATCCTGAATAAGTCGCAGACAGTCACTGAGCGAGCCCCATAGCGGACCGAAAGTCATCTTTTCGTACAACGCCATCAAAACCTTGCTTCCTTCCTCTTTGGCGTCAGTCGCCTTCTCCTTGCCCTTGCCCTTGTCGGCGCTATCCTCAGTACCCTCCTTGGTCTCTTCGCCCTCACGTTCCCTCGCACGCTTTTCCTCCTTGTCGTCCTTTCTCTCGTATAGGTAGTCAATGGCCGTCAAGACTCTGAGCAGCTTGGCCTGGTCCGAAGAGCTGGACGAAAAGTCGGCAAGAGCTGCGCCCTGCACATCAGAGCCCTTCTCCACTGACTGGACCTTCGCCAGCAGCTTGTTGAGCTGAGCAATGATGGTTGGTCCAACGGAGATTCCCCGCTGGGACAACTCGTCGCCAAAGAGGTCCTTCACACCTGGAATAGCACAAAGGTACTGCATCACACCCAGAGTCTGCTGGAATGTCTTGGAGCTGCACTCTCGCGCGGTCAAGATTCCTGAAATCTTCTTGAGGTTGGCCTCGGGAATATATGGCGGGGCCTGGAGCCGCTTCTTCTTCGACTCCTCCTTAGGCATAAACACAGACAGCGACCGACAAACTTCCTGCAGCACCGCAGTAAGCATTTCCAGCGTAACGTTGTTTTCACGCACAACTGGCTTGTCCAGCATATTCAGCAGAATGTTGATGGGATACTTCAGCTCTCGCGGAACGCTCTCCTTGCCCTTTTTGTTCTTGTTTCGCTTGACGCCGACAGGGTTCTCATGCTCGCACAGGAAAAAGTGCTTAACATTGTTGCTGTTCGCCACAAGGTGCTCCAGTGCCTGCAGCGCCTGCTGCATCACCATCACTGGCGAAACGTCCTGGCTAAGGCTAACACTGGCGCCCTTCACCACAGACTTTGGCGTCTTCACTGGTGTTCCGGACAGACCGGGAACGGGAACAGCAGATCCTGAACCTCCGCTCTTGGCTTTATTGGAGGCCTGAGCAAATCCTTTTTCAAGAGAGACCCGGTCTCCGGACTCCTGAATCACGTGAAGCAGAATATTCAGAATGTCCAGACGGTTTTGCTTGTTAGAACAGATACTGTGAAGTAGCTCGTTCAGATAGTTCAGAGAGTTGGTACCCTGAGGCATGTAAAGCAGCCTAATCAACGCAGCAATGCCTGCCTTGTCGACCAACTGCAGCGACGCCGCCGAGACAACTTTGTGTACTCGTTTCTCCTCTTCCGGCTCCTCTGCTTCGTCTTCGCCGTAAAATCGCGACCGTGGACCCCCGCGTCGTTCCCCATCTCCAGAAGTACTGAAGAATTGAATTCGACGTGGCTCGCCGGGACCTGGGAATGTCGCAACTGTTCGGCTACGCAGCTCCCGCACTTCCTCACGAATGTCAACTGGCATACTGGCAAGCTCATCTTCAGTCTGCTCGAGCAAAAGCGTCTGTCGCAAACCTGGTTCGAGTGTTGCCAGGAAGTTAGCAACGCCCATATCGACCCCGTCACCCCGCAGCTCAATGGTCTCTTGTAACAGTTCGGATCGAATACTTTCAGGCAGCGCCTCCAGGAACTCGGGATCCAGTTCTCGAGTAGCGGCAGTATCGGCGGAGTGAGACATCATATCACGAAGATGCTGAGTGAAAGCCTCCTCTCTGATGTCTGCAGGCAGCGCCTCGAGGAATGTGTGATCGATACCGAGGTCCGTCACGTCAATGTCACGGCCACTGATAGAAACAAACACTCTCTCAGTAGGACCGGCCATGTTCTCGTCGCCATCGCTTTCCCTAGCAGCCTCCTGTTGGGCCACCTGAGCCTCCTGCTCTTGCTGAGCACGTTCCTGAGCCTCCCGTTCAGCTTCTAGACGTTCAGCCTCAAGCCGTGCAGCCTCCGCTTCCCGGCGCGCCGTCTCTTCCGCCTCTTGTCGGACGCGTTCCGCCTCTCGCTGAGCTTCAAGTCGAGCAGCCTTCTTTTTCTCATTCTCCTCGTCCAGCTTCTGCAGCTCCTCTTTCATCTCTTGCTCTTTTTGGGCCTCGTCACGCGAGAAAGGATACATTCCGTTGTAAATGGCGTTGAGCACTCGGCCGGAAATTTCCGAACGGTTGTACACTTGGAACATGAGTGCGCTCTCCTGCCACCGGCCGTTCGTCGACACCATGGTAAACCTCAGAACGCTGCTGAAGTTGTCGGTTCGCAGTCGATGCGTTCGTCGGTGTCTCATGTCACGCGTAAGAAGGCTGCCTAGGTCGTGATAGTCCATGTCGTCGAATCCGTTCTCCATGTCACGGCTATCTGCAGCTAGCAGAGAGTTGGCAAACTGACCAACAAAGTCAGACAAGAAAGATGGAATAGCAGCGTGCGATCCACCTCTATCCAGAATTTGGCTTATGGCGTGGATGCCGTCGGATCTCAACGTCGAACGGCCAAGCAAACTTGGGCCTGGCCGGCTGTTTCGTCCGTTTCGTGCAACCAGCGGATTGGAAACGACCTCACCTTGAGCGGTGTTACTTCCAAGAACTCCAGCTATGTTAGATTCTCGTAAAGTGATGTGACTCCTATTGTACTCACCTGATCGAACTGGCATTCCAAACTCAACGTACAAGTCGTCACCTTCAGGATAGTCACCCTCCTCTGACTCTTCCTCATCGTTATCACTGGTGACAAACACAAACTCGTTTCCGCCGGGCCGAGATCCAATAAGCATATCGTCTCCTTCATCGTCGAACCGGTTGTCAGCCAGCAGGTGACTAGATCCACCGCTGAGAAATCCAGCCAGGTCTCGGACGGACCGGAAACCAGAGTTCTGTCGAGGTCGTTCGTCTTCTTCCTCCTCTTCTTCTTCATCCTCTTCTTCCTCATCGTCCTCGGCCTCTTCGTCAAGCGACTCCCAGTCGCTCTCGTCGTCTTCGCCAAAGAAACCCTCTTCGTCGCTTTCCGCTTCCATATCCTCGTCTTCGTTCTCCTCTTGGCTCTCCACAATGATTTCGACCTGCGTTAGTATCACGTACTGTAGTTGCCCTGGCTACTCAGGGCTCTGAAAACACTCACCTCATCATCCATCTCATCCATCTCACTGTCACTATCATCATCACTTTCCTCTTCATGACCATCATCGAAGTCCAAGTACTGCTCCTCGTCAAGATACTGCGAATCTTCACCCTCTTCAACATCACTGAGCGGCTCGTCGTACTCGCCCTCATCATAGTCCATCTCGTCCATCTCCGGATCGTTCATCTCCTCGTCCTCGTCATACATGTCCTCGTTGACCTCGAACATACCAAGGGTCGAGTTTCTGAACAAATCGGGTGTGTTCTCTCGGTACTCTCCATCTGAACTGTCAGTGACAAGCTCCTCTTCGTCGCCTGCCTCCTGTAGCTCTTCAGGAATCTCTAGTGCAACTCGGGCCAGCTTGTTAAGGAATCGCAGAATCACTTTGACCACCTTCTTGGAGTATGGGTAGTTCAGGTCGAGCTCTGCCAGGATTGCTGTAAACGTAGCCGCGAACTTCTTGTCGTACATGATCTTAGCCATAGCGGCGGCGTCTCCCTTTCGCTCGACAGTGCTGGACAGAGAGTTTCGTGTGGACAAAAAGTACTGACACAGCTGAGAAAGACTATGCAACATGCTGTATCGAGCATCGACCGTCTCATGGGAATGCGCCAGCTCCTTCAGCGCTTTGGTGAATGCATCAAGAGCAAACTTTCGCACAAACGTCAGCGTGGGGTCGTTCTGCTCCTCCGAGTTCTTACCCTTGGAATTAGGAGTGGCCATCAGATTCACCAGCACTGTAGATGCAATGTTCGAGATGCTGCACCACTCCTTGTATACCAAGCTTGTAGAGTCCCGCAGGGTGCCCACAGGCAGGAGCTCGTGGATGAAGTAATTGAGTGCGTAGGATCGCGGCTTGTTGATAGGCGTGTTCTGAGGTTTTCGCGAGTAGTTAATGAACTCCAACTTGCACTTACTGTAGGAGCCCACGAGCTCAGCGAGAGCACGCAGAAGGCTTGTACAGTACACAAATGGCTGTCGCTCGCCAGGCTTGAACTCAAGCTTCTCCTTCTTGTTTTCAACCTCTTCCAACACCTTCTCGGTTCGTTCGCCGTAAAGAAAAATGTCCTCCCTCTTGAGGGCAAATAGCTCCTGAAGCAGCAGCTGAATAACGCCAGGCTCAACTTTAGGTAGTTTAGCGGGCGTTTCAGGTACCTTCACTGGGCTGGGCTCTTTGGAAACTGGACTGGCTTCAGCCATGGACACATCACCACCGTCACCGTCACCGTCGTTATCACCATCGCCCTCAACGTTGGCCCCGCCATCGCCCTCAACTTCATCATCGCCCTCGAAAGCTGCCAATGCAATTTGACTCTTTTGTTGAGAAAACTGCTTCTTTCGTTTCTTCTCCGTGTACTCCTTCAAGCAAATGTAGTTGTTGCTGAGCGCACTGTCGTGGAACGTACACAAGTCGATCACTACCTCGACAAAAATGTCTCGGGACCGGTTCACCAGATGGTAATTGGACTTGACAAATGTTAGCGCATCTGGAGTACGGCTAGTAGTGAACCACTGCTTGATTTCGAGGGCCATGATCTCACGCACCATTTCTGGCGTCTCTACAGTGTGACGCAGAATGAGCATGACAGCGGTCTCGATCTTCTCATAGTTGGACGAGCCTGTGAACTTCTTGAGGGCTGTTACCAGATTCAGCAACCGGCCATTGTGCAGCAACGTCATGGCTTTTTCGTGATCCTTGGAAAACAAAACCAAGATTCGAGCAACACTCAACGCGACGCTATCAGACTGAAGTTCTCCGGGTTGAGACAAGAGGTCGAAGATCTCGGCAATGCTGGCAGCGTTGGGCACGGGAAGAATAGTGTTGAATAGCTCAGGCAAACTGCTCTCAAATCGACGGACCTCAGGCTGAGGAATGTCAAAGTTGGCCACTAGACGCTCAACAATGATGAGCAACATGGGGTACCATTCCTTAGATGTCACGTTAGGAACCCGCAGCAGCTTCATGACAATCGGTGTCGCTTCGACCAAATCTGGAAGGCAATTCTGGAAAACTACATTGTCTTGAATGATCAAACCCAAGAAATGAGCAGTGCCACCGATGGCCTTGTCGTTATTCTCGTCGTTGGCATCCAGCGCTGTTAGCTTCTCAACGATGGCTTGAACGACCTCCTTGTGCAGCTTCGCTAATTGCTCTTTGTACTTGTCCGACCGCGTGTTGCCACCAGGAATAGTATGAGTGTAGGCCTTGTTCACCATGGAGGCGAAGATATGCACATTGTCTGGATGCATCGTACTCAGCTGCAGCGCACGGGAAACCAACGAGGCTCGGGTCTCGTCCTTGAGCATCTTCAAGTCGTCAACGGTGACGAGTTTCTCTCCATTGGAAACTGGAGCCATTCCCACAGGAATTTCGGCCGAGGGTTCGACAGGGTCTGTCACCATGGCGTCAGCCTCCGACTTTTGAAGACTCTCTAAAGCCTCATCGAAGTTATCGGCAGTCTTGACGAGCGCACTTCTTACAGCAGACTCCGTGAATCCAACGTCTGCAAGAGCCTTGACCTTGTCTTCTGATGGACACACGTACAGCCAGGAGAGTTCTCTAGGCAGGTAACGTTTTGAGGTGTTGTTCATGTTACCATCTTCTCCAGTGGATACCAGCAAACGGGTGATGATCTCGCCAAAGAGGCCAATAACAGACGTCTCCTTGGTATGAAGAGTCTCATCGTGCCACAATGGCAAGAGCCCATGCAGCACAATGATCTTGGCCTCAACAAAGAACTGGTTCGGATTGAAGTAGTCCCGCTGCATCCTGTCAGCTTCAGGCGAGGAAAGGTTTGAGAGAGAACGCGAGTTTTCGAGAGTGGACTTGTATGAAACCAAGTAGGTCAGCAGAACCAAAGCGTTTCGCTGCATTTTGACCAGGACGGAGGAGTCCAGTTCAGAACCTTCTTCGGGTGCCAGCGACCAAACCATGCCCAGAAGGTCGCAGAGTCGTTGTAGACCTCCTCGCTGCTTGAAAAAGACGAAGACACCAAAGTACACAGTTCCGGCGTTACCAATAGATTTGAACATGGTGCTTTGAATGCACGACAGAGTGTTGAGCGTTGTGAGATATTTAGCGTAACGCTGATCCTCAACGGAAACGTCGCTAACGTAGGGTGCATAAAGATGGTCCGTCATGGCAGCCGCAATAAGATCAGCCATTCGGAGACCATTCTTTTTGCGCGACGATAGAGCTCGATCGCTGGTTGAGACGCCTGCAAATTCGGAAAAGACCTTGGAAATGAGACTGCTGCTGGCATTAAGCAGGAATCGTTTCACTCTGACCTGGTAGTACTCAGTCATGACATCTTCAGCCTCCTTGACCTCCTCAATCAACTTGACCTCGGCTTCCCGGATCTTCTTGAAGTCCTCCGAGTCGTACAAAGTCCTGTAGCTTCGAGGCGTGATCTCCACCTGTAGAGGTTTGCTGGCATCGATGAAGTTTGCTGGCAGCTGCTTATTCTCGGAGAGACCAGACAGAGTCATGGCGTCCTGCCAGATACACCATCGCTGGATGTTGCCGAGCTTGAAGATAAGACTGTCTTCCTCGTTGGCACCCCACGGCACAAAGTCCCGAACAAGCTTGTCCAGAATATGCATGATTCGGTAACCTGAACCAGCATTGACGAAAACCATTTGATAAAATGCGTAAAGAAGGCTGTTGAGTCTGCTGAGCGTAGACAGAGCAGCGGTCAGCTGCGTGGCCGTAGGTTGCTGGCCAACCATGACAGCTTCAACGTCCTGAACAGTCCGTTGAATGACAGTGAGAACCTCGAGTTGAAGGTAATCCGTGTCAATGTCGAGGTCAAAAAGCGACCGCAGAATATAACTTAAGGTGTATGAGATCTGGCTGTATGCAAATTCGTATGGCAAGCTGGGCAAGACGAACAAACGCAGAAGCTCAGAAACACCACGCTGCTTAATAAACTCAACTCGCGTCAAATGGTTCTTGAGGAAACCGTCTAGGAAGTGGCACATGTTGCTGACAGGCGAAATGATAGTGCTGGACTTCTCAATCTCCTTCTCTGACAAAAAGCTGACTGGCTCAGACTCGCAATAAAATCTGATGTCGTTGGTGCTCGTTGAGAGTGAGTCCGAAAACACCTTGACAAGCTTGATTACCTCTTTAATCATGACAGGTCTTAGGTCGGCGTGATCAGACGTGAGGTTGTCAAAAGTGGTTCCCAGGCTCTTCAGGCTGTCATTCTTGGTGACTGTCTTTGCCAGCCAGCCGAAGTACGTGGGGAGAATCTCCTTCTCCTGCACTAGCTTGAGTCCGGACTCATTGTGACACATTGCGCTGACAAACTTCGAGAAGGGCACAAAGTACAGGTCTGAGTGCTCCAAGAGAGCAGGCAGACTCTCCAAAGCCGTGTCAACAACTTTGCACTCGGTCATGATGGAGAACGACGAAGGCTCAGTTTCCAACATGTTGGACAGATACTGGAAGACCAAGGACACCGATCTGCTACCTAGAATTTTGGCGTGCTTTATGATATCTTTAGACACCTGCATCAGTGGCGAGTCGACCAAGTTGTGTACACGCTCAGAAGATCTCGTGTGGGCCAGAATGTTGCAAATGAAGCCCAAAGAACCTCGAATGAACTGGATGCGATGGTAAGACAGGGTGTAGTCAACAACGCAGTATGTCGGCGATGTCTGCTGAACGTCTGGCCGCGTATACTGGTCAACCTGCCTTCGGATAACGTCCACAAGACTGTCAATGCCTTTCTCTTGAACAAAAGAAGTGAATGTAGACGGGATATCAAGCACCACGTGGTCGAGGCACTCCACCGCGCCAGCAAGGGATCTGGCGTAAATGCTGTCGATAGAGATCATTTCAATGAGCAGGGGCACCAAGCCAGCGGTGACCAGCATAGACCCCGAGCTCTGTTGCGTAACCAGCTGCAGAACAAGAGAGAACAGCGCGACAGTAAAGTCTTCGTCAATCTCCACACCTTCCTTCATGTCCCTGATAGTCTTACGAATAACGGACATGAGAATTCCGTGGCTAACATTAGCTGAGAGTGCTGCAAGCACGTCAGGAAGCCGGTCGTGGCTGCAGTAGTAATCAAAACTCTCCAGGGCGTAGACTCGGATGCTGCTAGGAACGGAAGCATTTTCTGGCGCTATTAGGTCAGCGATCTGTCTGAAGAGGTTTGGAACTTTGCTGAAAATCTTGGCGTCAATAGCGCTGTCGCCAAATGTACAGGCAGCAAATGCCACTGCCATGCACTGGACCTTGCACAAGTCTTGTCGTCGAGCAAACCCCTCCGGTGTGTTGTCGCAGGCACGGGCGATGCGGAGTTTCTGCTGAACTGTGAACCAGTATTCGCGTGGTACCACATCATATATTCTTTTGAGCAGGATATGCTCTGGCGTCTCACGGACCTCCTTAGCCGAAATATGAATGGTGTTGAGTCCCTCGTGTGGTTCCTCCTTCTCTTTTTTTGGCCGTGTGGGCGTCTGTAGATGCGCAGTGCCTTTAACTCCACGCAGATAGTATTGTAGGCTGAAAGCACCAAACTCGTCGTCCCACTTGAACGTAGGACTGACGAACTGGGACAAGGTGATATCTGTGGACTTCTCGGGACTGGCACTAAAGAGCGTGGGAACCATCGTAGCCAGCTTGAAAATCTTATCGGGTTCAATTGTCGTGACGCTAGATCTACCGGATCTGCTCTGAGCGAACCGCTGGGCCACCTTAAGGCAGACCTTGAGGGCCGATACCATCACTGGCTGCGAAGTGCAGCTCAACAGGTGCGACACATGCTTGACACTGCAGTAAATACCACGATTCGAACATTTCTCCAGCAGGAATGAGGAGAAATCCAAAATGGCCACCAGGAGCTGCTTGTCCGCTTCGTCTATCGATACAGGCACGGGATACTCCGCCTCCAACTTGTACTTCTCAACCGTCTTCTCCAAGACCGTGTCAAATCGGTTCAATAGAGGGATCCAGGCACAAAGATCGCCCCGTGGTCTATCCCACCGAATAGAAAACTCATTCAGTCTGGAGATCAGCTCGGCGTCGCTGCATGCTTCTAGCTCGGCCACCAGGCTTTTCAATTGCGGGTGCTTATTAGCAATCAATCAAAATCTCTTGTACTCACCACATCAGCTAAACGCTTAATGATATTCGCCGTCTTTTTTATTTGCATCTCGAAATCTATGTTAGATCGTTCACTTGAGCGTGTATTGAGTCGTACTCACCTTGGCGTCACCACCATGAGAATGCCAAAGACAATTGTTTGTTATTCAATCTCCCCTCCTCAATAATAACTTCAATCTCTCCTTCACTGATACGTCGATTCGCCCTCAAATCACTGGACTAAAGGTTATGGAGGATTCTTGATGTCCCACTGCGCTTGCTATCTCGCGGTCACGTGATTTGATATCCGCACTTTTGAGCAAGTGACAGGCGTAAAATTTGGATTTGAATGCGGATGAATCGGCAAAGAAAGTGAAATTAGATGAGGATTTGAATAGATGCAAGGTACTCTCAATGCAATTATCTAGCTACACCATGGCAACTCACCAAAAGCGCGACTATTATATTGAACCGCGCATCCTTTTGTGACCATGGTCATGTCGAGTCCATTCCTCACGTTCTAAGAACTTGTGTAGTCGAACTAGTCGAGCTAGACCGAAAGCACGGATAGCCCAATCGAGCGAGTGCGTTGTGCGGCGCAAGGTTCACACCTTGCCCCAGGCACGTTCTGTTACAAATCAGGTTAGGCTATGTACAGTATTTACAATTATTTACATTAATTTTCGGGGAGTTCAATGTACTCTCTGTCGTCCATCCATCTCTGCAGCACTTTAGGAATCTTGATGCGGTTGTTGTCCTTGTCGTAGTTGTTTTCAATGAGAGCCAATATCATTCGTGGAATGGCGATAGCCGTTCCATTTAGAGTATGGACAAACTCAGAACCGTCTTCAGTCAGATACTTTGTGTGCATTCGTCGTGATTGATAATCCAGACAGTTACTGGCTGACGTCAGCTCTCCCCAGTCAGCTCTACCTGGCATCCATGCTTCAATGTCGTATTTCTTATAGGCAGGGGCACCCAAGTCGTCAGGAGGCATGTTCAGGACTCTTGCGCATAATCCTAGTTCGGTGATGATCTCTTTCTGTAGCTGTAAAATTTCTTCAAGCATGCCGGCAGATTCCGCGACATCGCCCTTTGTCCAGGCAAAGAGCTCAACCTTTGTAAACTCGTGAACCCGGTACAAGCCCTTAGTATCTCGCCCTCGGGCTCCAGCCTCGGCACGGTAGCTTCGACTGACGCCTACGTGCTTGATAGGCCCTTGGGACAGGTCTAGCGTCTTGTGTGCAGCCCACCCCGCCAGAGGAATCTCCGCGGTTCCCGTGAGACACAAGGTGCCATCATCCAGTGTGTACACCTGTTGTTCGTTGTTCTGGTCTCTAGGCTTGAAGCCGCATCCATTAGAGATTTCCTTTCGCACCACCGATGGCGGAATCACTGGTTTCCAGCCTAGCTTGCGAGCCTTCGACATTGCGTACTGAATCAATGCCAGCTCTAGCAGCGCACCATCGTTACACAGATAATACCATGAGGACCCGGTAACCCTAGCCGCTGCCTCGAAATCAACCATTTTAAACCTCAATGCAATGTCCAAGTGATCCAGATGGTCCTGCTGAGGCACACGGGCATCCGGATTTAACAGGCAAACCTCTTGCTGCTGGTCAATCAATGAATTAGAGCAAATCAAATTTGGAATTGAGTCAACAATCTCCATAATTTTTTCCTCCAGCTCTTGAGTCTCATGCGTTTGTCGCTTGACGTCTGCCTTCAAAACAGCTAGCTTCTTTAAGGCCGCTTGCAAATCATCCTTGTTCTTTGCCGCCGCCAGCCTGGCCACCTCATCTTGAAGCGAATTCTTTGCATGCAATAGCTCGTCACGAGTCCTTCTGGCAACATTGAGCTGAGAGTAGTCGTCCAGTATATCCTCTATGCTCTTTCCTAGCCCAACCACCTTTCTTCGGTCAACACTGTCCTGGTACAGTTTGCATTTCTCTTTCAGCGCCTTGAAATCATATTGAGGTCTCCTTAACGCGGTAGTATTCTTTGCACCAGCACAGATCAGCCGAGCGGTGCTGAACCTTCTCATGTCGATAAGGTAAATTGATGAGCCCTAACCCGCGCGCAGATCCACTCTAAACTCTCACGTGACCACCTATTGATGATGGGCAAATCAAGTTCAAGGCTTATTTCGGACGATCTGAAGGGAGTGCGGACCCCGGTAACACCTCAACTCTTTGAACTAACAACCTCTTTAAATTAAATGCTGGTCACAGACTACATCTAAGACATTACGACATCGAAGCCTCACGTGACCTGAAGAAATTTCACATCAAAATTGTTCAAAGCAAAGAGTTATAGCTACTAAAACAGAGGAACGTTTAATTCGCTCATACATTACTACATCAGCACTTTTTACGCCCTGAGGCCGCCCTCGTAGCATCCCTAGGGCCTTAATAAAGAGTGTACACAGCGCTAGTCCTAGCGCTTAGCACGGGTGAGTTGAAGATTCTAAATCGCGCATCTGCTTGATTTAGAAGTTCAGCTTGGTGAAGAACCACTGGTTCTTGCCAGCTCTGTGTCGGTCCTCAAACTCCCGCTTGATGGCCTTCTTGGCCTCCTCTCGCTGAGTTGGCTCCTTGAAGGTCTCGGTGGAGACAACGGTCTTAAGGGACTCCAGCTCCAGAGAGTATCGGGTTGGCATCAGGTGGTTGTAGTTGATGACTTTGATGAATGGCTTGATGCTAGTTCGCTTCAGGATCTTCTTGTCGCTGTGCTTCTTGGTGACCTTCAGTGGGTATCGCTCAATGCCAATGACCAGAGCATGACCGAATGGGTGGCTCTTGGATCCCTCGTCGTGTGGCTTCACAATAACGACCTTCTTACCGGCGTATCGTCCTCGCACAATGATGGCAACTTTGCCCGACTTTAGAAACTTGGATCCCATTGTTGTGTTGGTGGTGCTAAAATTCGATGTTGTACGCTCCAACTGCTAATACTGGGAGAATCGTGGGAGTGCGCGTTGGAGCGTGACTGTTGTAGCCCTAGCTGTTTTGGGTAATTGGGAGGGCTTCAAACCTAACCCTGAAATATTCTTAGGGTTAACGCTGGGAGCTTGACATTTGGGGCGCGAACCTAGCCCTGCCCCTTGTAAGATGTGACGCGTGTCTAGGCGACAGACACGGAGTTGGCATCAATGTGGGGTAGGTGTTTAAGGTTTCAGATTCATTGTACAGGGAGTGATGGCTATTTTTCATAGAGAGACGTAACTTTCGTTTTTGCAGTGCATTAACAGTCTAATCACATGGTACGGCTAGACTGGCTATACTAGTTAACCGGTGAGTACTCAGTGAAATGGCGTTTGCAGATGTTAGCCCGACGTGAGCGGAGTCCTTGTTCGGTGAGCATGGCATAAAAGTCTCACACCGCCATCTTGGCCGTGTATTACGAAACACTAAAAGTAACCCAAATCCATTTAGCCACCGCCATTGAACTGTCTTGGCAAATGCCAATTCTCGGTAGCGGTACATATGTTCAACGTGAAGTAGACAAACGCCGCAGGAACAATACGCCGCACGCACTTTCCCATTTATAATTTTGTGAGGTGTTCACACAAGTGGCAACTGCGATGATGCAATTAGACATGTGATTCAACTATTGATGACGAATGAAGCTAAACTCGCACTCTGGTCACCTCTAGCCAATGCTGGAAGTCGTCGATGATCTCTAGCGGTGCGGTCATACTAGTTGATTCAACACGCCAGGTGCACAGCTGCTCTGCCATGGCAAGGCAATGAAGTATTGAGTACTGGTTTTCGATGACAAATTCCACCCTTTCTTCGACCCGATTGATAGTGTAGAAGCTAACCCAGTCCCGAAGGGCAATAATTGCATGACGGGCCTTTTGTGTTTTAGCTTGTTGATGCAATTTCTTGAGAGTTTGCTCAAGGATGTGCTCATTCATATACCAGTCGCTGGCGTAGACCAGGAAGTGGCAATTGCCCTTAAGGTAATCTTTTTGCTTGTAGACGGCCAACGAGGATGATGTCTTCCGTATAGGGCTCTGAGGTTTACTACGGCAAACATAGCCAGTGGAGCTTAGTAGAGTGTCAATCAACTGAGACACTTTGCCTGAACAAGATGATGTGCCACTAAGGGATTGCGCCAGGCGCTCGTAGACATCAAAGGTGATTCGAGGAACGTGGACTGTCATGCGTTAGTTAAGGGCACAGAAAATTCTCTGCTTCTTCTAACTGTAGAGAATCGAGAGTGATAACACCGTGTCATGGCTGTCTCCTTGCTGATTCAAGGGTTGATCATGATCTGTCATATCGTCTATATTTAGCGCAAATTAGCAGCTCAAGCGCGTCATCTGTCTAATACCTGAGCTTATTTCCCAAACACTGTTGCTGGAGCAGATTGGAGTAGAGCAGATCAAATTAAGACCAGAGACGTTGAGACACGTGACAACTGTACGGTACGCGGCATCGACCAGGGTCTGCATAGGCAACATTTATCAATAAGCGGCCGCAAAACAATTGAACAAAGTTTTAGAGAAATTGGTATTTACTCATTTCCCAAGAGAAAGTACGCGCCATAAATGTAGCTCCATAACCGTTGTTCAAGGCTCAAGACTCATGCGGCTGAGACATGTTTGTTTACTGCGGTCGCCTAGGCAACCACCTCCGAGGTGCGGTGATGTATAAAAAACACTGCAGGCCATGCGTACTATGCATAAGTAAACAAAACGCAAGGTGACTTTAACCGTCCACATTGGATTTGTTGGCCTGGGTCTCACCAAGGCACTAGGCACCACTAGTATTATGAGCATTAAGCGCACAGAGTCCACAATTTCTCTGCGGAAACCTCTGTATGTAAACAATCGAGAGTCATGTGACTCTTGATCGAGAAATGCTAACATAGATGGGATTCTTCTGACCCTTCGAGGAATCCGCCCCCAATGCCTACGCTACCGGATAGCCCCAGTCTTACGCCTGTGGGCAACTTTCGTTCATCTCAATCGCCTGTCCGGCAGTCAGGATTCATGTCCAGAGCAGCGTTATCTGATGAACGTATCAATGAACTGGTGGATTATGTCAAGGAACTCAAAGACCAAACGCAGACTGTGGAGGACTCCGTCCGACAAGCGCTAGTTGAGTTTGGCGGTCTAGCTCATCGTTCTAGGGATAACGCCGTGGCGCTGTCATATTTGAAGGAGAAGGTTAAGCGAACTGAAGAGGCCAGTATCAACACCGAATCGTCTGTCAAGGACAGTCTTATTCAAGTCAAGACCTCTTTGGAGACACAGAAAGAGGGCAACAGAGCTCTCACCACCTTATCCGATAACATTCTTAGCGCCATCAAGGATGTGACTCGCCAGCACAACAGTCTCGACAACAACTTCAAGGCTCTACTAGCCAGGGACGCAGATAGCAGCATATTGAAGCAAGTCGGACTACAGCATCGGTCTCTAGTCGAGATGCTTGAATCAATGCATCAGCAGCTCGCTGGCATGTCTGCACATAGCGACTCGCTGGCCCAAGTACTGGAGGCCAACAGGAAATTGTCGTCGCAGAACCATCTTCAGCTAGCCGATTTGGCGTCATCAGCGGCTACTGCACAGGAGATCAAACAAGCCAATGCAAAACAACTAGAGGCAATCAACAATCTTCTGGCAACGCATATTTCCGGCTTGTCTGCGAACGATCAGACTGAGGCACTCAAGCAGCACATGACAAAGCTTATCGAGAGGATACCAAAGGCAGATTCACAAGTCCAGACAAGAGAGATCCAAGAACTCAAGAACCTGGTCCAACAAATAGGTAAAGCGCAGGGAGGACACAACGAGCATTTAGAGTCTCTCTTGCATGAGATAAGGTCACAGCATAAACAATCGACGAAGGCTATCAGCGATGTTAGTGCGGGCATGAGCTCACTGGACCTAAGTGAGCTTGCAAAGCAGCTAGACCAGAGTCAGGAAGTCAGCAAGAAGTATGTGGCGGAAGCAGTTGAGTCGCTGCTTACTGAGATAAGATCTCGCCATGAAGAGTCTACAAAAGCGATTAGCGAGGTACAGGCTGATATGCGGTTGAACCACGAAGCCTCCTCTAGGGCAATGGAAAATGTCACATCCACCAATGCCCTGAAGGAGCTGGCGAATCAGCTGGGTCAAACCCATGACGCCAGCAAACAGCATACATCAGAGGTTTTCGAGGCTCTCCTAGCGGAACTTCGAAAGCAAAATGCGTCGACGAAGGCAGTTGATCACACTGCTGCGTTTGGAGAGCTTTCGCAGCAACTAAGTCTAAATCAGGATACCAATAAGAAGCATCTTGATGAGGCCACACAGGCTCTGTTAACCGAGCTGCGCACGCAGGAGACATCGAGAGCAGCTGGCGCCGATATGAGCTCTATCGCAGAACTCAAAGAGCTTGTGCAGCAGCTGGCTGACAACAGCGGTTCTCAGAAAGAGCATTTGGCTGCGGCTGTCGAGACACTTCTTGGCGAGCTGAGGTCGAAACACGATGCTTCTACGAAGCTCATTGATGGTATCCAAGCTGGCGTTCAAAGTATCGATGTCACTGGCCTCTCTCAGAAATTAGACGACACTCAAGACACTCATAAGAGGCATCTGACTGAAGCGGTCGAGCTGTTACTCGGTGAGCTGAGGTCCAAGCATGACGCATCTGCCAAAGTCATCGGCGATGTTCAGGCCGATATGAGATCCATGATTGACTTTCAGTACGGGAACGATATCTCATCTCATGTGGACAAGCTGAATACAAAGCTGGACTATGTTGTTCAGAATCGCCAGGAGGACTTGGAGCTGGCCTCCCGAAACGCTGCGCTCGAGAAACGAGTACAGGAGCTGGAGGCTCAGCTTGGTGCTCAGGCCGCTGGTTCTGACCTGAAAGTTGAAGTTGACCAACTGCAAAAGACCAAACTGCATCTGAGCGAGATGATTGCTGCCATGAAAGTGGAACTTGCTGTGCGAGCTGAAGAATTCGGCAAGCTGGAAGACCGAGCTATCAAGTACGAGCAGCGACTGAACCAGGCGATCCTAGAGCGGTCAAAGGGCATTTTGGGATCTACGACGATGACCATCATTAACAGAGACACCAAGACAGATTCACCGAGTAGGCCGTTACGCACAACGTCGCCTAGCAAGCGAAATCTGTCGCTGGCGCCAGATGACGTGGATGAGGATGAGCTGATGAGCGCTCTAGGCAAGGAGAACGAGCTGAATATTGTCAAGCGAGGCAGTCCGTTCCTGAAAAAGGGTCGCTCCATATCCCTGTTTGTGGACAAATAAGTTCACCACCGCATGACTAAACATACCCGCTAACTTAACTTATTGCTATGTATCACGTTCATTTATGAGATTGGGAGTAACATTCAATGGTTGTACATGTGAGGCCTCAGAACCAGAGAGTGGCGCGCACCACTTGATGCGATGAGAAGGCGCGCTTGCTGAGATCACTCCTTCGGTGTTTGGCGTGTTTGGCTATGTCGTATCGGCCATACTACAATCCTGACACGTTCCAGTCGCCCGTGAAGGGTGGCACTGTACACATCCGGCTGCCGACCTCTAGCAGCGGAAGCGGCCCCGCCAACGCTAGCCAGAACGGCAATTTCGTGTACCTAGATCTGGACTTTGATGTCGGCCTAACACGAGACAGCTCTAACGTGGGCATGTCATTTCTACGTCTCTACAGCAAAACGTTCATCACTCAGCCTATTCAAGTGAGCCGGCTGCTGCTCCAGGTTGGAGATTGGACTCCTGAGGAAAAGACAGAGGAGAGTGGCGAGTCGTTTGAAGAAAACACCAGCAGCAGCGATGAGGAGGTAAACTACTTCACAGCCATTACTGGTGATTACCCTGGCCGTCCAGAGAGAAAGAGAAAGTCTAGACGAGTGTCACGTGTGAGAAAGTCGGTGGTGACGCTGCGTCCACTGACCACCAACTTGATGGACATGGTCAGCTCATTGAACGAGCAGGACAGTTTCAAAGGACTATGGCGAGCGCTAAATACGACGTTTTTAGCTGAGGCGCTGGGGACGACGTTGGAAGCCTGGTTATCGGGCTTCCTGTCGTCAATAGCGGGAATCCCTGATCCATTTTTCGTTGATGCCGTCAGGTCACCAAGACCATTGGTTTCGCTAGCCACTACGCTAGGTGCTGCAATTCTTACGGCTGCTCTACTGTCTCCGTTGGATACAATCAAGACTCGACTTACGGTGACGACGTTTACCGAGCCCAGATCGCTGCGGTCTCTGTTCTACCAGTTGGAGTCATACTTCAGCCCTTCGTCCGTCCTGATTCCATCTATTCTGTCCAACGGTGTCCCTACGCTGATTCGAAGAGCCACGCCGTACCTGCTTCACGTACGGGTAGGCATCGACCAACACTCGTCGCCGTTCGTCTACAACATGCTGACGCTGATCTCGGCGCTGTTTGAGACGACAGTGAAGCTGCCGCTGGAGACGCTGATGCGACGGGCGCAGGTCCAGAGCCTGAACTTGTCGCCCAGCGCGCTGATTATTAGACCAGCACCGTACAATGGAATGGTTGCCGCGCTGTGGGATGTGCTGAGCGGACGAACGCCAATTGAGACGCTATACTACGGATGGCGAGCGAGCTACTACGGTGCGGTGGGTTCTTGGGGTGTGAGGGCCTTGCAGAGTTCGCAGACCGAGCAGGAGAGGTTTTAGGGCTCTGAGCTCGAAAACTCCTCGACTAATCACGATCGACTCTCCCCTCCTCCCACTCTCAACGACGACACGATAATGACTTTCGACGCTAAAACTGTACAGACTTAATGAACATGCATCTCCTAACGTACCTTGACAATCGTTGATTAACTGTGCTGTATAAATATGATCTCACGTAGAGGTCGGCTTTGGCTTGTAATCCAGCAAGAACTGGCCTAATGCTTTGACTGGATCAGCTGGCTGCTCGGCAACTAGCCATCGCATGCCCTCCAGTAAGGCGGGTGTGACGTTCGCGTTGATCCACTCGCGTGCCGGTGCCTGGCTGAGCTTCTTTTCCTCGACCTCTGGCGTTTGCAGTTTCGACGACATTGGTTCATCAATTATTGGAGTCTGTTCTTTCGTTTCTATCGGGGCCGGGGCAGGCGCGGGAGGGACCGAGGCCATCTCCTGGTCCCTGGGCTCATCGTTGTGTGTCGCGTCCATCGTTGGGACAGTCGCATCACAGTTCTGAAATAAGGGTTTCTGGATGACCCTATCACATGGGTCAGTTTAAGCTAATTGCCTATAAACTCTGTGGCTAATTGAACTGTGGCTAGTCGTCATTTTGTGCTAATCGTTAGGCTTCCCGTAGCCATTGCGGCTATTTCGGGATCCTCTCCGCGCACAGAAGCACCCCCACGCCAACGGAAAAACGGAAAAACTAATACCGACTCATGACAGGTCCAAACTGTACAGTTCTGGCCAATTCTACCAGCTGAGGAGTGATGCCTGGAAATCTCAAGACTTGACTGTCCACAGCTTCCTTTGCGCTTGTGGAATCGTTACCTATAATAGTAACGCTTTACCCGCCGAGCTCGGGTCTCACTCGTCCGCTCTCCTTAAACTGATCTTTCTTGACTGCCACTCTACACACAATGCCACAGACTTCGCCGTACGATTTCGACCTGACCGTAAGTAAGAGACGCAGCCTTTAGATGCCGGGCCTCCAGATCAGGCCTACTTCTGGCACAAATCCACTAACAAGACTGAAACCTTCGAGGCCCAGGCCGCGTCGACGGAGCTTACCACATTCAACGCTACCGTTGCCTGGACCCTGGGCAACATCATCCGAAGCAAATGCCTCACCTTCAATCAGCATGCCGCCATTGACATTTCACTGCCCTCTGGCCAAGTCCTGTTCCACTCCACCACTGGCGACGGCGCTGTGCTCGACAACGAGGACTGGATTGCTCGAAAGCGAAAGACTGTGCTACGATTCAGCAAACCCAGTTTTCAGATTGGCTGCGAGGCTAGAGCCAAGGGCCGGGATGTGGACGAGCTGCTCGGTGCCGGTTTCGCAGGCCACGGCGGCGCCATTCCCGTCAAGGTCAAGGGCTTTGGCGGCATTGCTGCCATTGCCATTGTCAGTGGGCTGCCGCAGTACGAGGACCACCGAGTCGTTTTCGAGAGTCTGCAGGAGGTTGCTCAGCAGCAGGCTACCAGATAAGCTATTAGTGTCTTCAGCCGGCGTTCTATCTATGTAACAAATAAAAACAGAGGTAAGCCCATATTCAGTGTGGGGGTGAGAAGAGTCTCGTTACGCTGGACTCGACACGCGCCACCACTCACCATGGACCCTTTCGCAGAAGTCTATGAGGACGCTGAGAGGCAGCTGACGCTAGCCCGTAGGCTTCTGGAACAGCTAGAGAGTGGCAGGACCGATGTTGTTGCCGACTTGAACAACGCCACGCAGGACCTGGTCGAGACTGTGCATGATTTGAGCCAGAGCATAGGCGCCGTCAGGGCCCAGCCCGCCGTGTACGGTCTCAGCGAGCGAGAAATTGACGACCGAATCACCAAGGTGGCCCGTCTCAATAGAGAACTGGGTGATATACAAGATGCGGTGTCTCGAGCCCGGCCGGCGGCTCGTCAGGCGGCGTTCGACGCCGCTCACAGTTTCGATGCCGCCGACGACCTCGAGCAGGGACCGTACGATGCCATGACCCAGCAGCAGATTCGAGAACAAGATGTTGTTTTAGATTCGGTGTACTCCACAGTTAATACGCTCAGAGAACAGGCAAATGTCATGTCGCGAGAGCTCGAAGATCAGTCGTATCTGATTGAGGATTTCGACAGGCAGGTGGAGACCGCAGGCGATAAACTGAGACGGGGAATGAGAAGAATAAACCATGTCGTCCATCAGAACCAAGACTCATTGAGCTCTTGTTGCATTTGGGTCCTGATAATCGCCCTGATTGTGTTGCTCGTCTTGCTTCTGATACTGTAGTCGAGACAGCAGAATCAACACCGGGCTTAGCTGTCGCGGCTTCAGCATTACAATATTGACCATCTTCAGCATTACAGGGTCCACGCCTCCACTCCACTTGGCAGAGGCACAGAGAGTCTGACTATACCTCGACTACGACCGCATTGGTCCAGAACTTGGAGTTCGCGTACCAAAAGAGAGTCATAGACCTCTAGACTATAGAGAAAACGCATTGGGATTCAAAGCAATGGTCTGCAGACCAGCTGTATGCATTCTAAGTTCTATGCAGGTTGCTATAAGCAATCAATACTGAGCGACGAATCCGAGCTCAGGCTCACACTCTCCGCACCGCTGATACTTGTCGTTAGTGGAGTTTATCATACCTGCGTCCAGAGCGACCTGCTCTTTATCACTCTGGAGCTCGATCTTGTTCTCCATCGCTCGTCCCAGCCGCCACGTATTCTCCGTAAGCAAGTTTAGAAAGCCAACAATTCCATCGCACTTGAACTTTTGGCAATCCTTGGCCATGAAATCAAAGAGGACGGTCGCGGTAGGCGCGAGGTCGTGATATGCCAGGGTGAGCGCAGCCGATTCACCCCGCGATAGCTCATGATCAATTCGGTACAGCTTGGAGGGTAGGTGTTCGATTTCCAGCTCTAGCGAAATCAGAGCATCTCGCGTGGCCTTGTCCAGTCTGTCTTTATTACGCTGAACTTTTAGTAGGGCCGCGTCTGCTCTAGTCTTGATCTCTTGAAGTGCTCCCACGGCCTCAGATACTTGAGGGCTCAGTGCCAGGGCATAACTGGATAGAAATGCGATTATGCTGATGACTAATAGCTTCATAGTGGTATGTAAGGAGGGATCTACTCAAGGGTTATAAGCGGCGTACGTAAGCTGCTTCATCGTCCAGGCCAAGACCCATAATGTGATTAGTCCCACATTGACACGCGGGAGCCGACAACCGCGGCAGAGTCATATCATTAGAGTTTCACCATTGCTAACTAGGAGAAACCTTGAAATTGGATATCTCATTCATTTCTGCGAAGTCATCAGGCGACCTTACCCCGGGTTGCTGCCAAGAATATGCCGGCAATCGAAAGAACATGATTAGAACCATGCATGTCTTGAGTTTATCTTACGCTTGGGAGTTAACCCAAAAGGGTTAGCTCTTGATTGAATTACTATGCTAGTTAACGAAGGTTTCTACAGGGTGCCCACATGCCTAGAGACGCTAGCCAAGTGTCTCCTATATACTTCTACCAACGCGAGTCTACGAGTAGTCAAAACTCACGGTTTGTAATAAAACAGTCCATGTCTACAAGGCGTTTTACTCAGCGGCGAACCAGCTCTTCGATCCTTTCACCACTGTTCCCTTGCCCTCAAACAGAGCTTGTGCGAGCTTTTCTCCCGTAGCGGGCCCGTTCGAAATGCCCCAGCACGAATGGCCACCGCCGATAAAAACATTTTCTATGGCGGTTGGCCCAATCACAGGGCCCTCGCCAATGGCCATGCAGGGCAAGTAGCACGCCTGCTTTTTCTTCAACTTACCAATAGCAGGCGACGCCAGACGAGCCGTCGCGTAAATATCCTCACAGACACTGTCCACAGCCTCAACCTCAGCTGTAGAGCCTGGGAGTGGAGATCCGTCTGTCTCACCACACACATACACCTCATCTTTCCGAGCATACAGTTCAACAACCTTGAACTCTCCGTCGACGTAGACATTTGAAAAGATGGCCTGCGCTGGAACGACTTGCGCCTGCTCCACGGTGATGCTGTGAGCTCGGGAGCCTTCGATAGGGCAGTTTGGAAGTACCTGCGTCATCCAAGGACCCAGTGCACATACAACTTTATCCGCTCGCAGACCGTACTTTTTACCCTCATGTGTGTACTCAACGACAATAACACGGCCCTCCTTCACGACTAGCTTTGTGGCCTTTCCAGGCACTAGATCAACGCCTTTGTCGCGGGCGAGATTCACCATGGAAGTCGTGAACTTGTACGGGTGAACCTGCGCCGTGTCGTTGACATCGCCAATTGGTTCGTACGAGTTCACGTTTTGTAGCCACGAGTCCTGCTTCAGGTTGCGTTTGCCATCAGGCTCGAAGGTGACGCTGACTGGCTCAACAGGCCTGTAGTCCCACAAACCACCATGTTCCTCAGCCAATTGTTTATGCAAATCAAAAGACCGGTGGGCCAATGCTTTTGGACGGGCCCATCGAGCCACTAAGCCTCCAGCCTTGCCGGAAGAGCCCCCGGCAGGCTCGCAAGCTTCTAATATGGTGATATGGTGTCTGTGTGGATCGTAGAGCGAATGCCGCGACGAAAAATATGCTGTGCAGGCGCCAATGATTCCAGCGCCAATAATGATAATTTCCTCTTTATCAGGGATTGATTCTCCAGCCATTGCTTGAATTGCGTGTCGTATAAGCGCAATTAGCCCTTGTATCTGGACATTATTGCGCTGAGATGGTCACGTGAACGTCACGTGAACCAATGACAATGTCTTTTCCAATTCTTGACAGTTAGGTTGTGGACGATTGAAATGAGGATAGCAAGAAATGTGTAACATATAAATTAGTGCTTTCAGCTTAAATATGATTTAGTAATTATTGACTCAGTTCAGATCCCTTCTTTGTCATTCCATATGTTGGGACTGGGCTTTCGTTAGAAAAAATAGTCATGCCATCAATAACCTGGTCGTCGTAGATTACGTCCTTAAGGTTAAGCTTAGGACCCTTGAACCACTTTCGAGCGTACACGGCGTACCAGAAGAGAGCAATCAGGATTGGTCCAAAGTACACCAGAACGGTCCAGTTCATGTTCTGGACATTGAGGTTTGCTCCTCTGTTCTGTGGGAAGCACAGAATTGGAATCATGAGTGTGGCATAGGCGACGCTGAAGTATCCGATTCCTCGTGAGTATCTACCCAGGTTCCATGGTCCCTTCTTGAATCGGTCATTGGAGAAGATGACCTTCATGGCGATAGGGATGGTGAATGCGAAGTAGGACGAGATGGCACCTACAGAGAAGATGGCACCAATGGCGAGGTCACCTGCAAAGATGAGGATGAGTAGAGCACAGCCGATAGCGGTGTTGAACCACACGGCGTTGACTGGAGTTTGAGAGTACTTGTTGACTCTGGCCCAGTACTGGTGTAGCGGTAGGCATCCGTCTCGCGAGTATGCGTATGCGACTCGCGAAGCAGCAACCATTGAAGCCTGTCCCATGAAGAACGCAGAAATGATGGTCAGAGCGGTGATGAAGTTGACGAGCTTAATGCTCAGAACCTGGTTCAGGTAGGTCACGAAGGGCTGGCCCAATGTGTCGTTGAATACCTCGGAAATGTCCGCTACTGTGTATGCAATAGTCAGCTGCAAAGCCCAGCCCAGAACACCACCGACGCCTGCAGTGAGGACGATAGCCCGGGGCGAAGCGACGTTTGCGTTGGAGCATTCCTCAGCCAGATGGAACGGGGCGTCGTAGCCCGACATGGTCCAGATGATGGAGATGAAGGACATGAGAATGGCTATGCCGTTAGGCCAGTCAGTCTGGTTGGTGATTGTGCCCCACACCTCATGAGATGGGTTGAACTTGGGTTCAGGTCGCTCATCCTTGGCCAGAATCACAATAATGGCCACGAAGATGGCTGCAGTGTTGAGAATAGTGCCTGTGGCGTTGAACTGAGCCAGCCAACGAGTAGGCAGACTCGAAATGATACTCTGCACAATCATGATGGCGATGGCCAACAGAAAGACCTGCCACTCCGTCGCGCTGTAGGACGGGTCGTTCAACGTCTTCAAGGCTAGGATCATGCTGGCCATAGCATAGTTGATGGAGGGGGCTGATGTAACCTGACAAATCCAGTTACTCCATCCTGTGACCCAGGCAGCCAGTGGGCCCCACCCGCTGGGGGCCAGCACTGATGATGCATAGTAAAGACCTCCTGACGTGGGCATAGAACTGGCCAGTTCAGCCATGGAACAGGCAATAGACATGACACCGACCATGGCAATCAGCCAGCCCCAGACCATTCCTGCTGTGCCCGCATAGCCCAGGCCGTAGTATAGTGTAGATGCGATAGATGGTAACAAGCCCAGCAGGGCAAAGGATACCGAGAAAGAAGTCCATAGTCCAAACTCTCGCTTAAATTCCTGCTTGTATCCGAGAGCGTTGAGGTCAGCCTCGTCATGATTCGCCGGCTGCTGCTCAATGTGCATTGTGATGTGATTTGTCGTCAATCAAAGAATGGTTTCAAATCTAGATTGAAATTTCAGTCGTCTTATACCGGTTTAACCTCGCTACCGCTCGGTTTGTGGTCTAATAATCCAAAATCCTTCTAACAGTCCTGTGCGCATGTACTGACGATCAGGCTCAATACCTGAAAAACTTTTCCTTTTTATCCAGACCGCACCAATACTGTCTCGTAGATGGGGAATCCAATTTTATATAAACCTTCCCCTCATTGATACGTTATCAATGCATCCATATTACGCATCTTATCTAGTCAGCTGCGTTGCGGGCCCCTACTGTTCCCTATTGGGTAAGTCCATCCGGTATCTCCCCGCCTTAACATATGGCGATAACGCCAGGGTAAGGGGGCCAACCCGATGCGACAACCCCAACGTCGCGGTAACCATTTTCCCGTTATCCCACAATAAGGTTTAGCCGCCGAAGTTCTCCGCGTTTATAAGCGCCTGACCAAAAAAGCTACTATAGCCATATAGCATTCGTCATGTATCGGTATTAGCGCCGGCGCCTAAGTCAATCACCAATCTGTCTCAGTGTGACTCAATTATATTCTGCCGCTGTGTGGTCTAGGTTCCTGTACGACCGCTATCTGGCGGGTGAGATAAAGATAAGGGGACCCGTGCCTTTATATAGAGATGAGCGATTTTACTGGTACCTGTGCAGATCACGTCAATAGCAGCAGGCCTTGCATGAGTAAATTAAGCGTTGAAGCGTGTTTGACATCTCTGGGCTTGTGGTAGGTGACCACTTTTCCCGCACTAAGTCTACAAAAAGTCTACAAGACCTAGAGATTTGATGAAGGTCTCTCGTGTTCACGTTTCTGTAATGCAGTTATAGTAAGAGTCAGGTGCTAAGCCAGGTAGACGACACCCTCCCATGGCTGCAGCTGGCCGGCCTTGTGTTCATCGGTAGAGAACAGCAGCTTTCCGCCGTTGGAAGCATCAAACTCCTTGACGTCATCAGTAAAGTTGAGCGAGACTTTGATACTCTTGCCGTTTCCGGTCTTTGTGTAGGAAATAACCTTTTCCTCCGACTCGACGATGTTGAAGTCGCCAAAGACGGTCACGTCCTCGTATTCTCTCCTGAACTTGAGCACCTGCTTCCAGAACGAGAACACACTATCGGGCTTGTTGATCTGGGCAGCGGCGTTGATCTCGGGGTACGATGGGTTCAATCGCAGCCATGGCTTGCCAGTAGTGAATCCGGCGTTCTCGGAGGAATCCCACTGCATTGGCGTTCGGGCATTGTCTCGGCCAATATTTTGAATGTAGCCCATGAATTTCTTCAATGCATCAGGGTCGCTGTTGGTCCTCTCAGTAATGGTCTTGTAGCCGTTCAAAGCTTCGATGTCTTCGTAGTTCTCGATTGGCCACGACTTGGGAACGTTGATCATACCGAGTTCCTGGCCCTGGAACAAGAACAAAGTTCCAGACAAGGTGGTTAAGAAGACTGCCAGCATCTTGGCTGACTTCTCTCGGAACTCCTTGGAGTCATTTCCGAACCGAGAGACGGATCGGCCACCGTCATGGTTCTCCAGGAAGGTGGTGGTCCAGCCGTCTGTTTCGGTTACCATTTTCTGCCACTTGCTCAAGGAGCTCTTGACCTGTTCCAGGGAGAATGGAACCAGTCTGAGATTTGACATGTCCTTGCCTAGGCAGAAGATCTCAAACATGAAACAGACGTTGAGCTCTTTTCGCGAGGCGCTGACAAACTTAAGAGCCTCCTCGAAGTTTGCCGGCGAGCCCTCACCGACAGTCATGCAGTTGTACTTTCCGAAGCCGATCTCGTTCATCTCACGCAGGATCTCATGCAGCTGTGGTCCCTCTCGGACCATCTCCCAAGGACTCTGCAGCTCCGAGTTTGGAATGAGAGCTGGAGCGTCAGGGAAATCCTCAGGCTTGGAGTACAGCTCGACGACGTCGATTCTGAAGCCATCGATACCCTTCTCCAGCCAGTAGACAATCGAGTCGTAGTAGCAGGCCTTTCGCATGTCCAGATTTCGCCAGTTCAGATCAGGCTGCTCCTTTGCAAAGATGTGTAGATAGTACTCCTGAGTAGTCTCGTCCCATTCCCAGGCGCTGCCGCCAAACAAGCTTCCCCAGTTGTTTGGTGGCTTTCTCTCGCCATTGACGTACTTGGCTGGCTTCCAGATGTACCAGTCTCGCTTGTCGTTGTCCTTGGAGGACCTGGACTCCTTGAACCACTCGTGCTGATCTGAAGTGTGATTGACAACCAGATCAAACACCAGCTTCATACCACGCTCGTGAACCTCGTCAATGAGCTTCTCGCAGTCGGCCAGAGTTCCATACTTGTCGTGGATATCCTTGTAGTCCGAGATGTCATATCCCATATCCACTTGGGGACTCTTGAAGTGAGGACTGAGCCAAATCACATCGACTCCGAGGTCTTTAAGGTAGTCCAGCTTCTCGATGATGCCTGGGATATCACCGATACCGTCGCCGTTAGAATCATTGAAACTCGACGGGTAAATCTGGTAGATAGTGGCGTTCTTCCACCAGTCCTTAGTACCATTGCGCGTCACCAAATTGTTCGCAGCCATTGTCTGATAACGTTTAGTCTTGCAGGCTGGTGGCTTATATATTAAGGTTTCTGGGGACCGTTATATGCACGCGCCAAGGCGGAGTCGGCCCGAGATGAATCTCATCATTTTGCTGTACGCCATCTGCCACGTCGGTGATTCATATCCAGGGTATGGCCGTTCGCTAGCGGGCCGAAATCTAGTCAACTTTATTGCTTCGCGTGGCCAATTCTCACCAAAGTCTAAGTCAGTGTCTGCCCTAACCCTTCCCCGCGATGACATCATCCGGATAATCTTCCCAATTTGGCCGCTTAATCAGGCATGTCGCCGGCTAGCTTTACGTTTCAGTCCGGCAAATGCCGGTGCCAGCGGCTGGGTTTCCATTGTGGATCAGATCAGCGTGGGTACTGGGGTTTTACGGCGTGAAATCGTCGGACTCCCGAGCGATTGAGTGGCATCGGGAGGGTCCTGGGTTAGGTCGCTGAGACTGTGGAGGTGGATGCAGGTTTCAATGCGAGGAAGCTTGGGAGAGTTTGTAGAGCTGATTCTGAGTACCTGTGAGTTTACTCGGTTGCTCCAGTTCCCTCTGCACCCGCTGGCAATCGACGCTGGATGTTGTGCAGGTTGTTGGCATGATGGAACAATAAAAATGATAGGTGGTGGTAGCCTTACAAGTTACCCATCACATACCATGCGACATACATGGTCGGCGATTTGAAATTAACAAGTCGATGGATCCCTGAGACGTATTCGACGTCAACAACGTTCGCATGGCGCTACCGCGAGTGTCGCCCCGATATCGGAACACAGAGCAACCAAAATATTTTGGAAACGTGCGAGGCTCTCAAAACACACTTGAGCCAGTTTTATAACATGCACGCACCGGCAATGTATTATAAAAATATACATTTCAGCGCGTTCTATCACATTTGATCCAAATTCATCAGCATGACTCGCTGGTTCACAATTGGTGCATATTTGTTCAGAATAGATCTGCCAGTTATAACAAGCACCAAACACCATCATCCCAAACCATATAGTCCACTCTGTAATTCGCACTTCACCTCAGAAACTCCACGTGACTTCTTGTCCCAGCCACGTGACTGACCCCAGAGTCTGTGCAAGCCGCAGACAAACAAACAAACCACCTGGTGATGGGCATCGATCAGTGAGTGATTAGTTACACTTTTAGGCTAACAAGGCTGTGGCTGGATTTCTCTGAGACAGAGAGGGAGGTCAAGATCAAAGACTTCGCAGCGGAGTTCTATGCTAAGAATGGAAGACCCGTACGACTAGCTGTTGATGCAGCCCTCTGGTCTTTTTCTGTCAACAAGCTAGATTACTTATCTACTGTTGAGAATGCCACACTGGCGGTGAGCAAGAAGTTCAAAGAGAAGCTCCTCCTGTTCAAGAATGTCGACATTAGGCTAGTCCTGGTGTTTGACGGGCCAGACAGGCCACTCATCAAACGAGGCATTGCAAGAACCTCATCAGTGGAACCGCTAATTGTCAACTGCTTGAGAGATGAGTGCCTTAGGTTTCAAATCCCCACGATTGATGCGGCAGGCGAAGCCGAGGCCGAGTGCGCCATGCTGCAATACGAGGGAGTGGTGGACTACGTCTTCTCCAGCGACACAGACTCACTTGCTTTCGGTGCGACAAAGATTGTCAGGTACAAAGACAAAGACACCGGTGTCGGCGCAGATCGGTTGCTGAAAGTGGTTGAAGTTGACCCAGAAGGAGGCTATTCCCGTCTGGAGTTTGTCTTGCGTGCGTTGCTGGCGGGAGGCGACTACTCGTCCGGCACTGGTGGGGTGGCCTACCAAATTGCGAAAGAAGCGTCGCACAAGAAGACGGGGTTCGCAAAGGAGTTTGTCGAAGATGTGTACGGGTTCAAGGGAACTCGAAGGTCGCCGCGCTATCTATACAGCGACAAGGAAAAACTTGCGATATGGAAGGAGCGGTTCCTCCACGAGCTTTCGAAAAACGAATCAAAGTTCTTTCATAAAAAGCACCCAAAGGCAGCGTCACAGTTTGTGCTCCCAGAAACTGTGATTGTCGAATGGTATTTGCATCCAGTGCTTCGTGAGTCTGTCGAACTCGATCTATCGCGGGTCGAGGTTCCAAACACCCGATGGCTAATGGAAAGCGGAAGGATAGTATACAAGTGGGGACGCAGGCCGTTTGAAAAGTCAAAGGACTCCGCCTTGGAGAGGGCCGCTGATACCATTTATTCAGAGCAAATCCAACATGAAATCCAGAAATACGCGGCATGGGTCGACTTTGTAAACGACTGCGCCGTCATGTACGCCATCTATCGCATACAAGAGAAGCAGGACTCGCTGGACATGTGGGAGCTGAGCAGTATGTCGATCAGAAAGGACCAGTCAAAGAAGTGGACATTCGAGATCAAAGACTTTGGAATGCTCTTTGGAATTGAACCACCAACACTCCCCGACGTGCAAGACCGCAAGCTGAGATTACCCAATGATAAAATCGTGGTGGAACCCTATATTGCCCAACAGAGTCGTATCGACTACGTGGAAAAGCATCTACAAGCGTCCAGCGGTGGTAACCAGCTATTGACGTCAATGTTTAAGCGAATCTCGTATAACAATGTGGCATCATCAAACATTGTCGGAGCCCCTAGCGCCATAGTGCCAGTACCAGCCCGTCCAAAGACGCCTGTTGAGCAGGTCCACATTCAACTAATCGACGAACCTACGGTCCAATTAATAAAACAAGAAGCAAGCAAATCCCCGAAACTCACACCACCAAAGAGCCCTTCAAAGAAACTGGCGAAACCAAAGACTACTAGACGGAAGCCCAAGGGACCAGATCCAAACCAAAGGACTCTCGACTTTCACTTTATCAAAAAGAAGACTGCGCCCGAGAAGCCTGTCACACCTCCCGATTCCAGCAACGAGGTTGTCACAATTGACTAACGAGAGTACGACCATCAGACTATTTATTTGTAATGTTAGTGTATAACAGTGACTAGACGTAGAATGCCTAAACACATCATAACTACATGTTGATCGCTGAATTTACTGACTTAAATAAATAATCATCGTCGCCCTCGTTTCCGCTCCTCATTCTTCTGTAGGAACGCGGAGCTCGTGGGCGTGACGAACTGGAAAGGCTGCACCGGCTGCACTGGAGCGAAACTGATTTCGTCCTCATAAGAATCAGTTCGTTGAATGGGTTCTGGCTGCGGTGGAGGTGGTGGTGCCGAAGGATGTGCTCGGGTGGCCAATACAGCAGCTGTAGCGGCGGTAGCCGCCGATGCCGCCGCCGCCACACGGACACTATTGTCACGAGCCTGCGCCTGCGCTAGCATATTCTTTGCCTTCTCGATAGCCAACATCCAATCGCCTGTGCCGTTCGGATCTTCAATAGTGTAGATCTTGTTATGGGTCTCCACTGACAAAACGCCACAGTTAGTCTTTCGATTGAACGAGAGTTCACGAACAGACACTTGGGGAACACCAATAGGCACTTCGACGCGCAGCCTTCTGTCATCCTGACCGAAGAGCAGCAAACGGCCGCATGATGTCACAACCATGGTGCGCTTCTTCTTTCGGGTGCCGCCAGAAAAGAATTTAGAAATTCGGCTGGGCTCCCGGTCGGAACCGTCCTCTTCCAACTGTCCGTCTTTAGTGTTGCTCGTCACCACAAGCTGCACTTGGCCAACCCGAATAATCCGCTCTTCGGCGGATATCAGGATTTTTGACCACTCCGCGTCGAGTTTTGTCGGCGGCGGAATGTCTAGCGGGGTAGGAGAGGGTGCTTTGGGATGCGAAGCCATCTTAGTCGCTGTGACAAACTCTGCAGACGGAGGTCGCTGCGCAGGCTGAGGTGGGGCCGCTGGTGGAGGCGGGCCGCCTTGCACCGGAACGGGTTTCCGCCGTTCATATACACTTTTCGAGTCTTGGTCGCGATGAGATCTGCCAGTGGGGCTCACTGGCGACAGCTGGACCTGGGTGTTTGCCCTGATCTGAGATAGTTGAGGTAGGGATCTCCTGGTAGAGATGGGCTTAGGTGGGGGTTGTTTGTTGACGGCGGCCGCGGCGGCAGTCGCAGATGAGATGGCCAGATTACTAGCTTTGGCCGCGAGCTGGTTCACCTGCTGACTTGACTTACTCGCTGGCTTCGGCTTGTTCATGATTGGTTTGTTAACTTGTGGCTTGTCGTACTGGTATGGAGCCCGTGGGATGTTTACCGACTGCTGAGATGCCGACCGTGATGACGGTCGGTACGGTTGTATCCTTGGAGGCGGTCGCTTCCAGATGGCCTTCCTGTCCCAGTCTGTGTCCTGGAAGAAAGCGTGCTCC
This sequence comes from Blastobotrys muscicola, assembly GCA_003705745.3. Lineage (NCBI taxonomy): Eukaryota > Fungi > Ascomycota > Dipodascomycetes > Dipodascales > Trichomonascaceae > Blastobotrys > Blastobotrys muscicola. The sequence goes on from PPJL03000005.1 coordinate 423,879, forward strand.
TTGATTTTGTCAATGTAAAGTCGCTGCTCTGGGTCAAGAACCAGCACTCTCTTGACCAGGTCCCTCACAACCATTGGGAAGCCTGGCGTGTATGAATACTGAAGTTTGACAATTTTCTGGAAAGTCTGATATTCGTTCGCTCCCTTGAATGGGGGTCGGCCGGCAATGAGCTGGTATACAATGCATCCAAAAGCCCATATGTCTGATTTCTTTCCTGTGTGCTTGTTGGTGAGCAGCTCCGGCGACACGTATTCAGCCGTACCCACAAAGGACTTGGCTCGCACGTCCAATGGGTACTCTCCGTTCTCCGTGGACTCGGTGAGCAACTTTGCTGTTCCAAAGTCGGTGATCCGAATCCGCATGCGTTCGTCTAGCAGAATGTTCTCCGGCTTGAGATCTCGGTGAATGACTCCCTTGCAATGCATATAGTCTATGGCGTCCAGTAGCTGTGCTGCATAGTACCGTGTACAATCCTCGTCTAATGTGCCCATTTTCTTGATGAGGGTAAGGAGCTCGCCGTTTGGAGCGAAGTCCAGGACAAAATACAGCGACCGTTCGTCCTGGAAGGTATAATAGAGCCGAATGATACCTGGATGGTCCCCAAGCCTATTGAGGGTGTTTTTCTCAATGTTGACGTATTTGACCTTCTTTTCCTTAATGATGTGTCGCTTGTCGAGAATCTTGATTGCATAGTCACGCAGCGTCTGTCGGTCGGTGGCCATCATTACTGTGGAGTATGAGCCCTCGCCCAGCGTGCGGCCGAAATTGAAGTCCTTGACGCCCTTCTTGAGGACAGTTGTCGTGACCTGGCCATTCTCGCCCTTCTCTGTAGTTATTAGTGTGGCAGACCCTCGCTCTTTCCATTCCTCAGAACTGGTAGGGAGATGGTCCATAGAGGCCTCTCTCACAAGCGACCGTTCTACTTCGCTCATCCTCGGGGGCTAGTATGGATACGCTGCTATGAATTCCCGGGCACTCCCGTACTGTGTAACCCCAATGCTGTTGCCAATGCTATCGTGTGTGTCGGACGTGGTTAAGTGTAGAATGTGTAACTCCGCAAATAAAGCCCAGGCGTGTAAATACAAGTGGCGCGCTTATTAGTCCCAGCCTCTCGTATGTCATTCCTGCATACTCACATACAGTACAATTAAAATTCGGCTATCGAGGTTTACCAGGATAAAAGACACTATTTATCTATTCAGGACATAGTCGCTACCCATCAGCACTCGGCGAGCACTCAGCGCTCATCCACGGGACACATCACGTTCGGCGCTTATCACTGATCACGAGCGCAAGACAACGCGATACAGGCTAGATACACGCTAGATACACGCTAATATCACTGAATACCCGCAGCAGTATCGAGAAGAATACGCCACAGAATAGATATCAATATCGCTCAGAGTAGCAATGCTCAAACTAAGTTGCTCGGAAATAAAAATGGCGGCACAGGACCTAGCCAAATACGATGCCAAGTTCAAGTACGATACCCTCAAGGATGAAGAGGATGCTAAAGAGCTTAGTACTCCAGAATCGCTAACTTCACAAATCACCACCTCAACGCCCGCTACGACAGCCACGCCAACGCCGATTTTCGAGTATTCGCATTTCCCGCAGTTCGAGACGCCTCAAACACTGCAAGAAGATGTTCAGGAGGAGCCAGCAACGATTTCGGGACACCGCCGGTTCTGGACAGGAACGCCTCACAGGTTGTACAATACGCTAAGAAGGCACCGGGTCTATGAGGTGTTGAGCATGCTAAGGAGAGATCGAGAGGCTTCGGAGCGAGCTGACCGTTAACGGCAACAAGTCATGTAAACTACTTATTTATTGCTACCCATCGCAATTGATGTATTTTTAATCGACCCACCCACATTCCATCCCTGCCGTATTAGCCAAGGTATAGCAAGCTTAAATTGCTATGGGCTGGTTCCAACGAGGTATTCTATGAGAAAGAAAAACAAAATTGGACCACAGGCTTAGACTACAAATTCACGTAAACACATCGACCAGGTGTATGGGGGAAAACCTCGGGCTCAGGGCCATGTCCCCAGAAAGGTCTATCTAGATCAAACTAGGCAACTCCATATTATTCGTCTTTTAGTATTTACCGATATTTTATTATTAGGTTTGGGGGAAGTCGCTAGACGATAAGCACCGAGCCTTATTTTGTCTTCTTCGCGGCGTTCTTCTTCTTCTCCTTCTCGGCAGCCTTGATCAAAACGGATCCAACAAAGGTGCCCACGAGGGTCAGCGCCAAAATCAACAGAATCGCCGGGATTCGGATGGCCCACTCTCGAGGCGGGAAGAGCGAAGTCAAAATGTTGGGCTCGTCAACGAATGGCTTGTTAGTCTGACCAGAATCGCGTACTTACCACAACAAAGGTCCACACTGTGTAGTAGATAAACACAGCGGTAGCCACAGCCAACATTCCCAATCCAATCAGTTGGTCCAGCATGGTTCTGGTGTACTGTAGTGTGTCGTGGAGCGATGCGTTGTATTTAGGTCACGTGCGCCGTCGGCGCCTGCTCTGCGCCAACCCAGAGTTCCTTAGTAGGCCACCATTTCTGGCACTCAATTGCGAAATGCTGGCAGATTAGCGTTATACTTGATGACGACAATAAGTCGCTCTATTATTGCGTACGGCTGACTACTGGGGTAGCGATAGAATGCTGAACAGTATTGGCACGGGCACGATAGATTGATTACAGTCAGACATACTTGGCGATGGACTCATCTGCCGAGTCGGCCCAGAGACGGTCAATGCTACACTTGGCCCAATTGATATAGTAAGAGATACAAATTGACCAGTCATGACGTCATGTCAAGCTGCGAGCCAATCAGTCAAGCCTCTAGTATATCCACCACATCTCTGTAACATTACTTATTTTCATTTTAGACGGTATGGATAGACTAGAATAGATAGACCCACGTGACTATGGCCGAGTCGGATCCCAGAACACGCACAAGCATGTGAAGACTTATAATAGCTAGTCAACCTCTGTAACGGTGCATCTTACTAATCCGTCCCATTTAGCCCTTTAAATACTATTCAATTGACCACTTAGCTACTATCAACCAAAAGTCCTCAGTGCTCACTGTCGGCTCAGCTTTGCGCGATCGGACGTCCGTTTGCTGTCTCCAACCAATCGCGACTTGCTTATAAACCCCATCGCACGTAATTCCGCAACACGCTCATCTCATAATGCTGGCTGCTCGAACTCTACGAACTGGCGCCCGAGCCTTCTCCTCCGCTGCCGTTACCCGAAAGGCTGTCCTGCCTGACTTGGACTGGGACTTCAACCAGCTCGAGCCCTTCATCTCTGGCCAGATCAATGAGCTTCACTACACCAAGCACCACCAGACCTATGTCAATGGTTTCAACGAGGCCACTGAGAAGTTTGCTGAGGCCGCTAAGAAGGGTGACGTCCGGGCCCAGGTCGAGCTTCAGTCTTTGATCAACTTCCACGGCGGTGGTCACATCAACCACTCTCTGTTCTGGAAGAACTTGGCCCCACAGTCTGCTGGTGGTGGTGAGCCACCAGCCAAGGGCTCTCCACTGGACATTGCTTTGAACGAGGCCTTTGGTGGTGTTGATGGTGCCATCAAGATTGTCAATGGTAAGCTGGCCGGCATTCAGGGATCTGGCTGGGCTTGGCTCGTCAAGAACAAGGAGTCCAATGCTTTGGAGGTTATCACTAAGCCAAACCAGGACCCAGTCACTGGACCATACGTTCCAATTGTCGGAATTGACGCTTGGGAGCACGCTTACTACCTGCAGTACAAGAACGTTAAGGTCGACTACTTCAAGGCTATTTGGAACGTCGTTAACTGGAAGGAGGCTGAGAAGCGATTCAGTGCTTAGGCAGCGACTTGCTTCGCTCGGGCTGCCTTCAATTCGTAACTTATCAAGTCCATGTTTATGATATTATCCTCAGAAACCAAATCACGTGATTACTGGATATATTGGATACTGTAATATCTCTATCCGGCCAGCCCTGTAGAGCCATGGTCTAATTTTTTGCACCTTGTTGACTTTTCCGTTATTACGTCCTCTGCCTGGCAGGACGCGCACGATGCTAAGCTTTAACGCTGGCAGTGGGAGAATGACACAACGAAATATCACGATGAGCCTGGAAAAAGCTGTGGAAGACGTTTCTCTGGAAAACTCAAACAAGGAGCAGAAGGTCACACCTTGGGAGGTTGAGGGCGCTGTTGTTGACGGCGAGGCCCAGGGAATCGACTATGACCGACTGATTGAACTGTTTGGAACCAAAAAGGTTGATCAGGCTGTTCTGGACCGATTTGAGCGGGTCACAGGTCACAAGCCACACAGACTGCTGCGACGAGGCATGTTCTTCTCTGTGCGAGATATCGAGAACATTTTGGACCGATACGAGCAGGGCAAGCCATTCTTCTTGTACACTGGTCGAGGACCATCCAGTGACTCTATGCATCTGGGACACACCATTCCATTTGTTTTCACCAAGTGGTTGCAGGATGTTTTTGATGTGCCACTCGTTATTGAGTTGACTGATGATGAAAAGTTCTTGTTCAAGCCAGCCCTGACTATCGACGACGTTAAGCGATTCGCCAAGGAGAACGCTAAGGATATCATTACATTTGGCTTTGATCCCCTGAAGACCTTCATCTTCACCGACATTGGATACATGGGCGGCGCTTTCTACGAGAACGTCGTTAAGGTTTCTCGACAGATCACCACCTCTACTGCTAAGGCCGTCTTTGGATTCAAGGACTCTGACTGTATCGGCAAGTTCCACTTTGCCTCTATTCAGATTTCCACCTCCTTCTCTAACTCTTTCCCATTCCTGTTTGGCAAGCGAACTGACATTCCATGTCTGATTCCATGCGCCATCGACCAGGACCCATACTTCCGAGTGTGTCGGGACGTGGCCACTAAGCTCAAGTACCAGAAGCCAGCTTTGATTCACTCAAAGTTCTTCCCCGCTCTGCAGGGTGCTTCGTCCAAGATGAGCGCTTCCGACAAGACCTCCGCTATCTACATGACTGATACCGCCAACGAGGTCAAAAAGAAGATCAACAAGTATGCCTTCTCCGGCGGCAGGACTACGCTCGAGGAACAGAAGAAGTACGGCGGTAACCCAGACGTCGACGTTGCTTACAACTATCTGAGTTTCCTGCTCGAGGACGACGCCGAGCTGAAGCAGATCTATGACGACTACAAGAGCGGTAAGCTTATGACTGGCGAACTCAAGGCTAAGGCAATCAAGGAGCTGCAGGAGTTTGTCGTTGACTTCCAGCAGAAGCGATCAAAGGTCACCGACGAGACCGTCGCGCACTTTGCCAACCCGAACAGAGAGTACAAGTGGGGCACCCAGGAGCGACTGGTGCCCATCAAGGTGAAGGAGGAGCCAAAGAAAGAGACAAACAACAAACCTAAAGCTGCATAGAGAGAGTAGAGCAGACTTAGAGTGCCCTCAGATGTTGGAGAAATGCATAAATAATTAACCTATCCTATGCAGTACGTTAGTCGTGTATCTGGTGGGCTATCCGTGCAAAATTTGCCCTGGTTAGGGCTAGTGTCCATTGGTAGCCTTACCGCTAATGTACCTCACCAGATCATCAATCGTAATCGCCTTGAGTCCGTGCTTCTTTGCAAACGCCAGACAATCGTCTCTCCTCGCCATCAAACCGTCTTCGTCCCGCACAATCTCGCAAATAACCGCAGCGTGGCTTTTTCCCGTGAGCCTGCACAGATCAACAGCCGCCTCAGTGTGTCCTCTTCGCTTCAACACTCCACCGTCAACGGCTCGCAACGGCAGCACGTGACCAGGCTTGATAAAGTCTGTTGCCTCGGCGTTAGGGTCAGCTAGCAGCCGACAGGTAGCTGCTCGGTCGTGGGCACTAATACCGGTAGATGTCCTTGCGGCAGCGTCCACAGTAATGGTGTAAGCGGTTCCGTGCCTGTCATCGCCTGAGCTCTTAACCTTCATCTCTCGCATCAGTGGCAGATCCAGGTGATCTGCTAGTTCATTGCTGAGGGGAGCACAGACATAACCAGAGGAGTACCGCACAAGAAACGCCATCTGCTCCTGGGTGATATTGTCGGCGGCGATAATCAGGTCACCTTCGTTCTCTCGAGACTCATCGTCGAGAACAACCAAAAAGTTTCCCTTTTCTTGTTAGCATAAGTCGATTCCTCGGGTACTCACCAAAGGACTCCAGTGCCTCGGGTATAGAGTCAAACATGTTGAATATGTACAGGATTTGGGGGATAGATATACAGGCCACACAAGAGAGGGCTAATTAAATGAAATTGTCGGTTAGTGTCTGCACAAGCGTCACGCGTTGGGACATTTGTGCGCCGAGCAGGCGGGCCGAACGTGCCGACAGCGAGTCTCTGGCGTGGCGAGGAGGAGTCATATCCAGTCGGGGTGCCTAATACGACTAATACCATTGTATTATCAACCTAGTCTTCGTATTCCTCGGTCTTCTCGCCTCTATTCCTGGGACTCCCAGTTCGCGCCGCTTATGTCATTTTAGTCATCTCGTCAAGTGTTAGTCAGCGCGCAGGGTCCGGGTCTGTCAGCTTACTAAGGGTGTGTAATGATCTGCGCCGTGCTAGAGGAACGGTGAGAGTCAGTTTACTAAAATGTTAACTAGGGTTAAATCGCTTGACAGTATCGCCGTACAGTCCAGCTCCGAGACGCCGCTCGCGTCCCCGCATCTTACTGCAGTTAGCGGGGTGATGATCGTCACGTGGGTAACGACCGAAACGAACTCGGCTGAGTATAACGAGGTGTAAGCGAGATGTTACTTGCTCTAGACTATCTGCACAGCCAGCTTAACACCTGACAGATTGCTCATTTGCTCGTAATGACACACAATTGCCAGAATTCAGAAGCCTTGTTTGTGAAATAATCTCCGACCCGGCGCGATATTGGCGGGGTGGGCTAACTTGGCAAGTACCTCCTGATGGTAATATGTTTGGCTGTAAGTGCAGTTTACTCCCAATTCTGGAAGCTTGGCTGGTCGAATATTTATGCTTGTCCGGGTCTCGAACCGCGAGTTCAGGAACACAACAAAAGTAGCTTCTTCAGTGGAGGGCACGCAGCACCTTTCACATCACTAGCTCTGTCGCCCACCTCGATGCTGAATGCTAAGTTACAGTGAGGAAGAGCTACCGTATATATGCGTGCGGCTCGAGTCGTAAGGAGTAATTTGCAGCAATTGTGCTTGTCCAAATGCATTGAGAGTTGTTTATGTCTCGAGCGTGTGAATCGAAGTCGCGCAACACATAGAAAAAATCCAAGTTCAGATGAAAGTGGGTGAGCCAAAATTAGCACCTGGCCGGGTCACATGCGCATGTAACATTGCTGAGTCACAAGCTTTCGGATGTCAAACATGTGCGCTGAAGTTCGAGGCGTTCATGGTGTGATTGACATTTACGGTAAGGGCGGATCAAGGCGTGCATTGAGGCATTGAGGTTGAGTTGGCAGGGCAATGTTTGTTTACAGTGGCTTGCGTTTGAGTTACCCATTGTTCCAGATATATTATAAATTAAGTTTTAAAATTAAAGTGCTATATTGTACACCGCTAGGCGCTGCAGGCTTGCACGGACATGACAATATTAAAGAAATTAAAGGAAGGCGAGGGCACCAGCGGCGATAGCCAGACCAGCAATGCCAGCCTTAGCACCGGCACCAGTCTGTGGAATGACTGGAGTAGCGCTGACGACTGGGCCAGTGCTCTTTGGTGGGGCAGCAGAGCCGGTAGATGGGTGGCAGACCTCAGAGCATGGAATAGTCTTGACAGTGGTGGTGTACTGAGTGATGGTAGAGACACCGCCTGGGCCAGAGGTGGTGGTGGTGGCACATGGCTCAGTAACAGTGATAGTCTGGACTGAGACGTCAGTGACAGTACCGTTGCCAGCAGCCTTGGAAGAGACAACTGGGGTGGTAGCCTTGGCAGAGGAAGCACCAGTGGCGGCAGCAGAGGTAGCGGCAGAAGCAGCAGAAGAGGCAGCGGAGGCAGCGGAGGAGGCGCCAGTGGCAGCAGCAGAAGAGGCACCGGCTGGGGCAGCTGGAGCGCTGACAGTGTTAGAGCCGTACTTGGCAGCAGCGTCGGAGAAGCCCTTGTTGATAGCCTCAAAAACACCACCAAGAACCCTGGTTCCGTCAGATGGAGTGAGAGCCTTAACGACGGCAGCCTCGTAGTCACTGGTGGCAGAAGCCAGGTCGTTCAGGTTGCTCTTGACAATGGAGTCAGTGCCAATCTGCTTGAAGTCATCGTACTTCTGGGTGATGGCGGTCAGAGAGTTGGTGACCTCGTTAGAGTTGGCATCGATGTAGCTGTACAGCTCGCTCGAGTCAGAGTCAGACAGGGTGCCAGCGGAGGTAATGTCAGAGGTAGCCTGCTTGATGTCAGCCAACAGAGAGGTGGAGTCAGTCAAGATAGAAGTGGCACCAGTGATACCCTGGGAGGCCTGGAAGTTGTTAACGTCGGTGGCGGTCTGGCCAGCCTCGTCGTTAATCTTCTTGAGGTCAGACTCAATGGTGGAGACGTCGGCCAGGACGGCGGCGGCGGCAAACAGAACAGCGGCGGGCAGGATGTGTCGAACCATTGTAACGAATGACTATTAACGTGTGTGATGGGTTAGTAGGGGGGATCAGCCTGTTTATATAGGCAAAACATAAGCGGCGATTGGTATTAATAGCACGCGAGCCAATTTGGCAAGGCCCTTGGTGGAGGCTGGGCGGCTTCCTGATGCGGAGGAATTTCAGAAAAACGAGGGCGTTTCACACGTTTCAGGAAGGAGTCTGTCTGAATGCAGAGAACGTTAGTGAGGCAACTGGTGGTGTAGAGCTCGTGACTAGCTGTATGGCTGGCCGGTGTACAGCCCACCTCGAGAGCATTGCTAAGCGGTAATCTGACAATTTCGCTAAATGAGCCCTTGGTTGCTATTCTTTGTCGATCTATTTTAAGATTAGGCGGCGCTGATGATGTCGCATCGCGCCCGTAAATCGTTACTCGTTCCTGAAGTGGTGCATTCGGCGGACCCTACCCGGATTGAGCAGGCGTCTATACCAGTGGTAAACAAAACACCTTGCTGCCCGTAGCGCATATTAGCCCCCACAGGCATTCCAGTCGATGCCGTATGAACGGGTCCGGCGCGAGCTAGACGTTACTAATTGACTGATGATGTGCGCTTGGCACCCAGATCTGTGACTCAAGACACTCTGAAATTGACTGATTAACACGCTCGATTTAGCGACTTTCGATTCGGCAACGTCTCACTCGTATTTGACTGCATACCTACCTTCACAAGACTCCAACTAACCGGTCAGAGCCACGCGTGGAGTCAACTCAATGAACCAATGCCAACCACGTGATCGAGACGTGATACATTAAGGGACTAACGGCGGAATGTAACTCGATCGAATAAAGTTGTTGCTTGTCTCGGGCTTTCCGTCGCCAAGAATTTTTGTTTTTTCACGCCGTCATTTCAGATTACTGCGTTGAAAGTAACAATTGCTGGCTAAACGACCCTAGCTACCAGCACCCCGGCTCGATGACATCATATCCCAATAGGGTGCGATCGTCGCTAGTTCAGATGGCATGTCTTAGATCTCGCACACTGACTAACCCAATTGCCTATGGGGGAATGCGCGGGATAGCAAGGTTGGAATGAGCTCTGACAATGGCGCGTATTCCTGCGGGACGAGTACCGGCCTTTGACGGGGTAAATTTCTGGCGCCTGCACCAAGCCATTGGTACCGTACATCGGAGCGGTGATACATTTTGATTCTCTTTTTTTTAGTGACCGGCGTTGATATAAGGTTTTAAGAGTGTGGCAGGAAAATAGTGCGCTCGCGGTCAGAAGAGCAGCCTAGGAAACCTGACACCAGCAACGTACCCCGCGGCACCTAAAGCCGTAAACAACCCGCACAACACATTTCTCGCGTCGATATATTACATCATTGCATAATCTGATACTCTGACTAATAATTGCATGCATGATCGCGGTTTTTACAATTAAGGTTTGCGCGCGGTTCGTGATACATGTAACCTTAGACCTATGGTTGACTCGGGCTATACGGACAGTCCTAGAGGCTTGAGCCGGGCTTATGCCTGACTTCAACCATGCTCAGTGAGATATCGACCCGAGAAGAATACGACTGTGAAACTGAAAAGAGCGGGCTGACCTTAGTCTTTCATTACCCGCAAGATCTTGATGACACAACAAGGGCCACGCTCGGAGACTTGGACGAGTTGGCTGAAAAGTACCCCCACGTCAATTTTGTCCGGTTGAATCAGGAGAGAAGCTCGTGGCTGGGGACTTATCACACCTGGAAGTGTTCGCCCACTGCGTATCTGTGGACAGACGGGGAACATATCAGGACCTTTCATGACTGCACCAGGTGGGAGCTAGAGGGATTTCTAGAGCAGTGACGCTCTTCAATGCCGGATTTGTTCGACCGTTGGCTAAGCGAGACTTTCAGGAACCAAATGCAACCAGGCAGCCAGCCACAACAGAATCATAGACAATAGACACTCTTTCATTTCAGTAGAGCTCCGTTCTCCGAATTACCGCCCTTGAAATCACTGAGACCCGGTGGGTTTCCTCGGAAGACTACCGCGATATGGGCTTATAATATCCATGTCAGCATGAAACGAAATGGTTATCTCTGGTCCTAATTTTGGCGAAACTTGGCCAAGCCTCACAATTACTGTCTCAGCACAGCCTTGAGAGTTGTTTTTCCTGAACTTTGCTCCAAACCTGGAACCTTGAGTAGTGTAAATTGGAGTAAGTGATGAGGTCACGTGAGTGTATCAAATGACCAACATTGGCGCTACATCGCCACAATCAACCTCAAGCATACAGCGAAGCATACTACACAATGAATAGACTGTTTGGAACCAAATCGACTGCGCCCAAGCCTTCACTTTCTGATGCCATCACAGGTCTCGACACTAGAGTGTCGTCGCTTGACGTGAAATTGACCAAACTCAACGCCGAGCTGAGCACGTATCAACAAAAGATGTCACGAATGAGAGATGGTCCTGGAAAGAATGCACTCAAACAAAAGGCATTGAAGATTCTGAAACAGCGAAAAATGATTGAGGCCCAGAAAGACTCCCTGCAGACGCAGAGCTGGAATATGGAGCAGGCCGTGATGACGACAGACAACCTGCGAAACACAATGGCCACTTTAGATGCGATGAAGTCTGCCAACAAGGAGCTGCGGAAACAGTATGGCAAGATCAATATCGATAAGATTGAGACGCTGCAGGACGAGATGGCTGATCTGCTTGACATGAATCAGGAACTGCAGGATACAATGTCGCGAAACTACGCCATTCCCGACGACATTGATGAAGATGAGTTGGATGCTGAGTTGGAGGCGCTCGGTGAGGAGATGGAATTTGAAGCTATGCAGGAGAGCGAGGGACCAAGTTATTTGGATGAGCAGTTGCCCACTTTTGTTGATGAGCCAGTTGAAGCCAAGCCAGAAGAGGCACAGACTGCTCAGTAGGTTTGAGCGAGGCTGTAATTTTGAGCTATGGGCCTGGGCGGTGGGAATAACATGCTGAAATCAATCGCACTCACCAGAACATCTCTAGGCTTGAAGCCCGATAAAGCTAGGCGCTCCAGAATGGTTGCTGGTCTAGTCTGAGCCTCCGCGTTATTATGAGAATACAGAAAGACGATGCGGAATAATCCGGAGTCTGTTCTTCTAAGGTTGTCACACATGGAGATGTCCGATGACATGTGCCAGTGACATCGTGACAGGGTACTGAGACATGGTACCAAGACAGGTTGACTTGAAAACGAATCTCGTTTGCTCAGCTCATTATATACACGACAAGTCTACCTCCGCTTTAATCTCCAATGCAAGGGTCCGACTCAGTTCATCAGCATCGCACCACCAGATTGGTACAATTATTTACAAGCATACGCCACGCTGCTGGTGCGTGAAGCGCATATAAAAAGCCCCTCATCTCCTTATCTGTTATCTCTCCACTTGACTTCAACATGAGAAACCAGTATCGTCCGCGAGAGGGCCAGCACTGCGGTTACGTCAACCCCCAATGGCAGACGAAGACCGTTCAGCGCTCTCCTGCATCACCTCGCTTTCAGGACTCAAAGCCAATGCCTATAATTGCAAGCACCAGCTCTACTGCCACCAGCCAGACTGACGAAGGCACACGAATCGATCAAGGCAGTCAGACCATCATGTCCTCCATGCTGAGTCTTCCGTTTGACGTGATTATGCTACTGAGGGCCCTTCTGACAAGCTTTTCAGCTGCTCGCCAGCCGGATAGCCATAAAGTAGTTGCCAATTGAGCAGTCTTTAGTTAGCACCCAGCCGACCGCAGGCACATAGATGCAGCCGTCGCTCTTGACATATTCAATATTTGCATTAGCCTTCTTCAGCAGCCAGTCGCGTAGTTCGTACTCGTTGATGTACTTTGAGTAGGTGTGCGTTCCCTGTGGCACGATTTTGAGCAGGTGTTCGGCCACAAAGATGGTTGTGAGGTAGCTGACAGGAGTTCTGTTGATTGTGGACAGGAAGATCCACCCACCTGGCTTAGTTCGGTCAATTGCGTGCTGCAGCATTTCTGAAGGCTCTTCAACATGTTCCAGCACTTCAAACAGGCTGACAATGTCGTACTTCTCGTCCTTTGGTAGAGCGGAGAGCTCTGTGAGCCTGTAGTCGAGATTCGTCAGCATGGGGTCCTTCTCACGATGCACCTTGGCCACTCGTAGAACATCTGGCGACATGTCTATTCCAAGCACCTTGTCTGTGAAGGGCTGTCGGGCAATGCTTTCGGCAAACAGGCCTCCTCCGCAGCCGACATCTAGAACTTTAAGCTTGCCGGCAATAGGCTCCTCAGGCAGCTGTTCCTGAATCGTTTTAGGCAGGAGATTCATCGAGTAGCCTGGATCACCCGTTTTCATAACAGACCGCAGGTAGTCCAATCGGAGAAGGTTCATTTTGTGCAGAATTCGCTGAGGTCCGTTGATATCCCACCAGGAATCAGCTAGCTGGGCGAAATGTGAGAGTTCATCGGCGGAGGCGGATGAGTAGGCAGCAGTGGCCCGCAACACGGCGGGCCGAAACTCTGCCCGTCCCAGCGCCCTCAGTGTTCTCAATGCTTGCATGACGAAGCGCACCCACCTTGAATCTCCTAGACAATTTATCTGGGACTTTGCGCGCCGCACCTATATCATTTCACCAGGCGATCAGACGAGCAATGTCCGACAGCGATATTGATGAAGTTGGAGATGTCGAAGAAGTTGAAGTGTCTTTGGCCGTCACAAGAAGCAGACGATCCAATGCTGGTAACCGGTTAAAGTCACTGCTAGAAGCCGAGGAGCCACTGGAAGATGAGGAGAACATTTTCATGGAATTCGAAGACGATGTTGACTTTGAAGACAAGCAGGAAGATGAGGAGGAAGAGGAAAGTGATGAGGACGACGATGAGGGCGGCGAGCAGGCGGACGATGGTATAGCGGAAACAATAACGGCGGATGGAGAAGCAGACGAAGACGACGCGAGGAAGCGAAAACGACAAGATGACGAGAACTTCAGTTCCAGCAGCGAATCCGAAGAGGAGGTGGAGGAGGAAGATGCCGGCGAAAAAGAACTACTGAGGAAACAGCGTGAGGAGCGAAAGAGGAAGGATCAAAAGAAGAAACAGGACATGTTCAAGATTACCGTGCGACCAAAGGAGAAGAAAGAGAAGAGAGAAAAAATTGTAAGCGCTGCACATCTACTTTCGGTGTCCCGAAGAGTGTCTTCGCGAGCCTCGGCTATTAAGAACACCCAGGATGTGATTCAGCGATTGCAGGAGGCCGACCAGCGACGAGAGGCCATTATTCAGAAATTGAACGCCAATCCATTAAACGAAGAGAGGAAGAAGGAGCGTTTGAAGAAATTAACGCAAGAGGAGCGACTTGCAGAAGCCAAAATCACTGAGCAGAAGAATGTGGCTTCGTTAAATCGATACGTGGAGCAAGAGGAGGAGAGGAGGCAGCGACAGCGTGCCGCAATGATGGCCCGAAGGATTCCTCTGACAAACGTTATTCGGTATGTGTCCTCGCAAAAGTTGGTTGGTCCGCGTTTGACGTTCATGTCACCGATGGAGAAGGTTGCGCTAGACAAGATGACAAAAGAGAAGGAACTGGCTCTGAAGGCGAGCATCGAGAATTCTACAGAGCCAGTTGTCAAGCAGGAAGAAGAAAGCCATGCGTTATCAAATGAGAATGGTCTGCGCGATGGATCGCCAGAAAATGTCAGTACGTACAATTCGGCAGTTCAGAGTCAGCGTCAATCTGAAGAGCCCGTGGAGCAGATTGGTGAAGAGAAGAAGGAAGAGGCCGAGAAAGTGGAGGATCGAATGGAGATTGACGAGGACAGTAAGCCAGAGGCCGATAAAGCTGAAGGACAATCAGAAACCAAAGAGAACGCCGAGGAGGTGAAAGAGCACACTGAGGAGAAAAAGGACGACCTCAAAGATGAGGATAAGGAAAACGACAAAAAGGCTGAAAACGCAGATGGGAATGCGGACGAAGAGCCTAAGAATGAAGAAGAGCCCAAACTCACTGAAGAGATTGACTCCAAGAAAAAGAATCACAAACTGCCTGTCGTCGAAGGACCACATCTCCTGCGAACGCGGAACACGGTCAGCCTGGTGAATTTTAAAAGCGAACTGGATTACACGCGATTGCGAGTAAAGACGCTGCTTCTTGGTTCACAAGTGCTCAAAAATTCCAGCAAGCCTCCGCCCACTTACTGTGCCATCACTGGCAGACCAGCGCGATTCCGTGACCCAACCACGGGTTTGCCGTACCTAAACATGGAGGCTTATAAGATGATACAGTTGGTGCGGCAAGGACAATTGACTTGGAACAGCGAGATGGGCGGTGCGTATGTGGGCTTGAGGAACTCGAGGCACGCCCAGGGCGTGCCTCCAGGCTTTAAGTAGCCGCTAGACATTCCTCCACAAACTAACGACGCTACGATATCATGTAAATCTATAATTTATTCTACACAGCAATTTACACTATTCACAGGGCTAATTTTAGCAGTCCACCGGTCTCAAACGGGCTGGCTATCTGGTAAGGATCCGAGAATGCTGCGTAGGGCGATATTTGGTGGATTACAACACAGTACCGAAGCCAAAGGTCAGCTTGATGCACCTGACGTAGTACTCCTCGAAGTTTTCCTGGGCGGTCTCCTCCTGACCAACTGGGATACCAGTCCAGTTAACCTTGAGCGTGGTCTCACCGGATCCCTGAACAAAGTCCAGCTTCATGTTGGCAAAGTGGCCCTCCTTCCAGTCCTTGAGTCTCCAGGTCATCTCAATGTGCTGGGCAGGCTCGAGCTTCTTGATCTCACCAGAAATGTTTCCTCCGAACAATCGGTATGGTCCAAGCTTTGGGGCGATTTCTGGCTTGGATCGGGTCCAGGCGGCAACCATGTCCGGCTCCAACAGGGCCCGATAAAGCTGCTCGGCGCTGGTGCTGAAGACTGGCTCCAGCTTGAGCGTCGATGTGTTGTATGACTTGGTTCCAACGACTGGTGTAGGAGCAGCAGACGAAGAGGAAGATGCAGGGGTAGAGGAAGGAGAGAGGCCGTTTCCAGAGGTCTTCAAACCAACACCTTCGTGCTGAATGTCCTTTCCATGAGTTTCGAGCAAATCTGGCCCGAATCGAGACAAAAGCTCTCGCAGCTTAGGCACAAGACTCTTTCGGATCAGAGTTTTGACTGGGGTCTTGGCCGATGTGTCGTTGTTAATGGAGATGTTGAACTCAAACTCATCCTTCTCAGTGTCGTAGGCAACCTCAGGGACCTTGATAGTACCGGTGACTTCCTCGGATCCAGTCTTGCCCTTGTAGTCAAGCTCAACTCGAAGGTCAAACAAGGAAATGACCTTACCCTTTCGCTGACTAACATCAACGTCGCCCTCTACGCTTCGAACGCCTGTGATCTCGGCGCTAGCATCGCCCTCAGAAACACTGGCGCCGATAAACTTCTCCTTGAAGTAGGCACGCGACCAGTCAATACAGTTCTTGTCAACCCAGTGCCAGTTGTTGGGATTGTGAAGCACCATTTCTAGATAGCTATGTACAAATCACAAGTCGCTCGGATACTTATATTTTTCCCCAAGACATGGAAAAGTCTAGAAGTGGTGGGCGACCACCGAGCGATCCCCACAAATTTGGGGTGTGTTGGTGCAATTTCATATGAGCGGAGCGCGTTAGTTTTGCAGTTAAAAGTGGAGTGATGGCTTGTGATCGGGCTCGGGCTCGGGCTCGAGCCGCTAATCGCCCAAATCAATCACGTCCATGACATCGGCGTCCAGGTCCAACAGCTTGTCCAGACCCGGGCTGGCCGACGAACTTGGCGACATTGTCAAGTTCTCGATATGCAGTGGAAGGGCAGATGTAATGAATCCCAGTCCGCCGTACTCAGAGTCCATGTCTATGGGGAGGACCTTTGCCACTCCGTCTAGAAACCAGACTTTCTCCTTCATTTCTGCGGTGAACGACCGGACTAGTTTATAGTAGACTCTGATGATTCTCTTGGCCCACAGGTCTCCGCTGACAATCATTTCCAGCAGGTTTCGGTCAAGCAGCGCTGGGAACGAAAACACCCGCAGGATGAAATCATTCTTATAGCGTTGGTGGAATAGCTTGTCGAGGTAGACCAGCGTTTGGAAGTATGGTGACGACGTGTGAACGGGGTACAGCTCCTTCAAGTCGTCGTCAAAGCACGTAATGTGCGCGATGCCGGAAAATTGGGTGTCGGCAGGCTGCGACGGGTCGGCCAAGTCAACCAAATCGTAGCTCACCAGCTCGTAGAATCTGCTCTCTGGTGGAAGAGGGTACACGGAAACCAGAATGGTTGCCGCTCCACGCACGTGATGCAGCCATGCCGAAGCTGGCAGCGAACTTAGCGACATGTTTGTGGGCAGCGAAGCGTTCGCGAGCGAGTCCAGAATAAGCAAGATAGACGCCGCCACCAGTGCATCAAGGTTCTGCGGGGTAACGTTCCTGACTTCTTCTCTCAGCAGTCTCAGAGCCTCGCCTCGATGTAGGGTCACCACACTGTCTGGGACGCCGCCCTCTGATCGCGAGAAATGCGTCGCGGAAAACGTCAGAATTGAATGCATGAGAAACTGGTACTCAAAGGCCAGCCTGGGCACGTCCTTTCCCCAGATTTGGTCATTCCGTATACCCGCAGCCGTTATCGTCATCCACACCTCCGTCGTGTAGTGGTAAAACAGTCGCAGATCCATCATATTGATGGTACTCGGCAGGCCCGAGTTGGCCGGCAGCAGTGCAAACGAACATTCTAGTCCTAAATGCTCACAATTCTTGCAAATTGGATGCGTCTCATCGCACTTCACCCGTCGCTTCTTACAGGTGGCACAACCCTTACGCGACTTGCTATGTGGCCGTCGCTTGCCCTGCTTCAAGTGTTGACCAAGTGCTTCCTCCTTCTTCAATTCTGTGTCAGACCCGGACGCTCCGATGCCAGATCCACGCCGACTGGGCGGTGAGACAATCACCGCTGGCGGCTCGTCCTCTACCTTGATCTTATCCATCGTGTTGATCGTGTCGTGTATTCGTGTCAGTCGTGTCGCGTTCGTGTCGTGTTTGTTTGTTATTGCTCAGTCGTGTCGTAATGCTCGTGTTTGTATCAGAGTGATCAAAGTCAATCAGTGTATGATGTATCTCGTATCGTGAGGTATGTTGAATACCTCGTCAACGTTCACCTCGAGTCAAATACTAGCAGTTGTGGAAGCCAATCAAATTTGTCTTAATCTTATAATGGCATGCACCTTTAAAGGTGGAGTGCATCGGCCCGCAATACTGGCCAATTTGGTAGTGGTAAGAGCGCTAGTGGCGTGGGTTAGGGCTCCAGTCGTTTCGGAAGTATACCATCGCGTAGGTCGTATATGCAGCGCTGCGCACGGTAGGCACGTAGGCGTAGGCGTAACGTTAGCGAGGCAGATTGTACGCGGCAGAAATAACAGAAGTAGATAGGCCTATATGGCCTGCAATGATAAGTATAAACTGCCCACTATTCGCGGATTTTACCTTGTATGCCCGCTCCAAGAACCAGGATCTGGGGTATTACGTAAGCATTTAATTAAACTTGTGACGTACAGCTGGGGTGTCACGAGACCACAGGGGCCTTGGAGGTCGGGTTAATCCGAAAGCTTAGTAATGTATTATTTGCATTGGGTACTTGGCGATATTAATCCGGCGATCAATGCCGCACGATGAGCGTAAGCATAATTGTAATCAAAGGTTATACTGCCAGTGAAACAAGGGAGACGACTTCCGACGTATGCGTAGTCGGAGGAAATGGGTACCTAGATGCGAAGATGTTGACGATATCCACGTATTGTGTGGGACGGCTGTTGTGCATGTGATTGATGACTGGGCTGTGTTTTCTGGAGCTAAGTAGGCTAAATATACACATGATGAGTGGGATAGACTATATTCGGTCTCGACGGCCATGGAGTAGCCAGTTTTTGATTGACGTTGGCCAATTTCACTCTATTGTTAAGGTTGTTCCCAAACCAATCGAGGTAGGTGCATTGCCGTTTACCCGCTGTACCATCATAATAAGCTTTGCCAGTGTCAAGATGAGGAAACTACTACCGGCAGTATCGCCGGAATCAGTTATGCTGCTCAACAATCACTCAGAATCCTCGGATACTTCACAAGTTGACTCTGTTTCATTTTCTAACTAGTGCTTAGACTTTTGTCGTGAGTCACGGCGATCTATAACGCGCTCGTGTCCTAAATGGCATTAAGTTTTGTGCTACTCTCTGGTAGCAGTGCTGGTTCGATCTCATCTGAATTAACTAGGTTAATGTCCGTGGCCGTCATCCTGCTGCTGTGGTGGATCAACCTTGATCATTGTGTCAATTCGCAGAATGGCAATGCAAGCCTCCACGGCACTCTTGAAGGCCTTTACCTTGGAGATCGTGGGCTCCAGGGTGCCGGCCTTGATGGAGTCAACAATCTTTCCATTGAGCAGATCCAGACCGTTGTTCTTGTAACCTCGTCGCTTCAGATCCGTAGATGGGGAGTTCTGAGCAGAAGCATGGTATGATCGTAGCTTGGCCACCAGCTCACTGGCATCCTTGGCTGCGTTGACAGCCAGGGTCTTTGGAATGACGAGCAAGGCATTGGCGAACTCAGCAATAGCTAGCTGCTCTCGGGAAGCCAGCGACGTAGCGAAGTTTTCCAGATAAATACTGAGAGCAGTTTCGACAGCGCCACCACCTGGCACGACGTTACCAGACTCCAGGGTTCGCTTGACGACACACAGCGAATCATGAATAGATCGCTCCATCTCATCGAGCTGGTATTCGTTGGATCCTCGCAGGATAATAGATGAAGAGGAGTGGGTCTTGGTTCCGTTAATCAAAATGCACTCGTCGTCAGAAATTCGTTCCTGGACAACCTGCTCAGCGTTTCCGAGGTAAGAAGACTCAAAGACCTCCTCGCCCTCCAAGTTGCTCAGGTTGGAGACCATAGTGGCACCGGTAGCTCGGGCGATTCGTCGCAGGTCCTCCTTCTTACATCGTCGCACAGCCATGACGCCGGCCTCCACAAACATTTTGAGGCAAATGTCGTCAATACCCTTGGTGGTGAGCACGACATTGGCGCCGGCAGAGATAATCTTGTTAATCTGGTCGGTGATGAGGGTGATTTCTCGCTTTCGGATGGCCTCGAGCTGCTCTGGATCGTCAATCAAGACATTGACTCCCAGGGCCATCTTGGCTCGTTGCAGGTTCATGTCCAGGACGGCGATCTTTGCGTTTTGAATGTTGGTCTTCATGGCCTGGCTGGCGACGGTACAGTTGAGAGCGTAGCCCTTGACCAGGACGGATTCCAGCGAAGACTTTCCGTTGGCTTTGAGAATGTTGACAGCCTTGACAGGGTACTTGATCTCTCCCTTTCCGTTGGTGGTCTTGACGGCCAGCATAGCATCCACAACCATCTTTGAGAAGAATTCTGAGTCGGCACCAATAATCTTGGAGGACATGGAAGTTTTTGCGATATTAATAAGCGTGTCCTTACCCAGGGACTCAACGGATGTGCTCATAACCTCAGTAACGTGCTTGACAGCCTCCTTCAACGCGAGTCTGTAGCCTGTGATGATTGTAGTAGGGTGAACCTTGTTTTTGACTAGCTCGTTGGCCCGTCGCAGCAGCTCGGCGGCAATGATCACGACAGATGTTGTACCATCACCAACCTCACGATCCTGCTGCTGAGCAAGCTCAACAAGGATTTTGCCAGCTGGATGCTCGACATCGAGCAGAGACAGAATAGTGGCACCGTCATTGGTGACAGTGACATCACCAATATCGTCCACCATCATCTTGTCGAGACCAACAGGGCCCAGGGACGATTTCACCACATTGGCGATGGCCTGGCACGCGAGAACGTTCTGGTTTCGAATGTCATCACCACTAATCTTTTCGCCACTCAAAACTATGTTAGCAAGCTTGTTTGATGCATGATTTACTCACACAGAGTGTCCGACCTAGGGGTCGAGTATACCTGGGACATGTTGGAGGATGAAATTTTGCGCGCTCATCATGATTTCACATCACAGAAGACAGAGGAAGGTACAGTAAACAGGAAGATCATGGGAATGAATAATTTGTTTACAGGTGGTTTCTGGAGGTGAACTGGTTTAGTTTTGGATGTGCATTGACTTAGTGAACGTTTACCTTCACGACTAACGTCAAAATCGACAAACAAGGATTCAAGTGGGCTGACAAATGAATTGAGCCTGATCCGGAAATTCGTGTAACATGAATTGCTGATGCTAAACTAATTGTTTAGCCTGCTGGCAATGGCTGGCGAAAAAATTTCTGATAGTGATGGTGTTGCCGTCAATGACCATCCAAATTAAGCTGATCTTCGCCCTCGTTATATTCTCGCCCAGTACTTAAGTGATTGCACAAGGAATCGAATCAATCTTTATCCTTTTCGTGAATTATTCCAATTGTTAGCATCTTGGGGTACGTAACCCATAAACACATTGCAAGTCTAGGACACCAATAGTTGTGCCCTAACCCCGCTCCCAACTAGAAAATCAAAAATTTCGCGGCGCGATTCCGCGTATTGATTTTGGAACGAGCGCCACTGATTATTAGTTGAAGAATATTCCTTAAATAATATGGAGTGATCGTCGTTGAAGCATCAGTCAGTTTCAGCAGCCTCACTTACCCCACTGTTTCCATCAGTCTTGGCCAAGACCCCCACATGTCTAGTGCGGCAAAACCGGCGTCCGCTCGGTAAGGGGTAAATTAGACAGGCGTGATAGCGCGGCTGGCTGTATAGTGAGGGGTCTACACCAAAGACTCAGAAGCCGAAAGTTTCGATACGCGTTTAACGTTAACGATGCAGTACGCCATCATGAAGTACATTAAGATGTAGTCTCTTAAAACTAGTCCTACGCGTGGACAATTACAAATGGACGCGTGGACGAGCAGACTCGCTTCGCTGGTGAACCCAAACACTTGCATAGCTATAGCGTCTAAACCAAAACACACTTCCGACTCTTCTTGACCACCGGTGGCTCCAGGGCAGCCACTATAGCCTCGTCGAACACGTTCTTGAGGCCCTTCTGAGTGAGCGCCGAACACTCGACGTATTTGACGGCACCAACGTCCTTAGCGAGCCTGTCGCCGGCCTCAGTAGAGACTGGTCGCAGTCGCTGTCTATTAAGTTTCTCCAGAACGACAGGGTCGTCTCGCAAGTCTACTTGGGTTCCCACAATCAGGCATGGGACATCTGGGCAGTGGTGGTGAACCTCTGGCAGCCACTTTTCTCGCACGTTCTCGAAACTGGCTGGAGAAGTGACGCTGAAGCAGACCAAAAAGATGTCAGTGTGTGGGTACGACAGAGGTCGCAGTCGGTCGTAATCTTCCTGTCCGGCGGTATCAAACAGGCCAAGGGTGTATGGCTCGTCGCCAATCATGACGGTGACGGCATAGTTGTCAAAGACAGTAGGGACGTATTCGGAGGGGAATTTGTTGGTTGTGTATGAGATTAGGAGGCAGGTCTAGTTAGCATTCCACTCGTTAATCGCTCCACCGCACATCGGCGCTGATTCCCACCCGCCAGATCTGGGACAAGATCAGCACTGCAATCTCCACGCGCCCTTCAACCTCTAAAGAGAGACAAAATACTCACCTTACCGACGGCACCATCGCCAACGACGACACACTTTATGGTTTGCATTGATTGATGATGAAGAGTGTTGTGGTGTGATTACCCAAGTCACAGAAAGGGGCTTGTGGTGGAAAACCACTTCTCCCAGATAAGGTGCGCGTTACGGCAACTAAATGCAGCCCACAGTAAATTACAACTAACCTTGGTAAACCTAACCTGCTAGAGCCCCCACTACTGTCTAGAGCCTATTCAACTCAGTAAACTCAATTCGTATCAAATCTTATTTGCCTATTCGGTTTTGCCCAAACGCTAATTATAGCTCGTACGCGCACCACCACACTAACCACAAAGGTCCAGCCCCGTAGGCCAAGGCACTAAATCGAGTCCCCTGCCACCCTAGTCTAACCCAGCTAACCCAGCTAAATCCCGGCTAACCACCCAGAACCCAGCGATACCGATACCGCACGTCAGATCCGGAGTATGCAGCCCAACCACCTGACCGAGAACAATCCCGCACACTACCAGGTGGTACATCACTGACGCACGCGGTCGATGTTTCCTCCGAGCACCGACTCGCGCTGTGGAAGCTATCGAAGGGTGGCTGGCTGGACGGCGCTGTCACGTGAAATTCTTTAGGCTCTGCATATGGCTGCAGGAGACGTCACCGGACCCTTCGTCCCTGCCTGACTCCTACTTTCCTTGTACCTCCTGTCGGTTTGGATTAGTGGTGTCGCGTGAGAGTTTGTAAGAAATTCACCGTCTCTCTAGTGACACCCTGTTAAGTTCTCCGTCCCTCCAGGTACCGCGCCCAGATGGGCCACATACGTCCGGCTAAATGCAGCTTACGGGACCTGACCGGATAATTCTCGGATGAGGTCTCCTCCGTGTGTAAACAATCAACACATGAGCAATATGAATGTCGCCTGTACTTGCCAGACTTTTGCTACTCTCCTGCCTCCGACGGCCGGCTTATCGCTGAAACCGCCGATCGCCAGGCAGCCGGTTTCTGGCGTCACGTCTATTTATACTCAAGCTTCTTATTAATAGATTTGCTACAATCGCCGCTAACAATGCAATACAACACAATAAATACAAATCAGTTAAATAAATACAAACTTTTGAGACAGCGCACACTCGGTGCCGCTGTCATGCTCACTCACTTTCTTCAGTGATGATAATCTTTGGGTCTGCCTCTCCGTTCTCGGTTGTCACTGGTATAACAGCACGCAGCGCCCCGGCCAGGTTGTCAGGCACAATAGGCTTTGCAATGTAGTCGTCCATGCCTGCTTCCAGACACCTCTGGCGGTCCTCGTTACCCGCATTCGCCGTCAGTGCTATGATCCTCGGCCTCTTGGGCTTGCTGTAACGCTGGCACAGTTCCTGTGCTGTCGCCATACCGTCCCTTCGCGGCATCTGGATATCCATGAGAATGCAGTCGTACATCTGGTTCTCGGCAGCCTTCTTCTCACACATGGCTAGAACTTCTTCTCCATCGCTGGCGTGATCGGCTTCGTAACCCATCCGCTTCAGGTGGCCCAGCGCGACCCGTTTGTTGATGACATTGTCTTCAGCCAGGAGAATCTTGAGCGGGTGTCGTTCACCCATCTTTGCCAACACGTTTTCTCGGGGCTCTTCTTTGATACCTTCAAAAGCGCTCCTGAGAACCTCTGTGAGACGGCCTCTTCGAATCGGGGCGCCGAGGAATCCAACATTTTCGACCTTGGGTAAGATGCCAAACTCCGTAAGCAGCACAACCTTGGACGATTTGGCCAAATCATTGACCCAATCAAACTTGTCCTGAACCAGTGCCCAGTCAAGAACATACAAATCAAAACCTGTCTGACCGTTCAGCTCACCCACAGTGCACTCGCATCCTAGAGCCTGCAGCTCCATCATTAGACACTCCTTGGACAAGTCATGCTCAATAGCCACCAAACACTTCTTGCCACTGTATGCCTTGCTCTCCTCGGCCAGCTCCACTCGCGCCACGAGCGAAAAGTAAAACGTAGACCCCTTACCTTCCTCGCTTTGCACCGACACGTTTCCGCCCATCTTTTCGGCCAGCTTCTTGCAGATGGCCAAACCCAGACCGCTGCCTCCGTAGGCTCGCTGCGAAGATCCGTCCACCTGCTTAAACGGCTCGAAAATCCGCTCAAGCGCACATTTGGGAATACCGATACCTGTGTCCGCCACAGAAATGTTGATTTGATACCGGTTGTCGCTCGAGACTTTTTCGGCGCTCGTCTCAATCAGAATGTGTCCTTCTGAAGTGAACTTGACCGCATTGCCCACTAGGTTCATGATAACCTGGCTGAGACGCGTGTCGTCGCCGTAGATTCTGTCGATATCGCGGCACTTGAACAAGTGGACAAGCTCAACCTGTTTATCTGCAGCTTTGGCGGCCACCGTTTGCATCGCGGTGTCAATAGCACGAGACAGCGAAAAGGCTGTATGCTGCATCTCAACCGACCCGTGTTCCAGCCGCGAAATATCCAAAATGTCGTCAATGATGGCGAGAGCCAGCTCAGCACTGCTTCGGATGGTCTCAGCATACTCCATCTGCATAGTCGTCAGCTCTGTATCACGCAGAAACAAAGCACAAGAGCTCAGAGCATTGAACGGCGTGCGAATCTCGTGCGACATGTTGGCTAAGAACCTTGCCTTCTCGTTAGTGGCCTCCTCAGCAGCTCTCTTCGCCACCTCCATCTCCTGGTACAGCATGAGCTTCTCAGTGGACACTGCAGCCTGCGTGCACAGCACGGCGATCAGCTCAGTACGGTAAAGCGAAAACACAGACAGCTTTTGTTCCAAGTAAAGCGCACCCACAACACGTAAGTTCGTCTGAATAGGGACACAGACAACGCTTTGGCTTTCTCTACCGCTGTAGTAATGGTCTCGGCCATATGTCGCATCGAACCGCTTGGGGTCAGTAGCACGAGCTACCGTGACGGCACCGCTCACCACCTGGTGCACCAAGTTTACCGGGGCGATCTCGGATCGGGCTGGAAGCGGCACATGTCTCAGTTTGCTTACTCCACTGGCATTGCCAATAGCTTCAACAAATAGCTCGTCATTGTCAACCGAGATATACACGCAGTAATCCGCGCCAGAAGTTGCCATCACACCCTCCACTAACCGCTGTACCACCACCTCCTTCTCTGTAGACTCAGAAATATCCACACAGGCTTTGATCGCCGTCTGCTCTTCCTTGCTCTCCACGCACACGTCTAGCGTCGCAGGCTCATGCTCAGACTTCTTGCTTTCCACAGGCTCGTCTCGGAACAGGTTTGAGAAGATCCACCGAAGAGGCGACGTGCTTTGCAGCACAACATTGTTAGAGCTGAGCGAAGACTGACGCTCAATCAGGCTCGTGCCGAAATCACTCTTGAGTCCGGCATCGCTGACCCGGCTTTCATGGAAGTCGAATCGTGAACTCAACTGTGTAGCCTTCTTCAATGCTCCCCACAACGTATACAGCCTGCACGCTTCCTGGAAGTAGACTAAACTCCTCTCTCTGGATCGCGCAAGCACAAACATGCCGCATCGCTCACTGATCAGAGCCGCCTCCTGCGTGAATCCACCATCTAGTGCGTGCCGAACGGCGCTCTCGTACATGTCCAAAACACCGATACTGTCCAGCTTGCCTTTCGCCAATTCGGCCTGTACCACCTCGTACTTGTGTCTGAAGGTAGAAGGTGTGAACTTGGACCACACTTCTAGATCCTTGACAAAGCCGTGAAGCAGCACCTCGTCGGATTCTGTTCGGTCTGGCTTGTCGATGATGGCCAGTGCGCCATAGAAAGTTAGGAAGATATGATACACGGTCACGGGGACTTGAGCAATCAACTTGGGCAGATCGCTGCAAATAATCTCCGCTGCAACGTATTTGTGCCCGTAAATGACCGCCAGAACTAGTCGAACGACAAAATAGGCGTACTTCAGTTCAGCTGACTCTGCTTGAGCGATTTTCTCAATGGCGTTGGCATCTAGGTAGTCACCAATCAGGTTGGACGGGTCATTGCCTTCGCCCATCATGTTGCACATGGCCTGCGTATGTACCTGAATCCAAAGCTTACCAGTTTCGTCGCCAGGGTGCGTCATTACAGGTTTCGTGCTCTTGAACAAGTCGAGAACTCCCTGGAGAGGCTCACCGGCAAGAAACTTGCACATTGGTCGGAGGTCGCTATGTTAGCTGATTGATCTCGGTGCGGCATACTCACTAAGACAAACTCAACATTCCGCAGTGGTCCTCAAACGTCTGGCCAGACGATAAAACGTGGTCGTAGTATCTATGTTAGCTTGCATAAGCATGGAAAAGACTCACCTAATCACCTGCGACAGAGGCTCGAAATATATCGCCAACGTCAACGTGTAATACTCGTAAATGTTGATACCAAAGTCCAGCCCAATCGCAGTGTCTGAAGTCAAAGTCACAATTGCTAGTCTCGAGTACTCGTAGGCCCGACTCAAGTTTCCCTCCCCGCCGTCGCTCTGTAAACGCGACGCCAGTGACAATAAGCTGAAGGAGCACGACGCCGAAATGCCGTGATCAATCATGGCAATAACAGCTGTGTACACAAGAGACCTCAATAGGTTGTGGCGTCTTGTCAAAACCACAGGAATAGTAATGATGGCGATGACTTCCTGCGCCAAAAGATACTTCTTGTCTTTGGCCTGCTTCAGCTCCCGCAAAGCCTTGATTTCGCTCAGTCCGACTGGGACTCGTGGCCGCAGCTGGTCGCTGTAATCCTTATTCCATTCCTCTGTAGCCTGCAAATCAAAGCCCAGCAACCGCAGCGCCTCTAATCCGGCCATAATAGCCTCGCCGGGCCGGCTCAAACCGTGCAAGGCCTTGGTCTTGGTCCTCAACAGCATGGACTGGTCCAGTTCCGTGGGGAACTGAGGAAAGACAGACTCGATGAGGGCCAGACACTCGTTGTACCGCTTTCGGCTGTACTCGAGTTCCACGAGATTATGCAAGATGTTTCGTGTGACGTGAGGACGCACTTTGGTCATTTCTGGCGTGATGAGTCGCCGTGCAGTGTCGTAGTAAGCATAAGCCATATCGAAATCTGAGAGGCCGTAGACCTGTTCGCCCGCCTGGCGACAAATATCGATGTACACAGCCTTTTCATGCTCCATTTCCACCACGGATACTGAGTTAATCAGCTGGTTGGCGATTTCCACAATATGCGGAGAGGAACCCTTGTCGGCAGTGATTCCCTTGGCTCTGAGCAGATGCATTCCAATGAGCTTGTGCACCTTGCGACCCTCGGTTCCCTCTAGGAGAGAGTACACTGCCTGCTGCACCAGATCGTGGTAGAACCTGTATGTGGACTGTGCGGCGACCTGAACAATTTCATTCTCACCTATCTGGATGTTTGTGGTGCCCACGGGGTCCGAGAATGGGAACTTGTAGTGCATGGTGATGGGGACAACCAACTGGCAGTCCAGAGCATGGTATAGGGCACTAGAAGCCTCTGAGAGTGAGACACCAGCGCCGATTGCAACGTCCTGCAGCGTGAATGTGTTGCTGCAAATGCACGCTGCATACCTGAGAATATTGACGGTCTTCTCAGGCAGCTTATGCACCATGGTAATCACCACGTCGGTGATGCTTTGCGGAAGCGCAGCCACGGAGAGTCTGTCAAAGTTGACTTTCCACTTGCCGCCCGCATTTCGGCCGTTGTCGTAATAAATATAGTCTTCCGAATAGAGATATTTCAGAAGCAAATGCACGAAAAGTGCATTACCTTTGGTCACCTGATAAACAATGTCAGCCAAGGACTCACACGGCGTGTGGGCCACTGAGGATTCCAAGAATCCGCTGCTAGCAGGTGATATGTTTTGTGAGCTACCGGTGACACCAGCAGCCATAGCGTCAGTAACGAGGCTGCGCACAGCCTCGAACGAGAGGGACACCAAGTTGATGAGCTCGTACTTTGCTCCTAGATCTTTGGCCAGCGAAATGAGGCTCTGATAACGGTGGTATTTGTCGGAATCAGACGCAATGACGAAGGTGATGAACACCTCGTTTGGGAACTTCTCCTTGGCAAAAGTGGCCAGTTCGCGGAACAGAGACATTTCCGCCCGTGGACACCACTGAATGTCGTCCAAGAACATTGTTAGTCCATGCCTACCAAACAAGCAAAACAAGTTTTTGATGACAAACTTAAGTCTCATCTCTCGCGCGACTGGGCCTAGCTTCTGAGGTTTTGCCAGTCGGGCACAGTATTCGTGACCGAGTAGCTCTTTCAGCTCTGGAATAACAGGAAACATAACCGCCAGTTCGCCTTTAACGTTGGTAACGATACTCTCGCGCCACCGCGTGATGGCGCTCACGGAGGACGCCAGAATCTGATGAACAATGTCTTTGAGGACAGTAACAATGCTGTAGAATGGTGCTCCCCGCTGGTAACTATCAAACTTGGACACACAGAAGAAGGCATTCCGCTGAATCGCCGTTCGCTCTAGTTCGCTCACCAGTCTTGACTTGCCTGTGCCTGGTTCACCATTGCAGAAGAAAAACTGGATCGGACCATCTTGCTTGCGCTTGTAGCATGACAGTAACACCTGCAGCTCGCTCTCTCGCCCATAAATCAGCTGTGGAATCATGAAAACTGGCGATGCGGGAGCGCCCGAAGCCGGCACGAACTCTTCCTGGTGTTCACCAGACGCGAGACGCTCTACAATGAGCTCGAGATCAGTCGCAAGATGCTGGGCGGACTGGTATCGTTCATGGGCGTTTCTTTCCAGAAGTTTTAGAATGACGAGGCACAGGCACTCTGGAACCCACGACGCGAGCAGGGAAGGGCCCAGCGGATTCTTGAGAACATGCACATGCGCCAGCTGCGAGGCATCGGACGTCCGGAACGGAACGACGCCTAGCAGGAGCTCGTAAAGTATGCAGCCAATGGAGTAGAAGTCACTTCGGAAGTCGACCATGCAGTTGGAGAGGCCTGTAGTTTCTGGCGACACGTAACCCATGCAGTCCTTGATCTGTTCGAGATGCGACTTGCGGTACCCCCGTGAAGCATCCTCTGCTTTGAGGGGAAAGCTGAAGTCCCACCCAGATATGTACGTCTTGTCGTTGCTGTCAATGAAGATTGTTGACGAAGTGAGGCCGTTGTGCGTGAGCCCTAGCTTGTGTACCTTAGCTATCGTCTCGACAATGTCAATAATCACTCGCAGTATGCGTAAAGTCTCGTCGAGCGATCGCTGCACAGATATTGGCGAAATGATAGAGGCGACCGGACAGTCGTCGCTAGGCACGTCGCAGACAAACTTTTCCTTGAGCGTGACGAGCTTATTGTCCGGATAGACGAGAACCACCTGTGCAGGATTGTCGTTGATGCGAAAACACTTGTCTGGCCGCAACACACCCTCCACGTCGTTAAGCTCTGGATAATCTCGCGCATCGTTACTGACATACGACCACTCGTGCCGTAGCCGCGTCAACCCTTCTAGGGAACCCCGCTCCGAGGCCTTGATCAGCACAGCCTGGCCCGTCTTGTCTTCGTGAGACCTGTACATGGTGACGCTGCCGGTAAACGAAGCGATGGTCTCCAAATCAGCATAACCCTGCACCACGACGCCGTCCTCGGTGACAATAGGCGTGAGCGTCTCGGGCGAGTCCAGCTGGAACACAGGCCTGTCTATCTTCATTGACGCAGTGCTAGACGCTCGCGAGCGCTGCTGGGCTTTGGTGACATTAGGCGAGACTAGCGGCGTCGTTACCGGCGGGGTGCTTCGGGGCAGTTGTATGAACGAGGGCGGATCCATTCACTGGTTAGTAGTTTATTCACTGACAGTTTGTACTCACCTCTATCACCGTGGTCTAAGGTCAGTGCGTGTGATGGGTCTGGTGCTCACTATACCCCAAAAGGGGACGACGCCTACCAGATTGGGCCCCTAACCCAGCTAGACGCGCTATGAGGTCACAGGGCATCGTTAAGAGCGTTAGTCCAACGCGCGTGCCTGAACTAGCTAGTGCGTTCCCCGTAGTGGCTAGCGCGTACGGATGGCAAACCCGCTAAGGTAAATCGCGCTAGATAACGTGGCTAACCTAGCTGAAAATCATGTGCACGCCTGAGTATCGCGGCCTGCACGACCGTTACTATACAGGGGCATGTATAAAAACTTGCATTGCTTGTGCGGGCAATGAGTCTTGCGTCCTTGGGTGCAGCGGGTATTTGTCAGACGTTTCATGTTGTCAAATGGCGGGTGCGTCGGGGTGCAGTGGTTACCGTGGTGAATTGAAATTAGGAGAGCTTTTGGGCACGCACGAGACGGAGAGTAGCACGTGCCACATGTAGAGCAAAATTTTGCACCCAGTTGGGTTAGCAATGCAGTTGCGCCGATAATTCATGACGACAAATTCTGAGGCCATCCTCGCAAGGTTTGAAACAAAGTGAAGAAGAGGCCTCGCTAGCCTAGCTTGAGCTCTGTGCGGCACCTGCCTATTAAGGAAGTCCAGATCAGTCAAAGTGTGATTCTAGCTAGAGCTGTTCTGGCCTTCATCGGAAAATCCACTTGTACCCTTTGAGGCTCGCATGCAGCGCTCTTTGAATCGCGCTATTCCGGCGCTAACAAATCTACTGGAAGCTAGCCTCGCAAGGCTAATGCAACTGCAAATACTGTCAGTGAATGGGTGATCGTTCACAATGTCAATTGATGTGTATAAATAAGTTAAATGATGTGTTGACTACCATCGACCTCCTTGGCCGCCCTGGGGACCGCCAAAGCCGCCTGGACCGCCAGGACCACCTTGTCCTGGATGGCCGTGGAACTGCTGAGGTGGTGGTGGGCCGCCGAATCCGCCCTGTGGTGGAGGACCGCCGTGGTGGTGCTTCTCCTGACCGTGGTGTCCGTGGTGGTTACCTGGTGGCGGTGGGCCGCCCATTTGGGGGCCGCCCATTGGAGGGCCCTGCTGGTGGGAACCTGGTCCGTGGTGATGGTGGTGTTCGTGGTGATGGTGTGGCATATTTGTGTGATGAATTTAAGAGAATTTGGCCTGTTTATATAGCTAATAGAGACGCCTTACAGCCCAATCGGGCGGTGTAGCTGACCGCGGCTTATGACGTCACACATAAAACACCAGAGGAACAAAGGCTTATCGCTAATCAGTGATCACTTATATTAAATGTTCCAGGGTGCTGGCTCGATCGATTGCACGTGTTGACCATTTGATGCGCTCGATCGATCTTCCTGGTTGGTTAATTATACTGTTTACCGCGTTGATCAAATCCCGAACGTCAACCGCGCGCGCTAAATTTAACTTTACATCATAGTTTAGCACTGCCCCGGAATTTGCGATGTCCGCGCCCCCACGCCGCCTGAGCTTAGCCACGCAGGGTCTGTTTGTGTACAAGTGGTGCGGCTAACAATAACGAGATGTGACAGGTCATATTGGAGAATGAACCCTAGCCACTAGGGCCAGGGCTTTCAGTGGATCGTTACAACCTCCCTGTTGTATCGATTGAAAGCAATTCGTTCGTTCTGATGGGCAAAGGACGACTCAAGGGCCCTGGGCAAAAGGCGCCCAAACTGCCGCCGGTAGAAAAGTTCCCAACTGTCAAACCCACCTACAACCCTCTCACCTCCAGGTATGACAAGACCATGGACGAAAAGTTCGTCAGGGCCATGTTTGACTTCAAAGTCCTCAAAATCGAAAACGCTCTCAAAATGGCGGCCGACCCCGCAAACTACGGCAATGGCGACCTTCCACCAGTGGTCTACCTTGTCATTAACTACTCGCTGCACTATGACTTCTACCACTACGTCTGGAATGGACAGGAAGCAAAGGTGTACATGGAAGTCCCCAGGCCCATTACCGACGATGGCGAGAGCGACATGATCAAGGTTCTTTACATCTTCAGGGCCTCTGACCCCACTGAGGGCCGTGATCTCCTTCACAGAAACATGAGAGAGAAGGGATTTAGCACAGGCATGTTGTTTCTGCTCACCACTTCCGAGTTCTTCCACCTGAAGTCTGGTGAAATCGAGGCCGGACCCGTCGTTGACAATACCATCCGTCACTGGAACGTCACGGAGCTTACTGAAACGCTGGATAACCTACGACTTACACCCAACGAGTACTACAACTATCCACTGGATGATGCTGCTCCTTCCTGGCTAAAAGATCCTGAATTATTGAAGCTCTGGGAGCTGACCAAACAGAAATGGATCGACTTCAAAAAGTTGAAGGGACCGTGGGATGAGTATCAAAAACGAAAGTACAAGCGAACTCAGCTGCATGTGAAGCACCTTGAAATCATCACCAGCTACCCTCAGGTCGATGGTCGTGCCTTGTGCCTCTACGGCAGAGAAGTTCAGCTCAAGTGCATGGGCGGCACTCTAACCGACCTGCAGAGGTTTCTAGGCTCAAAGTCTGAGCAAATCCAGGGCACAATCCTGCTTTGAGCTCGACCATAACTGCCGTATACATTGCTTATTAGATTTTGCTTGGTTGACGTCTTGTTACAATTACTGTATATGTCTATTCTCTACTCATCATCAGAGTCCTCCTCCTCAGCCTCATCCAGCCATTGTATCCAAGGCTTGATGTTTGTGTGCACGGCTGCCAGCTCGTTTGTCTTCACAGCATCTGGCGAGGCGTACCACTGCTTGATGAAGTCCTCCTCAAGAACATCTTCATCGTAAAGTGTAACCACGGCCCACATAAACATGCTGGCACCTCGCGGCCTCTTAGCGCACTGCTCCTGAAGCCGGAACAAGATTTCGACCTGCTCTGTATTTTCAAAAATCTGTCGTTTGAGCATGGGGACGTATCGCTTAAAGACGTCGGTGGTAGCCCTCTTGACGTTTTCGGCTTCTGAGTTGACGAGCCGCGTAATGTGTGTGGTCAGAGCAATCATGGTGGCCTCTCGCACCTCCTCATATGACGCATTCATGGTCATTCGTAGAGTATTCAGCTCCAAAATAGCCACATCGGCGTTGTGATTCTCCACAATGGATCGCTCAATAGAGGCGACCGCTTCGCTGAGGAATGTTTCTTCGTCCTCTTCGTCGCTACTGACATCAATTTTGGCAGACTCGGTGGAATAAGTTCGTCGATGGCCCATTTTCTTCTTTTTGACAGAGGCAATGGACGTGTCGGACACGTTAAGATGTCCCATGTTGTACACAAGTCCGTCCATCTGGACATCTTCTGCTGACTCGTCATCGCTGTACTCATCCTCAGAATCCTGAAACAGGTAGCCAGCACCGCCTTCACCAACAATTTCCGTGTCTGTGTCAACGTCATCGTCATAGTTCGTGACCTTGCCCTCCACGATCATTCCTTCGCCAATGATGACGTTACGGGAAATCAACGCTCCGGGTAAAACCTTGGCGCCTTTCCTGACAGTCACGCCATTGGCAATAATGGTACCCTTAATGACACAGTTATCTTCAATTCGAACGTTGTCCCATAGGTAAGCATTCTCCAAGATGACGTTTTTGCCGATGACACAATTCTTGCCAATGCAACTGTCGGTGACCACAGTCTTGTCACCAATGAAAGTGTTTGCACCGAGAACAGTGCTGGTTTCCACGTGACATGACTGCGCCAGAACAACGCCCTCCTGCTTGTAAATGTGTCCCTTGGTGTAAGTGTAGTGCTGGTCGATGAGGTTGTTCTCGACAGTGATGGGATAGGTGTATCGGGAGATAATGTCCTTGCTGATGGCATCGTAAGTCTGTGGGGAGTGAACTCGGGCGGCGTATTCATTGCCGATAATGTGAGCGTACACTGTCTTGCCCAGCAGCTCCGAAGTAAGGATACCCCGAACAAAGTCGCTTCGCAGGTGGTCGTAGTCAAAGTTCTCCTGGAACAATGCTGGCACATCTGGTGTGCATATATCGATTCGACAGTCAATCAGGTCATTTCTGAAGGAGATGTGTTCATGCTCAGCGAGCAGCTCAGCATCCAGTGGGACGGGGCCCTTAGGTTTGGCAGGCTCATATCGTAGACATCTGTTGGTAGCTTCGTCTAGAATAAACACGCCTGGATCTGTTCGCTGTCGAGTTCTATGTAGAGCTGTGGCCTCTCGTAGAACCATCGTCATGATTTGGTTCTTGTCTTTATTCTTTCGTTCATTGTGCAGAGTGAGCACCTTCTCGAAATCAAGGTTACACACCACGTCTCCATTGATAAGAAGGAAGTCTCGCTTGATGATGCCCTTGTTGTCAAGGTCTCTCATGACATCACCGACGGATCGGGCTTCAGGCGCTGGCAGGGTGTTGATGGTAAATGGTGACTCCGTGCCCCATTTTGACTCTTTGATGTATTTCTGAATTTGGTCACCGTGCTTGCCGTAAACGAGGAAAATCTCACCCACGCCGGCAGTGGCGAGGAAGTTGAGGGTATACTCAATCAATGGGACGTTGCAGAGAGGTAGCAGTACCCGTGGCTGTTCCATGGTCAAAGGCATGAACGTTGTCTGGTACGAGTCGCATAGTACGACCGCTTGGAGTTTCTAGTTAGCCTTCTGCTGATGCTTTCTTGCTCGTAGAAATAGAGTCATCATTCATGATGTCGCTGAAACCTGTCAGAGTCAGATCACCACATGATCTCGATTTCCAGACTAGCATATTGAACAATTCATACACTCGCACGCTCAAATGCCTGCGCTTCAAAGTAACCTACCTCATCCTGCGCCTGAAGATCCGAAGGACCTTTCTTCGCCTGCTTCTTTGGTGCCATGGTCAACGATATTTTTCTCCCAGCGCGACCTAGCGTTAGTTAACGACACCTCATCTCATCTTCCTGGCGAAGACACGACTATTTATTTGTTAATGATTTGACGACAAACTCAATTGAGTTACGAATAGCATTGCATCGATAGCTTTACGCCAGTCTTGACGCCAACTCTCGCACACGCATCAACTCACACAGCGACAGCCATCTCCTTGACATCTCCTCACTGCACGATAAAATATTAACCGCACAATAAGCTCCGATGGATCTAGAAAAGGGCCCCGTCAGACGAAAGAACGACCTTGTCCCAATAGGTGTAGTCCTGCTGGTCCAGCTATCGTTCGTCAGCGCATCATTCCTCTTTTACGACACATTATACCAGCGAAGCCCGCCTGGATCTTCCGCAATCATCTCTGCCGCCTTGGGCGGCCTGTCACAGGGCCTTTTGCAGTTATTTTTCACGCAGAAGCTCGACATTGCAAAGATCATCAAGTTCTACGTTTGGGGCATCATCAACGGCATATGGACCAACTTTTGGACGGAACAGCTAAACACACGCATAAATGCAGATATCATCAAGATTATCTGTGATCAGACTGTCGGCAATCCAGTCTCACAGGTCGCCTTCTTATCATACAGCGCGTTCTGGGACCATCTAGACGTGGACAACTATCTCGACAAGAACTACTGGAAGACCCTAAGGGCCAGCTATGTTGTCTGGCCAGCGGCGTCTTGCGTCACCTTTTTCCTTCTTCCAGCAGAGGCTATCGTGCCATTCAACTCGATTGTCGGTTTAGTTTGGACCATTATTCTGGGATTAATTCCATAAAGCCAATGCATTTCTATATATTAGTTCATCAAACGTTAATCCAGGCGTGCTTTTCGGCCGTTCGGGGCTGTGCTTGCGGGAAGGGCGCATCATCATCACTCGACACAGGAATGTTGGCCGCAATCATAACGTCGTGCATAGCATAAATCTGGTCAGACCTTGACTCAATCTCATCGAATAAACCTCGCAGCGTCTCCGCTAGTCTTCTTCTCTCACGTCGAGACTCGCCTGGGTCTCGCTCCTTATAGTCGACGGCCAGCTGTAGATACTGATCCAGCGCCGACGTCAGGTCAGACGTCATGCCTTCCAGCACAAGCTTGGCAGCTGCTTCTGGTGATGAAGACGGTCGTAGGGAAGCCTCTTCCTCCCAGCCAGTGGTAGGAGCTGTCGACTGGCGGTGTCGGTATGTGCTCGACAGCGGGGCGCTGCTGAATGCTGTGTTAGGAGCAGCGGTGTTGGGTTCACTACACACACCGCATTCTTTGTATGCCCTATCAACGAGCTTAGGAGTGGGTCTCAAACCACCAGTGAGGCCACTGCTGAGACCAGCTGTAAACGCTGAGGTGGGCGCACGAGACGAAAACTGCGACTCTGGTCTCTCCACGCTTCTAGGCTGGGCACTCTTAGATTTTTTCCCTCTGTTGGTCGGCTGTGTGAATCGGCTAGATAGAGTCTCGACGAGTTCTCGCACAATTGACTCCATGTCTGGCTCATCAAAAGTCTCTTCCACCTCTTCCACCTTCTGAACTTCCTCTTTGCCGAGAATCTTACGCAGCAAAGACTCCAAAGAATCCATGTCGACATTCTTCATTTTCTTGTCTTCAACAAAAGAAGTCTCAGTTGCCTTGGAGTGGTTCACTTTGGGCTCAGTAACTTCAACTCTAGCCGCTACTGACTCATTAGACTTCTCTTGCAACTGTCTTCGTAGGTTTTCCAGCTGTGCCTCCAAAGAATCGACTTTTGCCTTTGCTTCTCTCAGTTCCAAGTCTTTTTCTCGAATAATCGCGTCCTTTTCTTGAATAAAGTCGTTTTTTTCTCTGATGACGCTCTCCTTCTCTCTAATCACCTCCAATTTCTGTTCAATTGTCGCGTCCCGCTGTCGTATGGCCTCCTCAGCCTCACTCAGTTTCTGGTCTTTCTCCAGAATTATGCGCTCTTTTTCCACCACTCCCCGGTCCTTGGCCAACGACTCCTGGTCCTTTTCGCGAAGAATCTGCTCCTTCTCATTCAGCTTCTTGATCATTTCCTGAGCCTGCTGCTCTAGGTCTTTGATCTGACTAACCTTCTTGTCATGCTCTGTCATGAGCTTTTCAAAGTTCTCGCTCTGCTCAATGATGTACTGCTTGTACTTATCCTTCTTGGCCTTAAGCGCCGCCTCCCTCTCCTCAGCTTCTTGCAGCGCCTTCTTCAGCGAATGTACATCCTCCTTGCGGTCCTTGAGCTCTCTCTCGGTAGCTGACCTGGCGTCTTCTAGCCCAGTCAGTTTCTTGTGAAAGTTATTAAACGCCGTCATCATGGCACGTTGATTCACCTCCATGGGCACAGAATCAATCGTCTTGTGCCTATGCTTCTGACGCGAAACAATATCGCTCTCCGCGTCCGATTGGAATATTGAAGAGAGACCAGTAATATCAGCTGCCATGTCCTTAGCTGGCTTTCGAGCACTTCGCATGAACGAATGATCCACACCTTGCGACTTGACTTGGGGCAGCTCCCGCGTGTCATCTTTCAGTTTTGACATGTCCTCATGTGAACTAAAGGAAGAATCACCAGTCCTTCTACTTCGTCTGGTCGAAAGATTTTGTCGTGCTGAACGGCCTAGCTCAATGCTGACGTTCGACAGATCGGGCAGGTCACGGGCAAACGTGAAGTTCTCAAACTGTTTGTCCATCTCTGACCGTGGAATCTGCGGGGATAGGATGTCACCAAACGACATTTCGCCTTTTCTCATGCCCAAGTCGTCGTCTGTAAGGTCCACTGCATGTTTGACTGACTTTTTGGCAGAATCAAGGCCATACTTTCGTCGAAAGTTGAGATCTGAGAGATCCGTGTCAGTCGCGTCGTGTCGTCTCATCTCGCACACCAAGACGCGTCTATGCAATAAATAGGGGTTCGTTCAATAAATAGTCGTCAATTACGCGTTAGATTGCAGGTTGATTGGTTAGTTGCTCGTGTTGTTTATTGTGTTTGAAGATGTAACTAATCACCATCCCAAGACATGTACGAGCTTGAGGCGATAAGCGTTACCCGGAAGTAAACAAGTCAGCCGCGCGCCTTCCTATTTGGGACAGAACTGGCTAAACATTACCACGTCAGGACGCGTTAGACACGAATATGTCCTGGAGAATCAAGGTACAACAAATATTGTGCTAGATTATCTAGCAAAAAGAGTTCGCACCCGGGATCGAACCGGGGACCTCGAGATTTGCAATCTCACGCGCTACCATTGCGCCATACGAACTATTTCGTTGAAAAATTTGAAAATGTGGCCTAGTGGTCTTGGGTGCGTGGGTTAGGGTGGTTAGGGTTGGGGTTGATTTTTTTTAGTAAAGTTGCGATATCTTGGCCAGTTCAGCGATCAGAGAGATTTTTCGGCTGGGACGACAATCAAGTGAGGTAATTAAACTCAATTGAGCAAGTTGCAGCCGAACTTTCTGCCGAGCTCGCCGAACGCACGGCATCTCCGAGCGGACAACCGTAATCGGCAGGCTCCGCGCGGAAGTCCGTATCTCGAGATGATATCTCAGTGGAGTTCACTTGATACACGTGGTTGTTGAGTTCGGGCGAATCTTCTGCCCGCCGCCCGTGTGTGTGCGGGTGGTAACTACCTTGGTAGACGCATATCCGAACGAGGCACCTGTTCTATTTTGAGCGATTCACTGTGGGGACGATGACCGGTGCATGAAACGATTACTAATACATTTCAAACTCCGGACAGTAATAGTTTATGCGGGGAAGTTTTATAAGGGCGCAGTATAAAAGGTGTTGGAACCTACATAGGGAGAACGTAAACATCTACAAACAAAATGGCAAAAGTTACTCTTCACTGGTAAGTAAGGGCGCGAAAGAATGTCAATTGAGTTGACGCCGAGTTAATTAGTCGAGTATTGGTGATTTCACTTTAATGGCGCTATGAGTTGGCCTTCGATCCGTGCAATTGACTACGTGCTCGTTGCTAACTAGGCTTGAAAACTCCCGAGCTGACCGAATCATCTGGCTACTGGAGGAACTGAATGTCGACTATGAGATCAAGAAGCATACCAAGAACGCCGATGGCACCTGCGACATTGTTGAGCTCCACCCTCTGGGCAAGTTCCCAATCATTGAAGCCAACGGCAAGGTCATTGCTGAGAGTGGCCTGATCATCAAGTACTTGATCGACAAGTTCGGAAAAGGAACTCCGTTTTACCGAGAGTCGGAGGATGAGCAGCTGGAAGTTGAGTATTGGCTCCACTACGGCGAGGGCACCCTTGCCAGTACTCTCATGATGTTCTTTGGCCTGTGGAAGTCCAAGAGTTGCTCACTGCCTGAGGCCTTCCAGGACCCTGTCATTGGCAAGGAGTTCACCAGGAACTTGGAATACCTGGAGGGTGTCCTCGCCAAGAACAAATCTGGGTATCTGGTGGGCGACGACATCTCTGGCGCTGACGTCATGATCTACTTCGCAGTCGTTCTTGCCGCCAAGTTTGGCGGCCCTGATGTGTCCAAGTTCCCAGAGCTGACCAAGTGGACTG
This sequence comes from Blastobotrys muscicola, assembly GCA_003705745.3. Classification (NCBI taxonomy): domain Eukaryota; kingdom Fungi; phylum Ascomycota; class Dipodascomycetes; order Dipodascales; family Trichomonascaceae; genus Blastobotrys; species Blastobotrys muscicola. Next base: position 463,347 of record PPJL03000005.1, read on the forward strand.
AAAAGTTGGCCGCTCGACCTGCCCAGAAGCGAGCCCAGGATGCCGTAAAGGCCTAACCAGCTCAGTGGGCCCTGTAACATAGATCAGACCAATAGAGTCAATAAAGATCGAATAGAGCTACAGCCGCGGACTGGAAACGCCTGGAATGGGTCCACTCTCAGGAATAGCCTGAATGTCAGAATTCTTCGAGGGCATGTACTGTCCTAGCGAGACCTCACGATTCTGCAGGTCAAACACAAAGTATCCCGACTTCATGAATGGGCTCCCCAGGATATAATCACCCTCTTCGGAGTACACCAGAAGCTTGTATTGGTGGTTTTCGCGAGCCACCAGATCCTTTCCTGACACAGTTATGCTTGCGCCGGAAAACGTAAACACAACGCTACCGGTGGGCAGGCTATCAAAAACGTAGTCTTCGCCCTCCTTCTTTCCTCCCAATGACTTACCGATGCGCTCAGCAACGTCCGCGGGAACGAGCAAATGGGGAGAGCCCGTGTCTAGCAGCGCGTCGAACTGTGTCCCGTAAGCGGATGCCGCTACAGATAGTATCACTTTGGATGTGATTGGAACTGTACGAAGGCCGTTGTGTTTTGCATTGTCCACGCCGCCAAACACAACAAAGCCTGCGTCAGAGTCGAGGCAAATCGAATAAGCATTTCTGGCAATGGCGCCGGTGCTCACTAGGTTTTGAGGCACGGTTGCATACATATCTGGCTGAGCCTCGTTCCTAGCAAAGCCAAGTCCAAACACCCCGAATGATTCTTTGTTCTGCCGAGTGTCAATAGTGGCAAACTGCTGGTGAACTTTCGCGCCAGAAAAGGCCAGTGTGTCGATTACGTAGTCGCCCGTGAATGGGCCCGCATTGTACTGTATACTGAAGTCGTGGTTCAAAAGGCGATATGTCGAGGACTTGCCAGGCGCATAGGAGTTTGGTACGCTTACTTGGTCGGAGTATACCCATACGTCAGCTGACCCAGTGTCTAGCAGAGCGTCTACCTGCTGAGAGGGGGTGCCTATCTGCAGTGTGGCAACATAGTAATTTCCTTTCCTGTTGACAGCCAGAGGAGTCGACCTTTTCAACAAAGAAGGTGCGTGGTCAAGATGCTCTTCTCGGACATTGAGAGCGACTACCCCGGGGACCTGATGTTGATGATGGAGGTAGTTGTCTGCTAGACAGGTGCCTATACAGGTGACTAGTACCAAGAGACTCATGCTGGTGAAGAATAATGATGAGACGGTGAGGCCAGACTGGATAAGATTATGGCGGCATGCCGAAATTAGCATTACATCATGCTGTTTATAGCCTCGCTTAACGATAACACTCAGGTCGTCAAACCCAGAACATGAAGACTGTAGAGAACCAAAGTTTAGCCCGTTGAAAATAGGCCGCTTTCTGACCCGAGATAACTCAGGGGTAGTCGATACCAAGACATTTTAAGATGTCACAAGCACAGCACATAGGATACTCCGAGGCACCCTCTCACAATGTGTGCAACCTAAGTTAGTCAGCCTATCTCACATTTCTCCTCTTTGGGATCGATTAGCTCGTATTCGGACCTCCCGGCCCAATCTGCAGGGGTAGCGCGTAACATTTTTCAACGACCTTTCATCGTCACTCGTTCCTTACTGCTGTTGCACCAACTAGACAATACCATTCCACAGCTTAACCACCGGTTATATATATTGAGTCGCACACTAACTACTCAGCGAGTATCACAGCATGGTTTCCCGAAGTGAAGTCGAAAACTGTGTGGCAAACAAGAAACTGCTGGTGACCATTGGCAACAAGGTCTACGATGTCACTGAGTTTGCCGATGACCACCCCGGTGGCCCTGAGCTCGTCGAGGAGTACGCCGGCAAGGACATCACTGAAATCATGGCCGACCAACTGTCCCACGAGCACTCCGAGGTGGCGTACAGCATTCTAGACGACGATTACTTTGTCGGAACACTGACCGATGGCGGCGAAACTGCTGAAGAGAATGAAGGCCCTATTGACTCTGAGAAAGAGCTGGGAAAACTGACCGACTACGATGCGGACTTCAAGCAAAACAAGTTCCTTGACCTCAACAAACCACTTCTCATGCAGGTCCTGTTCGGCAACTTCACCAAAGAGTTTTATCTGGAGCAGGTTCACAAGCCTCGACACTACGGCAAAGGAAGTGCACCCATTTTCGGTAACTTCCTCGAGCCACTGACAAAGACCCAGTGGTATATTGTCCCCATGCTGTGGATCCCAGCAGACCTATATTGTATCTCCATCACCGCCCAGGGCCTGCCTTGGTACGGCGTCATTTTCTTCTTTGCTCTGGGAATGTTCATTTGGACGTTCCTCGAGTACTGCCTGCATCGATTCCTGTTCCATCTGGACCAGTACCTGCCCAACAACTCCATCGCATTCACTCTGCATTTCTTGCTCCACGGAGTTCACCACTACCTGCCTATGGACCGATACAGACTCGTCATGCCACCAGCATTGCTTGTCATCTTGACTTCGCCACTCTATAGACTGGCCCACCTAATTTTCCCGTACTACATGGCTATGGGCGTGTTCTCGGGCGCTTTCCTGGGATACGTGCTCTACGATTGCACCCACTACTTTCTGCATCACGTCAAGCTGCCAGAGTACTTCAAGATGCTCAAGGCTCATCACTTGGACCACCACTACAAGAACTACGACCTTGGATTCGGCGTCACTTCCAAGTTCTGGGACCACGTCTTTGGCACCCAGATGATTGACACCTCCGTCAGGCCTACAAAAAAAACCCAGTAATCGCTCACCATAAACCGAGGAACCTAATATTTATACTGTAAATTATTAATTTAGTTATTGTTATTAATGTCACGTGATTTATCATTATATCGTATCGGTAAGAAGACCCAACGCGATAAGACGATGAACCTGACAACTGACAGGGACGCTGACCGCGAGCGCATTGAGAGCCGGTTCAGTAAGTACGATTTTATGGGTGGTGCTAAATAGAACGCAATACAGAATACAAGGATGCACCCAAGCAGGATCCGGTAGAGGAAGACCAGGAGAAGTTGTCCGCTGAGGAGGAGAAGGAAGCGCTAGACAAGGCCAACACCCTCAAACTACAAGCAAACGAAATCTTCAAGACGGCCAAGTCCAATGAGGAGTTCAATAAAGCTATCGAGACATACAAGGAGTGTCTAGGGATTGTACCAGAGTACCTTGCTACACAACGAGCGGTGTTTTGGGGCAACATATCAGCGTGTCAGCATCGAATGCATCTTGATAAGGAGACAGTTGAGAGCTGCACCAAGTCACTGGATCTGGATGGGTCTAATTTCAAGGTTCGTGTTCGGCGAAGCCTTGCTAATGAAAAAATTGGAACTTGGCAGGCACTAGAGGACGCTGTTGCTGATTTGGAGAAGCTCAACAAGGAGGACATACCACAAGAGGTGAAGCAAGTGGTCATCAAGAGGCTGGCGGTTTTGCGGCCTCGTTTAAAGCAGAAACAAAAACAGGAGACCGATGAAATGATTGGTAAGCTTAAGGACATTGGCAATGGTTTCCTAGGCAAGTTTGGTATGAGTCTTGATAACTTCAACATGACTCCAAACACAGAAGGTGGATATAGCATGAATTTCAAAAACTAGTCGCGGCCCCCTCTAAACTGGACCGCGGCGCTAGAGAACGAAAGCAGCGCCTCAATGGCGTCTTGACGCAGATCTTTGAAGGTCTCCTCTTCCGGTTCACTGTCTGAGCTCATCTCAACAGGGATTTCCTGATCTTCTTCTCTCTCCGGTTCGCTTTCTTGTTCTGGCTCCGGTTCTGGCTGTGGTTCTGTCTCGGAGGGCTTCTCGGCGGACTTTGCCTTCTTCCGGAACTCGTTACCCTTTGCGTGGTGTTCCAATATGAGGTCCTCAGACTTGATTGTATTTTCAAAGGCGTGTGAGTTCCTCGCCTCAGCGCAGAGCCGGGCGTTTAAGAGACTTAGCGGGTCGTGTCGTTTGAGTTCGGCCAGCTTGTTTTGAAGCACAATGGTCCGCCGATGGCTTCTGTGGTATACTCTCTCTGTTTTCTTGAACTCCGCTGGGAAGTCGAGCTCGATTTTGTAAGCTGTCAACAGCTCGTCCACGTTGGGCCTGACGGGTTTTCGAAGTGTAGCTCTGACGGATGCTTCTCTGTCTTTCAGCTTGCGCTTTCGACGAATATCATGAACATCCTCTGGTATAGCACCATTAATCTCGTAAGTTGGTTCAATATTGCCCATCTGCGCAAGGCTGTGGTAGTTGCCACGGTCAAGCGGCGTGCCGCCGAAAAGACGCTGGCACCGGCCCATAGTATCTCCCACCAAAGCATCGTCAGAAATGATATCCATCCAGTCAAACTGCCTGCTGGGAACGGATGCCAATGCATTCTCTCGTTTCTCCTCGCCGACTCGGTCCAAGATCCGAGTTACCAGGCTAAACACCTTGTTCAGGCTCTGGGCAGGCAGCTGTGGAGACGGGTCAATGATTGGAACGTATTTCTTGTTTTCCAGGCCGTTGGTAGGCTGCCGGTAGATCCTTCTGTGCACTTCTCTTTGAAACGCGGAATTGATTTCAGCTGTGAGTATCTTGGTCGAATCCAGGAGCTCCTCGGTTGGGAACAATTTCAACAGTATCTGAGCAGAGACCTCAGCTGAATTTCCCTCTGGGTCATCAGGATCTGTGTAGCTTGACGAAGGAATAGGCACATTGTGGTTCAGCACTGCAGTCTCAAAAGTCTCGTCAGCGTGCCTTTCTTTAGCCACGGACATTGGCCAACTGGTCCATCGTTCCACAGGGAAAGTTCGCTTGTCGTCATTGTGCATAACATGGAGCAGATGGGCTGAGTACAAGTGCAGGCTGAGGTCTGTTCTTTGCTGGTAATCTAGCGTTTGCAGGACTTTTCTCGAGTCCAAACGAACCGCATGGAGCTCATGGTTCGCGGGCCTTCTTCTAGTTCTACCCTCTGGTTCACTCATGGCACGTGAGGGTTGTACAGTTTTCACGCGTAATTTTTTTTCGTGGTGCGCGGTGTCGCGATGATTTGGGTGTCGTGATGCGGCGTGTGGTGGTGAGCTTTCTTCTCAACTATGCAACGCCAATACGACTATAGGACAAATTCTGCGAGGGTGCAAAGTTCTGCAGTGAAATTACCATGAGTGATTATTGACGACACACCAAACAATAGAGCTAACAGTTAAGAACGACTAGCAGCCGCTCGAGCGATGGTAAACTCATCACCCTGGTTAAATAAACAGCAACTGCGATATACACAATGGAAATATGGCCAACGTACCTACAAGGGCCAATGCGTCTGGTCAGAAGTAGAGGCGTGAACACCTAACCCACGGCTACCCCAGACTGAACTGAAACATACCGCATCATACAGCAAGCAACATAAGCGATGAGCTACAAAGATGCTCCTTGGATCCACCTTCCCCAATCAACATGCACACATTGAAGCGATCTGATGTGCGAGAGCACACGCCTGTTCTCAAGCGATTGAGGACGTCCACCCAGAAGCAAGCTCACCGAGTCTCTTCCAAGACCGAAGATACGGACCAGCTGCAGCTGTTCAAGGGCATGGTCTTTTGCCATGTACCTCACCGGGCCAATTCCAAGTTGAACCAGGCGCAATCAAGGACCTATGCGAACTACGGCGCTGAGTTTAAGGACCATTTTGACGCAGACGTCACTCACATTCTTGCATCCAGGCAGTACAATTTTGAGAAGGTGATTGACACGCTCAAGACGGATGTACCCGATGGTGTAAAGGTGGTCCGTGACTCTTGGGCGTCCGATTGTATCGAGAAGGGCACTCTTCTCGACGAGAACAAGTACTACGTACATCACAAGCGGAACGGAAAGAAGAACGGCGCCAAAGTGGAGACAACATCTGAAGAGACGAAGGCCGAGCAGGCCGGCGAAGATGAGCTGGTTGACGAACAGGCTGACGCGGAGGCTGGCGAGGACTACAAGCCTCCAGCTGAGGAGAAAGAAACCGAGCCAATGGAGTACGAAGAAGGTGTTGCCGCAGCGGAAAAGTCTTTGAGCGAGGATGAAGCTGAGGACGCTGCTAAAGCTGAGCCGATGGAGGACGACGAGGATGAAACGGTACCATCCGACAAAAAGGTCACTGAAAAGCAGGCTGAGGAAATTGCGGAGGAGGAGGTAGTCGATTTAAAAGAAGAGGGGCACGACATTACTGGAAAGAAGGAGCGCGAGTTGAAGGAGCTGGCTAAGGAACAGGCCAAAGAGGGCGTTATCGAAGACGAGCTGGAGGATATCATCCAAGAACACGCACTTGGAAAAAAAGCTGAGGAGTTCTTGTCTGAGCCAGAAAGCGATCACACTGACACTGAGGAGGTTAAACAGCCCCGGTTGAAGGGTTACTGGCAGTCTCATATGGTGCAGAGGGAGAAGAATAAGGACATTCTGGACAATCCAAACCAGAAAGTGATCAAGGTGCTTAAAATGATGGGCGATCATTACAAGTACATTGGCGACCAATACAGGTACATGGCGTATCGTAAGGCGGCGGTGACACTTACAGAGCATTCCGAAAAAATTACCACTGCTAAGGAGGCGGCAAAACTTCCTGGTTTCGGTCAAAAAATGGCAGCAAAACTTGAAGAGATTGCCAAAACTGGGCATCTGAGGCAGCTCGACGAACTTAAAGGCGACGAGAAGGGGAAAACGCTCAAGATGTTTCAGAAAATCTATGGTGTGGGTCCGTCTACGGCCAAGAAATGGTACAATGATGGCCATCGCACCCTCGACGATATCAAGGGTATCCGCGATACTCTGAATGACGGACAAAAAATTGGGTTGGATCACTATGACGACTTCAATGAGCGAATACCGCGAAAGCTGGGCGAGAGGCACTTTGAGGTTGTTAAGAAGGCTCTTATGGACGTTGATCAGGACGTGAAGGTTTGGCTCATGGGATCGTATCGCCGTGGCCAGGCGGATTCCGGCGACGTCGACGTTGTGTTCACTAAAGAGAACGCAGACGCAAAAGAGGTGGAGGCTATTTTTGAAGAGGCATTCGAGTCTCTCGAGAGGAGCGGCTACATCAAATGCACTCTTGCTGAGCTACGCAAGAACGAGGGTCGCTGGCTGGGCGCGGCGGCATTGGAAGATGACCCCAAGTGGCGTCGGGTCGACATTCTGCCTACGCCTTGGAAGCATATTGGCGGTAGACTGATTTACTACACTGGAGACGACTTGTTCAACCGAAGTATCCGGTTCTTGGCCGACCGAAGACACCTCCATCTCAACAGCAACGGCTTGTACCGCAACCCTGAGAACAAGCCAGGCTACAAGTCACTCAATCCGCCTGAGAGTGAACTGGTTGAAGGAACGAGCGAAAGGAAAATTTTTGAACTATTAGGCGTGCCGTATCGTGACCCCACGCAGCGAATCGTGGAGTAACAATAAATCTAAGTGTCTGTTGTACTCGGAGTTGAGGGAATACTCTCGTCGTAGAAGTCGTCGTTGTAGATCCAAAATTGTATGAAGATGATGAGATCCAGCAACATGGTGCCCACGGAGCCGGCTAGCCAGGATGCGTTGATGATGAGGTATTGCTTGCTCATGTCCTTGGCCAGGATCGACACGACGTATGTGAAGTTACCGAGGCATGCAAAGAGGAAGAACAAGAAGCTCACGCCCTCGCACGACTTTCGCTGATAATTCAGCAAAATCTGAGGCACCCGCGAGCCCAGGTAGAGCAAAGCACACAGCCAGCCAAAGACCTGGCCCCAAAAGCTGATGGAGCTCTGGCCTGGGTCCACGTCGTCTGAGGCGCTTGGAGAGAGCCACCAGCCAAGAATGCCCGAGCAGAAGACAGCAAACACGACGAACGCGTTGAACAGCGCCGACTTCAGCGGGGAAACAGTGGCCGGAGGATTTGCCTGGTTGTCAGTGGATCCGTATTGGTTCTCCACGTCAACGTCGTCCAACAATGGTGTGGCGGGGGACAAATGCTTGGGGTCGATATCTGTCTCACCACGCCGGTTATAGATCAGACACTGAATGACCAGAATAATGTCTGCTATCGTGTAGTATGCGGCGAGGATAATCATCGTGGGCAGGACTCTCTGTAGAACCGCGCCAATGACGTTGAATATATCTCCGAGCAGCCAGAGCACCAGGAATGTCATAGACAGGCCATCGGCACTTTGTCGCTTAAAGTTTTCATAGAGCTGAGGAGTGAACACTATCACCCAGCAGGCAATAGAAATAGACCCCGTGATGCCGCTAATAGCCTGCAGGTCTAGGTTAACCGGTGGAATCATGGTTATGCAGGTGACGTCACGCGATGTGGCTCAAGCAAATGAACGCGAGAATTATCGAGTTAGTCGAGTGCTGTGAACCTATCGAGGTGGCTCAATCCTTATCGGTGAGTGCCGACGCGGACTTGATGTGGAAGCGGCGTGAGGCCGGTGCCTAATATGGTAGCCGGTAAATAGAAAAAAACCGACACTGATTCTCAAGCCCCGAGGAAATTCTCAGTATCGATTTATCTGCAAATCCCTTATTTCAAGGAGCGGATCAACTGGATTCAATACGGCGTTGTGGTCACAGATTAACAATGGGACTTCGGCGCGCGCGTCAGCCGCATAATAGTAGTATGTTCCAAACCTTCCAGAATGAAGATCGAAAAGTTCGTTTTTAGAGTTTGATTTTTGTTTACGCGTGGTGAAAGTAAATGTATATGAATAGATCATGGTGAGGACAATCAACTCCGTAGTTCGCATTGGGACTATTTGCTCTTACGGGGGTTACGTCGCAAAACATTTTACGGCGGCTCCGAGCACAAATTATATGGTAACCCAATCCATAGCCAGTCAATTTGTTTTACTTTGCTCCCAATACACCATCATCATTACAATAAACTAGTGGACCCTTCCACTACCGTATCTAACAGAATCAAGTCACGTGACTCATTTTGACCCAACACTGCTAGGTTTCTCCCAGTGACGACACCTGAAAAATGCCGATTATAGAGGAAATCGTTGACGATGATATCGATAACATGGATTTCGATCCAGCGGACTTTGATCCCAAGAATCCATTTGCCAAGAGCAATCCTGTTGAGCGACAGCCAGTCCTAACGCCAGTTGCTCCAAGCAGTTCTTCTAATTCAGAGCCAGCCAGTGCCCCAAGTTCTAGCGCTGGTGGTCTTCCACAGGGGTTCCAGATCCCACCTGGTTTCCAGGTCCCCCCAGGAATGATGGCTCCTCCCAGTGCTGATTCTGAGGGCAACATGCCAGGTGAGGAGTACAAAGACTGGCAGATGGTTTACCCCGTCTACTTTGACATTACCAAATCCCACTCAGAAGGTCGACGAGTGTCCAAAGAGCAGGCCGTCGAGAACCCTCTTGCTCAGACGTTGATGGAGGGTTGCAAGCATCTAGGAATCCACACAATCTACGAAGCCAGCAAAACACACCCTAAGGACTGGTCGAATCCAGGCCGGATCCGAGTTTTGATGAAGAACGAGAAAGAGAAGGGTGTTCCGCCTTCAATCACCAGAGTCAAAAACAAGCGACATCTGTATAAGCTGCTATCAGACTATCTGAAGGCACACCCAACTCACGCAAAGACTCCATTTCAGAGCGCGCTACACCAGAAGATGCAGCGAAGTGGAATGCCACTTCCAGACAAAACTTCGCCGCTGGCTGTCCCACGTGGCTGGAAAATCAACAGCGTCCTGCCGCTGAACTCGCCCGCGCTGAGTGCAGGTGAGGCTAACGAGGAGATGATGAAGCAGATGCAGGGCCAAATGTTCCCGGGAATGGGAGGCGGCGACGGCGGCATGCCTGGTCTGCCGAATCTTCCAGAGATTCCAAAGGCTCCAAAGCAGAAGATCAAGGTTGTCAGGAGGTGATGGCCTATTTTGTACATGCAATAAACGACCATTCACATGATTGCGTAGAGTCTGTTGCATTGATCGTGGTGTGATTGAGCAGCCGACAGGGATAAGTATTATGTTATGGTTAAAGTTTATATACAGGTCCGCGTTTCGCTTCGCTCATGCGGACTAGGCAGTTCCGTACTGCTTCTTATACTCCTCAATCCTCTCGAGCTCCTCCTTGGTGAGCCTGTCGCCAAGGTACTCGATGATTGAAGCCAGAGAGGCAACGCTGATAACTGGCACGCCATATCGCTTGCCAACAGCCTGCACAGCAGACAGCTCAGAGTCAGCAGTTCGCTCCTGTCGGTCCAGGGCAATCACGACACCGGAAACGGTGCCCTTAGCAGCAGTGATGATTTCAAAGGCCTCGTTGATGGCAGTACCGGCGGTCATGACATCATCGATAATGAGGACTTTCTTTCCCTCAAGCGGAGAGCCCACCAGAGAGCCGCCTTCGCCGTGATCCTTCTTCTCCTTTCGGTTGAATGCATACTCAACATTCTTGCCCATCTCAGCCAGCTTGGCCACAGTGATGGCAGCCAGTGGGATTCCCTTGTAGGCGGGCCCAAACAGAACGTCAAATTCGATCTTGGAGTCGATAATCACCTGGGCGTAGGCGGCGGCGAGCGACGACAACTGAGAGCCAGTGTTGAAGTTACCGAGGTTGAAGAAGTAAGGCGAGATTCGGCCTGACTTGAGCGTGAAGCTGCCAAATTTCAACGCAGAGGACTGCAGGGCATTGTCGATGAAGGTCTGCTGGTGGCTCGGCATATCGCAGTAGAAATTTTGTGCGGCGCTTGGAAGCGAAGCGAGTTTATCTTGGGACCATCGCGTCACGGATCACAGGACACAGGTACGGTGATAGAGGGAGTACGGAAAAGCTAAAGAGCATCATATAGTGATTGGAACGTCACTACGACTGAAATGAATGATCTACCATCAACGCCGTCTCCTTCCACCCCGGCTTCATCCATATTCACTGACACGGATTCGCCGAGCAAGCGAAAACTGTCACAGGTGCTCGATACACTTCACAGAGAGCCCAGACTCTCGCGTCTATTCAAGAAAGCAAAGGCGACCAAGTCAACATACAGCCCGTGGTCGCGTGACCTGTTTCTAAAGCGACTGAGCACATACAATTACCGAAATTGGACTGTTGACGCGGGTTCTGAAGTCAATGCCATCAATTGCGCTAAACGAGGCTGGGAAGCTACCGTTCAGAATACCCTTGAATGCGTACATTGCCACAGCTCGTTCAATGTTCAGTTGGGCGAAGACCCCGAGATTCAGGAAATCATGGCTAAAAAATACGCAGAGATGCTGGTGTCCCAGCACAAAGATACCTGTCCTTGGAGAACGAAAGGCTGCACTGACGACATTTACAAGCTGGTGATGACCCAATCTTCTGTCATGGACGCTATCAAAAAGAGACTTGAGACGTACACAGATGACCTTGAGCTGGAAGTGGACTTTGACGATGAAATCGACGAAAGAACGGCCAAGTTGTTCAACTGCACGAATCTCAAACTCGTGCAAACGTGTCTCAACGGCTGGAAACTGCTAGACAAGATCAATTCCAAAGCCGTTATTCAGTGCGACATGTGTTTCCGAAAAGTCGTGGTCGGAGACGAGAGTGTCAAGCTTCAAGAACAGCACATGAAGTATTGTCCCTACAAGACTCATCCGACGTCAGGATTGAAACCTGACCTGAAGTCTGATCCGCCAACCCCGAATAGAGAAGACCAAGAGACCCGGCTCGCCAGACTGCGGAAGATTTACTTTAAATCGAAAGGCAAGGAGGTGCCTAAAAGACCATAACAATCTCCGAGCCTGTATTATTATTTTCTCGCTCTATGCTACTCTATGCTCAGCATCCAATGCACCGTGGACGATGGGTCTAATACTCCAAAGCCTTCTTGATACCGTGGAACACTCTGGTGACGTCAGGGATCATAAACTGTTCAAAGGCAAGCGAAACAGGCACGTCCCAGCCAGTAATTCTCTGAACTGGGGCTTCTAGTCTCAAGAAGCACTTCTCCTGAATCTCAGCGGCTACTTCAGCGCCGATGCCACTGGTCTTGTTAGCCTCGTGCGAAACAATGCATCGACCAGTCTTGTTCACCGACTCAATAACGGTCTTTCGATCCCATGGCACAATGGTCTGCAGGTCAATAACCTCAGCCTCAACGCCCAGCTTGGCCTTGGCCATCTCAGCGGCAGCGTGCAGAACGTACACCTGGGTACCGTATCCAATCAGGGTAATATCCTTTCCTGGTCTAACAATCTCAGCCTGGCCCAGGGGCAGTGTGTAGTCGCCAATAGGAACATGCTCAACGGAGGCTCGATACAAAATCTTTGGCTCCATGAAGATGGTTGGGTTGGGGTCCCTGATACTAGACAACAAAAGTCCCTTTGCCTGCAGAGGACTTCTTGGGATCACGACCTTCAAGCCTGGACAGTGTGAGAAGTAGGCCTCGCCCGACTGCGAGTGGTACAGGGCACCGTGGCCAACAGCGCCACAGGGCATTCTGATAGTCAGACCACCGCAATTGAAGGTGGTGGATCTGTATCGGTACTTGGCTGCCTCGTTGACAATCTGATCGAACGCAGGGAACACGTAGTCGGCAAACTGAATCTCAGCGATGGCAGTCTGGTTCATGGCGGCGTATCCGATAGCGAATCCAACCAGACCCTGCTCAGAAAGCGGGGTGTTAAAGACTCGGTCTGCACCGAACTGCTCCTGTAATCCCATAGAACATCGAAAGACACCGCCAAAAGCGACATCCTCACCAAACAAGACGGCACGCTCGTCGGTTTCTAGCGCAATCTTCAGGGCGTCGTTGATGGCCTGGTACAGGTTCATGGACCGGGTCTCAGACGATTTGACTTCTGTTGGCAGAAAAGGGTGGGCCAGAGCCTTTGTCGCGTTGTTGGCGAGGAAAGGCGCTTCAGTGTAGTTCAGGTGGTTTGGGCTGCCGTGCGGGGCGGCAGAGGGCCGGATCGCGGTCGTGGAGAACCGACGAAGATTCCTAGACACGTTTCGTAGCATGTGTGTGGATGTGTAGATGAGATGAAATTTGTGTATTTGTGGGGTCAACGGGTATAGGCGGATGGCTATCGAAGGAGCCGCAGTACCCCAGAACCCCGAGCCACCGAGCGATACAGTAGCGAGGGGGTGCGTAAGGGTGCAGCCGGGTAACCTGGGGTATTAACTGTTAACAGACAGAGGTATAGAGATGACTGTTTAGGATAGTTGTTATGCAGAGGGTATTTGTTGGTAGTTAATTTAGTGAGCGCAGTCAGCCTTGCCCACGCGATCGGCTGTGTCCATATCCCGTTCCAGGTATTACGCATAAGGGTAGATCTTGGACTGGAATATGAATTCGACTGTAACGATAGGATTATCAGGTTTCCAACTGTCGTTTTCATTGTATTTGAGATACTGACTCAGGGGAGACCAGAAAACGCTGATGGAGAGACGATTTTGTTAACTGCTAACCATGCTGCCTGTTAATACTACGCTGGCTGTACCGCCTACCAACTTGAGCGCCGGCACTTAAAATCCACGGCACGAGTTGTCCCGGTCTACATTTAAAGTTGTCAGAAACGCGAATCCGTAACCACGGCAACCGCGTTTGGGCAAATATTTCTGCGCATAGTCTGCACTGGTCTGGGTAACGCTGAACAAACTCAATGTAACTCAATCGAAGTCATGTGACTCAAATTCCTGCGTTCACAATTCCCTCAAGAGGAACCACGCGTGTAAAATTGGGACCCGACAGTTGCCAGCGCGGTTCAAGGCGGTGCCGGCCTTATCAATCGATGGAAGACAAGTGAGAGCGCTCAGAGAGTATAATATGGATCCACTTCTGAAGTGGGATACCGATTAGGGTCCGGCTGAAACCGGTCCCAACCGAGACAGACTTGCTCTGACGTCATCTGCAGGTAAGTCACACCTGCATAAAACAATCTCGAGATCCAATAGCATGACCGGTTTGGGAGTCAAGGGGTGCGGCGTTTGAGTAAATTTTGACAGAATGATAGGGCATACGAGGGTACTGGAGAAGGCGAACGCGCTAAAATAATTTCGCTTATCTGGCTGATAATCTAATCTTATCTGCCGGGCTAGCCCAACCGTCATAAATATAAGGCCAGGCGCTCGTATTACAGCCAAGCCATGTGGCCTATATAAGGGACGCCCTACGCACGGTGGATTCTGCACCATGTCCGCAGCGTCTATTAAGGAAAAAGACGAATTCAGCGAAGCGAGCTCAGACTACGCCAGTGACGTCTATCAGATTGATGACGATGTCTTGAGCAGAAAGATGACGCTGGTCAACAGCACTATGAACAAGATTGGGTTCACTCCGTACCATTGGAAGCTGTTCTTTCTGAACGGTATGGGCTACGGTGTGGACTCATTGTTGTTTATGCTACAGTCAGTCACACAGGACCAGATTAATATCGAGTTTGACAGAAAGTTTTCGGCGCTGGTTTCCGCCAACTACGTGGGCCTGTTCTTTGGAGCGCTGTTTTGGGGTTTCTCTTCTGACATTATCGGCCGGCGTCTGGCCTTTCACACCACGCTGTTTATGACGTCGATATTCGCCATGGCGGCCGGCGGCGGTCTGAACTTTGTGGCCGTGTGTTCGCTGTCGGCTGTGAGCTACTTTGCCGCGGGCGGTAACTTGGTGCTGGACTCGGTGACGTTTCTGGAGTTTCTGCCGTCCAACAAGCAGTGGATGGTGACTTTTATGGCGCTGTGGTGGGGTGTTGGTCAGGTTATCGCCTGTGCAATCGCATGGCCACTGATTGCCAACTTTTCTTGTGAAGAGCGAGGCTGTCCGCGATCGGAGAACATGGGATGGAGATACACGTACATCACGTGCGGAGGATTCGTCCTGATTTGCGCGTGCTGCCGAGTGCTGTTCATTCGAATGGTGGAGTCGCCGAAATACGACCTGGCCAACGGCAACGACGCCAATGTGATTGCCACGATGGACCTGCTCGCTCGGTCAGCAGGAACAGAGAACCCCCTCACTCTTGAGGCACTCAAGAACATTGGCACGATCAAGTCTGACAACTCTGACCGAACATTTAAAGACAAGATCAACCCCAAGTTTGCCATCGGGTCTCTGGGATTCCATCTCCGAGGTCTTTTTGCGACTAAGAAGCTTGGCTTCTCCACTGCTCTCAACTTCCTGTCATGGGCGCTCATTGGTGTTGCTTATCCATTGTTCAACGCCTTTCTACCCATCTACCTCAAGACACACGGGGCTGATACGGGAAACCTCTCACTCAGCGAGACTTACCGCAACAACCTCATCGTCAATGCGTGCTGCATTCCGGGACCGATTATCGCAGGCTTGATTTGCGATATTCCAAAGTTTGGTCGACGAGGAACCATGGTTGTGGGTGCCTTGACCACAATGGCGTTTATGTTTGCTTACACCTCCGTGCGAACCGAGGCTCAGAATCTTGGTTTCTCGTGTGCAATCAATGTTTGCCTCAACACATATTATGGGACGCTGTTTGCTTACACACCAGAGGTGATGCCTTCAGCGCATCGTGCAACCGGCTACGGAGTCTCTGTTGCCATTGCGCGAGGGTTGAGTACTATAGCGCCGGTGGTGGCATACTACACAAACACAGCAACCTCGGCGCCGATATTTGTCATGGCTTCGGTGTTTGCGGTGATCTCAGTTGTGAGCATGCTCTTTCCATATGAGATGGCAGGCAAGCACTCGATGTAATCCTCACACTTATCGAAGACGGCACACGCAGCGCAGTGTACAACCAACGGCGGTCGAGGCAGACCGCAACCCACTAACTATGCTTACTTCTTTGTAAATAGATTAGAACACAATGATAACGATGTGGCGTAATTGATGTTTTATAAGAGAACGAATGTTGGGGGGCCGAAATGCAGTGTAAGATTTGTCTGATGTCTGTTCGAGAAAGACGGCTCCCAGCAGTTGTACCTAATCAAGAGCCGTGTGCTAGTGATGCTGTTCGGTATCGGGACTGGCGCCGGAAAACGGTACACCCAACTCAACTTTCGTGTCACGGTTGAGTCAGCCAGTGGGCACTCTCTCACACGCATCCTCTTGCACTTGCAAAAAGATCATCGAGTTTACTTCCGTTTTTGCCTCTCCAAAATCTTGTATAACAAGTGGAACGAGCTATCTATTTCAACAAGACTCCGTGGCCAAGCTGGTTAAGGCGCACGACTGTTGCTCGAGATTTTCAATTGAAGTCGACCTTTCGGTTGCAATCGTGAGATCGTGAGTTCAACCCTCACCGGGGTCGGTTATCTTTTTAATTGTCTCCATATTGGCCTTGTTGCGAGGTCTGGAGGCTGTGTTTTGATGGACTTGTCGATCTGGAGCAGCCATGCGGGCCGCACAGGCGCGAAATCAGCCTAAACAGATGTGCAGTCCTAGGTTTACCGCGAATAACGTCTTGGAGAGAGTCTCCAAGCTCTAGGATTGTTTATCCATGATTTAAGAAGTTGAATCCTGGTGATACGACGTATCACCACGATGCGATGAGATGACTTGGGTGCCCTAACCCGCAACTTCACGTGACTGGACGGGACAATGTTGTACCGATCCTGGCTGTGGAGTTGGATCTAAATAATACAAGATCTTACACATGAATGCATTTCTAAACAGTTTACTGGATTTTATCTAGATCCATATACAACACTTCATAACGGAGGTTTGAGTTCGTAATTGCACTGCTTCAAACTCCCTTTGCTTGTTTGGCTTACAACTTGGACTCGGACTCGACCTTGGAGACCTTCTTGACAACAAGGGCAGTAGCAGCACCACCACCGTTGCAGATACCGGCGACACCGTACTCACCGTCCTTCAGGTTGTTGAGCAGGGTGACCAGGATTCGAGCACCGGAGGCACCGATTGGGTGACCGAGGGCAACAGCGCCACCCTTGACGTTAACCTTGTTAACGTCCAGGCCGAGGAGTCGGTTGTTGGCAATGGAGACACCGGAGAAGGCCTCGTTGATCTCCCATCGGGCAATGTCGCTAACCTTGAGGCCGGCTCGCTCCAGAGCGATAGGAATGGCCTTAGATGGGGCGATGGTGAAGTCAATTGGAGCAGTAGCGGCGTCAGCGTAAGAGATGACCTTGGCCAGGACTGGAGTGTTGAGCTCCTTAGCCTTCTCGCCAGAAGCCAGAACCAGAGCGGCGGCACCGTCGTTCAGGGCCGAGGCGTTGGCAGCGGTGACAGTTCCGTTCTTGTCAAAGACAGGTCGCAGAGTTGGGATCTTGTCAAACTTGACAGTCTTGACGGACTCGTCCTCAGAGATGACAGTGTCACCCTTCTTTCCCTTGATGGTGACGGGCACGATCTCCGTCTTGAAACCACCCTCGTTCTGAGCCTTGATGGCTCGGTTGAAGGACTCAATGGCGTAGGCGTCCTGCTCCTCTCGAGTGATGTTCTCTCGCTTGTTTGTGTTCTCGCAGCAGTTACCCATGTGGATGTTGTTGTACACGTCCCAGAGACCGTCGTTAATGATGGAGTCCTTGGCCTTGATGTCACCAAAGCCAACGTTTCGTGGCAGGTAGTATGGGGTGTTGGACATGGACTCAGTGCCACCAGCCAGGACGACGCTTCGGTCGCCGGTCTGGATGCTCTGGGCGGCAAGAGTAACAGCCTTAAGACCAGAGGAACAAACCTTGTTCACAGTAGTGGCCTCGGTCTCATTAGGAAGACCAGACTTAAGAGTGACCTGTCGAGCAGGAGCCTGACCAACACCAGCCTGGAGAACCTGACCGAAGTAGACCTCCTGAACCTGGGCGGGATCAATGTTGGCCCGCTCAACGGCAGCCTTGGTAGCAACAACACCGAGCTCAATGGCGCTAAGAGACTTCAGGGCTCCCTGGAACTTGCCAATAGGCGTTCGAGCGGCACTCAGAATGTAAACAGAGTTCAAGGTGGCTCGTCGAGCAGAAGTGCTAAAGGCTCGCATGGTTTGTAATGTGTGGATGAAAACGCTGGGAGTGTGGGGACTTTTCTGGGGTGATCCTCGGTTAAAGAAGGGAACCGATTAGCCGCCGTCACGTGACTGAAAAACTGCTGAGGAATATTGCCGATGGTCGGCCAGGCGATTACCGGTGTGTGCCGCATTACCCGGGCAGAGCTGTTATGAGATGATTATAGGTTGTATGTAGAGATTATCGTGCCCCACTTCCCCGCTATCGGAGAGTCGGTGATGAGTAAGACGGAAAGTCGGTGAGCTAATGAGCTTTGTAATCAAGAGTCAGTTTGGGTAAAGGTCTTTTACGGCAATGACTGTGCTTCCTTATGCGAAGACGTCGAAAACTGGGCGCGGCTCCGATCACGGGCCGCTAACCGCTATAAATGGGGCCTACAATATAAACTAATGTGAAGTTGTCCCAGTAGACCTACAGAGTGTGCAGTGCGCACACTCTAGCAGCACAAGTTATTTTGCGTTATTGAGCACCGCAAGGTTTTTCCTGGATTTGATCTCGGCACCGCTTTGAATCAACTGGTCATTGGCAGGCCAGAGGATCTTCGAAGGTGTCGTGTGCAGTCACAGCTCATTGACGTTTAGACACAGACAACTCTTGATAGTTCCGACAATATACTTGAGGTTTGGCGTATCATAACTATCAAGAGTTGCCAGTGTCTGGGTGAGTGTTGGGCGAATGAGGAAAGAAATGTGGTGCTCGAAAAATTTATACCCAGCGGTTGCCTTGACAACGCGCATCTGTCGGGACATCTTGCATCAAGCAACCCTGACATGAATTAGGTACGATCTAGCGCGGTAAAAACAGACAAAGATTTTGAACCAGCAGATCAATAAGAAGGGCCTGGATATTTCACGGCAAAATGGAGATTTCTCACGGCCAGCCTTTACCTCCGATAAACAACAATTATAATCAAACAACGCTAAGTGCGTTCAACTACACTGTTTACTCCAATGGAACCGTTTCCAACTTTACGAATTGCTATCTGACGTTTGGTTCGTTCGATCCCATCCTATATGACAATGGAACGTTCGCTAATGCGACTTCCTGCGACTATCCGGTGTATCCGATCGCAACCAGAGGGGCATTAGGAATGGCCTGGGCCGTAATCATGGTTCTGTTACTGCCCGTGACCATGTTCAACCTGCGCAAGCACGGACGAGCATATACAGACGAAAAGCGCCAGTTTCGGCGGTTCGGAAGAAAGTGGCAGTGGTATTGGTGCTTCGTTCTGGAGGCTCTCAGTGCCATAGCGGGTTTCTTCAGCATCGATCTGGACAGAGACTACATTCAGGGCTCGTCTTTGACGACTTATGCGGCTGTCTATTGTGCTACGTTGCCAGTGGCTCTAGCTCTCGCTTGGGAACTCACGCGGCACTGGGGTGCTTTTGAAGAGAGGAAGCTTGCTGATGAGGACCCCTTCAGATTCCGCCTGAATGACACTAGAAGCAAGGTTCACCTGCTGATGCCGATTGGGTTCTACGCACTGGGGTTCCTGTGCTTCCTGCTTACTGTAATTCGAAATTGGTCTAGCCTGACTGGTCCACTGGCGAGCTCTGCTGTGGACAACAGATGGAAGGCAGGTATCGTGTTTGGAGCACTCGCGTGGGTACAGATTATTGTGCAGATTTACGTCACGCGGTACTACTACCGCATCCGACGACTGCCGCTGGTTATACCCACGATTCTGCTGCTGGTTCTGTGCCTGCTTGTGTTCCAGTTTGTGTTTGTTTGGAACTTCAGCTTGAGCCCATTCAATGTGCACTCGAGCATTGCCTTTGTCGCACTCATGGGCTATTTGCCAATCGTGTTGATAGTGGTGGTTCTGAACTTGTCTGGTCTCGCTCGTGACAATGAGGATAAGGTTGTTCTGGCGTTGCGACAGAAGCGAGACCGGGCTGCGACAGCTGCGCTGTTACAGAAGCCAGGCGAGTTGGAGTCCACGAGCTCTACAGACTCAGAATCCAAGGATGCTATGCTCGTCAACACGAACAGCACGCTGGAGTCGTCTGAGGACAATGCCTTTGCCAGCTTTTTTGGAGCCAACAAGGCTAAGGGTCACACTTGGATGTCACACAACAAGCAGTATCTTGACTTCAACCTGCCTTGCTTCAAGCGCCGGGAGAAGGTCTGGCCCGAGGCGACCCCAAAAGTGCAAACAAAGCCGCGTCCACCACCAAGAGACATTCGTGAAAGCTGGGTGGACGGAAAGCCGCCGACTGTGCACACTAAATTTCATTGACGCCCGTTTATCTTAATTATTTATTCGTTTTAGTTGTTGATTGATTAGCTGACCGCCTGTGGCGTAGAGCTCTGTCCTGATCACGTCTTGGCCGAAGACCAGTTTTCGTAGGGATTTAAAGATTGCCAGTCAGAATTGGACTGGCTTATCAGAAGTTGCACAAGCATAGTAACCCAAGAGTGGAATTCCGCCGCACTAGAGGCCAGATCGAAAGGAACTCAGCTTTGCTTGCAATATCATATTCCACTATAAACATAACTCATTACCAAACAATTCCATGCAGCCCCAGTCGCTATTGAACCGCTACCATTAAACTCCGCTCTCTCTTGAGCCGATCTCGCACAGCCGCCCGGGCTTGTGAGAGCATCTCTTTCTTTCTGCTTTCGGGCACAAACCTGTCTGGCGTTGCAAGCTGCTTCTCATTCGTGCTGATGTGCACCACGGCCTTGGCTGCTGCTGATAGATTTGGCACGGATCTCATTGGCTGCGCCGGTTTCCGGAGTGTGGCAGGGGAGACAGCTGGCGAAGATGGGGCCTTCCTGCACGTGATGGTTGACATGGACGGTGCTGGCCTCAGGGTTCTCTGGCCCATTCTTGTCGGGCTTCGCTCGGGATTTGAAGTCCTCGGACGCTCAGGCGACCGCTCCTTCTCTTTCGTAAGCCTTTCTGGGCTGGAATTTCTTCCTAGCCGCGAAGGGCTCTGTATGCTGGGTTTAGTAGATTTGCCTGGACTGGGCAGAGAAGGGCTTAGAGGGCTTGAGGGAGCCTTTCGCTCAGGTGACCGAACCCTATCTGTGGTTGTGCTTTTGTCTCCTTTTTCACTTCGCAAAGGAGACATTGACCTGGACCGCTCTGGCTGGGTCGTATACTCCTGAGCGACGTTCTTCATGCTTCCCCGGAAAAGTCTATCTACCTGCACCTCGACGGCCATCTTGTTGAGATAGTATCGTATAATAGCTGCTCTGTCGTCCTTAGTCAGCTCGCTACCCAATTTAGCCATCTCCAGGCCCCGACGCACAATCTTGCGCCTAGTTTCTGCAGACACGTGGTGCCAGTGCTCAACGTATATGTGAGAGTTGCTAAGTAGGGTCACATAGTCTTCGTCTGTAGCGTTGGCCGGGAGAACAATAAATTGGTAGTTGGACCGCTCAAACTTTGGAAGTGACGCCATCTCCTGGGGCTGCTCGCTCAGAATGCACAGCGAACGGAACTTATTCTTTGCCCAGTCAATGAGTATGCGGTGTTCGTCACTGGATTCTAGAACGGCCTCGAACCCTTTCTTGTTGTACATAATGTCGAGTTTCTCTCGTTCAAAGTCGCTGATGCCTAGTCGTTTGTTCACCTTATCGAGGTCTTCTTCCTTATTACTGCCAAAGTGCTCATGATGCGCAATGTCGAACCGCCGAAACATGTACATCAGACTCTTGATTTGTAGGTCAACCATATCCTCCTGGGCGCCTTCCTTGTACTCGGGGACCGTCACTGCGGACGGTGGACCCAGCCCAAAGATGCCGAGGAGGTTCATCACGGACGAGCAAAGCGAGTGTTTGTGTGTTTGTGTCTGTTTGTGTTCGCGTTAAGCCTCATTCCTATTGTTTGATTTTCAACAGTGCATACGTTTGGTGCGGCTTGTTTATCTCCTTCCTGTTTAGGCCGCTCACGTGAGCGATGAGGGTTGCCAGGGAGACGCATACAGATGCAGATAACTAGTTAAGGTAAAACTGAAATGTTGTGTAGACTGAGGCTAGACAACTACAACCTACCTTTCTCGGCGGTGAGCTCAGGGTACACGATCTGCCTATCGAGAGCATAGCCCGCATCAAACTTGTCCAAAACCCAGTAGCCCGCCATGGCCTCGGTCACCGCGTCTGAGGAGCTCGACAGCAGCAGGGCGCCAATCACGAGCACACCCAACTCTTTCATAACGTCGCGTGCAACTCTTCGGAGAGTGTTCAGGTCAGAACCATTGACTAACTCGAGCCACTTTGCATATCTGGACTTGATGTCATCAGCGACTGGGCCAGATTTGAGACGTGCTTGGAAAAAGTCTGTGAAGGCTGCTGCCACTGCAGGTAGAGACCTCTTGATATACCTCACACCGTCATCGGACAGCACATTAGTTGTTCCTTCCCAAATGGCGCTGACCTGAGCGTCTCGAAGGAGTATGCCAATATTGATTCTGATGTCGTGCTCTAGGTATCCTGCGCCGCCCATGGCCTCCATGCACTCGGAAATACCAAACACAGCTCCCTTGCATGTCACAATCTTTGCCAGACCCGGTAGAATACGAATCAGGGTCTGCTGGTGTTTGTCAAGCCGGCCGTGGTCGTCCAGACCGACGAGCGTACCGGCATACAGCGAGAGAAACAGGCATCCGTACTGCTGTGCTTGCTGGTGTGCCAGAACTCGCACGTGCGATGGCAGCTCGCAGAGAAGCTTTCCAAACACCCTTCTCAGCTTGGAGTATTCCTTGGCGATGTACAGTGCTCTTCGCCAGCCAGAAGCGGACGAAACGGCGGAGTACACTCGGGTCACGTTGAGCACCACGGCGATGCTTCTTACACCCTGGCCCGGTTTGCTAATTGGTTCACATTTCATGCCCTGGAGTTCCACCTCGGCAGTGGGCAATGCGTGGGTGCCAAATTTCTGCTTGAGTCGGTGCAGCCGAACGGAGTTGTCCACATAACCCAGATAACAAGTCAACCCCTCCCGCTCGTGGCCTTCTCTTTTTCCCAGAAAAGCAGTGACCTGGCTCTCAGTGGCGCTAGAAAACCATTTGAACCCGTAGGCTCGGTCGCCGCCTTCCTCTTGACGAATGATGGTTTCTGAGCCGCTGACATCGGACCCGCCTGGTCGCTCCGTCATCCACTGGCCAGAAGTCCACGCCGTGTTGGGGTCCCTGGAGGTCAGGCGCTCGTATACATCATTCTTTCCCAAATCTCTGAGCAGCCTGGCACAGCCATCAGTCATGGCCATAGGACAGGACGCAATGGCGGACGACGGCGAGTACAGATACAGCTTAGCAAGCGCTACCAGTCTACTGTTCTCAGCAAACTTTCCCTCATACGCCGTAGCAACCACGCCATGTGTAAAGGCAATGTCCTTCAGTCGCTTCCAGCCCTCGCTAGTGACTAGCTTGTTGGCGTGGTTACCAAACGTATCCTGTTGAACAATATAAGGCTGGTTCTTCTCAGCATCGCTAATCCACTCAAACACTTGCTCGCTAACAACAACATTACCAAGGTCTGTCAGTTCGGCACCGGCCTGGCCGAGAACAGTCGGAGCAAAGTAGCTTAGCGCTCGCTGCAGGTACACATCACTGGTGTACTGGTTTTCTAGTTCTGGGCCCTTTTGAAAAAACCCAGTAGTAGCGGTAGCCGGTCTCATTATGGATGTAGTGATGTGCAGTGGTGACCGTTAAACGCTGTGGTTTGACGCCGCCTGCTGCACGCACGGCTGATGTGTGGGGTATTACCGAGGTTTCACCGAGACGCCGGTCGCCTACCCCATCGATGCACCGGCATTTCGTAACTTGTTATATTTGAATGCTTAGCGCAGAAAGTCGTTACTCTACACTATCTACAATGCTGTGAGTCTAGGACTCTGGATGCGATTGAAGTATTGGGGCCAGGCCAGCGACTGGCTTATGCTCATTCTACCTTCGTCCACTCAATCTGTCCACCTCATCCTGTAGAGCCCGCAAATCCATGAGCAGATCTGGAGCGGAGGACGTTGCGCCACCCTGAAGCGGTGGCAGTGCCAGATTGTTGGCACTTCCGCCGTACTGGCCATATGACTGGGAGGCACCCATCGCGTATGGGTTGACCGCAGGCGGCAGTGAGGGTGCCCGACGTCGAGTCGGAGGCGGGGGTGGCGGCAGCGGCGAAGTAGGCAGCTGCGAGCTCGCCGAACGGTAGTTGCTGTCTGTTCTTCGCGGTAATGGCGGTGGAGGGGCAATGGAGGGGTATCCAGAGAGATTCGCGGGGTACTGTCCCGACGACATGTTACCCGCCGACAGGTTTGGCGGATACTGCGGTGAATTAGGGTACCGCGGCGGTGGAGGCGGCGGCGGCGGCGGCGGCTGGAATGTGGCCGGCGTTAATGACGGGGAGCGAGGCGCAGCCGGTGCGGAATTCATGTTTGGTGGGGGTAGCATCTGTGAAATAAAGTTTTGGTGCGCCTGTTGTCCGAGTATGGGCTGGTTGACGCCGGGTTGCGGCGTAAAGTACCCGTTTCCTGTTGTGTTTGGCAAGAGCTGGTTCATGCCAGTGGTATTTGGAGACAGCCCCAATCCGTTTCCTGTAGTATTTGGCATCAGGCCCTGGCCCGTGGTGTTTGGACGTAGCTGGTTCATCTGATTGAGGCCATTACCGGTCGGAGTCTGCAACAACGGAATGTTTTGTTGCGTCTGTGGGGGTCCGCTTGGTCCAGAAAACGAGCTTCCGGTCGGTGTAGGTCTCAGCGGCACAATATGAGCCAACGGATCTTTGTTTGGCAACGGAGGCGGCGACGGGGATACGGGGTTCGCGTATCCGTAACGCGATGGAGGCGGGGGAGGCGGTCTTCTTTGCTGATCCTCGGGCTGTGGTGAGGGTGACGGGGAGTGGTGAAAGGTAAACGTCTCGGAGGGCACGTTGGAGGTACCGTGATGCAGGACACTGTCGATAGAGACGTTTTTGAATGCATTGTTGTCGATGGCGATGTCTTCTTCTTCCGGCTGGGGTTGTATATTTTGTGGAGGTGGGGGTTGATGCGGTATTTGTGGAGGAAGGGGAGGAGCCAGGTATTGATTATTTTGTCGCTGTCTCATCAGTTCCTCCATACTCCTAGCGGCTGCTTCGGCGACCTGTGGCGGATCGCTGTCGAATGTAACCCTCTTCTTCTTTGTCTTTCCCTCCTCTGGCCTGTTGCCAGTCAGCATAAATGTCGTGAAGGAGTTGATATCTAGTTTTGCTTCCCTTCGAAATGGGTTGGCCGAGCCGTTCGATGGAGGTGAAATTGAGCCATTCTTGCGCTTCCGTGACAAAATAGACCGTGGATGCGGCACCGGGGCCGGCTCGTACATAGAATTGTCATGTAGGGCATTGCCGGCGAGTAAGTGGCCAGCTAGCCGCAAAAAGATGTAGAACTGAGTAGGATCCAGCGTAGTCGAGTGACCGAATGTCTCTAGTAAATGCTCTTTATCCTGTTCCCGTAACCCAAAATTGTCGAGAAACGACAGCGTGTCGGCCACATAGACAGAATCTTTCGCCTTACGGATAAGCAGGTCAGTGTACCACCGCGGATACGCCCGCTGCTCATCTGCACTGAGGCTCAGTGTGTCGAACGTGCTACTGCGTCGCAGCCCGGGTGTGGCCTCGTAGCCGGACATTTCATAGCGCAGTGGCTTAGCTTGGGCTCGAGGTGGTGATCTGAGTGTTGGGAGTAACGCCTTGCCACGATGGAGCTATACTAACGGGCTGTTAAACTAATGGAGTGATGAGTGGTTGGTCACAGGTATTTGCCAGCTCTGGGCCTATTCTATGCTGAATTGTACAACGGTGGAGCGTGAGTAGGCGGCGCGCCTAGTTGGCGGAGGCGCAGCAAGTGAGGTTCCTAGCACGGAAACAAAAGACTAGTGAAAATATGGGACTCAATGCGCTCGTACAGTGTATTCGATCGATAACCTAGCCGGTTATATCTAATAAGCCAAATTGGCATGTCCATACAGTAAGGAGACATCGTCGTTCCGTGCGGCGCCGACGGGCATCGAATGCATAATATAGCGGGCAATTGTGCCGAAGTGGTGAGCGGAGACCGGAGTAATAGGCGGTCACAGCAATCAAGCGGACAACTCAAGCAGCGAAAACTGTCTTGATAAATACATCGAAACGTCTTAGATTGGTGACAAGTATCGCTGTCAAGTATCGTGATTAGCGTTTGAACGAGTCCCCGATTTGGCTGTCCCATTCCTACACCCGGGTAACTCTCTGACAGGGATTCGCGTACCTGAGGCATTGGAACGACGATCTCCCAACAGCTGCTGCAACAGGACCAGGGGACGCGTTCCAACTTCACGACATGAGCCGACGGGACAAGTACGACGAGCAATCTGCTCAGGAGGTGGGAATAAACTAAAAAAACCACGTGACTAATTTAGGTTCAAGACTGGATCGAGACGCTGTTGAACGAGAGGTTGCCTGTGGGTAATTTGGTGGAGAACTTGAAAGATGGCACTGTTATCTGCAGGTGAGTTGAATGTGAGCGGTTAAAGAATACTAACTTAGGCTGGTGAACGAGATTAAGCCTAATAGTGCCAGGTTTAAGAAGTCAGGAATGCCTTTTGTTCAGGTGAGTTGGAGAAAGCATTGTCGAGGTTTGATCTATGGTGGCTGTGTCTGACGGCGCTTAACGGAAGCTCTTTTGCACTGTTTGCTTTTGGGTTTGTCGAGGAAGAATGATTAGGTCTTCTAGCCTGCCACAGAGCTGTAAGCCGAAAATCGTGTGGTCAGTGCAGATTTGGCCTACAAGATGAACGCTCACCTCATGCTACTGGTCGACTCTGATTCAACGCTTTAGATCGATCAAAGTCGACATGATTGATCTGCATGCAACATGCACAAGAGTGGTTACCTAATATTGGAGCGGCTGAAACTTTGTTCAACTGAGCATGATGCAGTGATTCGAATGAAGATGCAGTGACTAACAAGATGGAAAACATTGCCGCATTTCTCCGGGCAGCTGAATCCGTTGGAGTACCACATCACGAGCTTTTTGAAACTGTCGACCTATTCGAGAACAGAGATCCTGTGCAGGTTATCATCACCCTGAGATCCCTATCACGACATGCTCATAAAGCCAATCCCAACATTCCCGTGATTGGGCCGAAGCTGATCCAGCCGCAGGCACCAAAAGAGTTCAAGTCGTCTAACGATGTTCCCGCCGCGTGGAGCACTAGGTCGATTGGATACACTGCGGGAGCGACTCAGTCCACAGAGGGCGTTGTCATTGGCGGTCATCGGGATATCACGTATAAGAGTCCGGTTATCCCCCGGTCTCCTGTGCACTCTCCGACCCCAAAGTCTAGTGAGTCTTCTCCTGCTTTCAAATCGAACCAGGAGAATCTCTCAGATACGCCCTCCAAAGTGTCGGTGCCGCTACCCCAAGCTCCAGTGCCTCCAGTGCCCACTCTAGGAACGATATCTTTGAACCTATCTGCTGCGAACAAGCTTGACAACAAGCCCACGCCAGAAATCAAGCCCAAGCCCTTCGCTCTAGGCGGAAGACCCCGACCACGTGGTCCACGACAACTTAACCCAAGCTCAGCGTTCGATTTCGAAGCTGATGAGGATGACGGTAAGCTTGTTTCTAAGAAAGTCGCTCATGGTAGGCCTTTAAACGCACCCAGCGTCCCAGAACCGGAAGGAGATATTTACGCGTATGACGAAGTCTACGACAGTATGAAGGCCGCAGAGAAAGCCTTGCGCGACGATGACGAGAAGGATAAAGAGGAGAGGAGGGTGAGTTTGGTTTCCTTCAGACGGTGTGCTAATGTAGCCCAAGTACATGGAGAGTATACTGGCCGCTAAAGCGGTTCGTGAACGGGACAGGATGCGTGCAAAAGACGTGGCCTTGCAACGGGAGCGAGCTGCTGAGGGTGACACGTATGCCGATAAAGAGGAGTTTGTAACGAGTGCCTACAAGAAGCAGCAGGAAGAGTTGAGAAAAGCCAATGAAGAGGACTTAAAAAAACAAGAAAAAACAGACATGTCCAGCTTTTACAAGAGCTATCTGGATCAGCAATCCGCCGACCGACAAGCAGTCTTGCAGAAAACCAAGGCTGGGGACACTAAGCAGGAACCCAAAAAGCAAGATGAGACTAGTGCTGCGCGTGCCAGAAAAATGAACGAAGAGGCTGGGTACGAGAGGGTCTTGATCAATGATGAAGGCGAAGTTGTTGATGATCGTCAAATGCTAAAGGGAGGTCTCAATATAACCAAAAAGCCTGAGACTGTCCTCAGAGTTGATTCTGTTGGTAGGTCTTCTATGATCAAGTCGTCCTATCGAGATCGTGCGCCCAAGAAGAGCCGACAGCAAGCACAAGATATAAGTCGAGCGTTTGAACAAGAGCAGCTACGCCAGCAGAGGGAACGAGATGCTAGTCGAAGCGACGTGGTGAGTCAACTCAAATCGCGGAAACTGGATAATTCGGCTGTCGCCAGTGCAAGGGAACGTTATCTGGCAAGAAAACGAGAATCTCAGAAGGACGAACTGGTCCACAAATAGCATAAGCATGGCATGAATATTTATACCCAACATTAACAATACACGTGATTCGTATAATAACTATGTACATTACGGTGATTGCCGCATATCGTTAGTATTCATAAGACGAGTATTCTGCTTGGACAGCCCGTTTGGGCTTGTTCGTCTTTTCAGTTGTTTCCTTCCCCTTTGGTTTGGAAATGGCTTTTTCTGCATTAGCTTTCTTCTTTTTCACTATCCCCAACACTTTCCTGATATCGCTGTCGCCCTCGGCCAGCTGTGCCTCTAGGAAATAGTTGGCGTATGGGTCCTTCTCCAGAGTTTGTATGACAGGCGTTCGCTCGGTGTATGGTATAGAAGCAATCGCCTTATCCATGTCAGCGCCGTTATCGACGCCTAAAGACTTGCACTGCTTTGTGAGCTGATAAATGTCGAAGGCCACTCCTGGAGGGATAGGCGTTGGGTTGCTTGGGGTGACACAATCCAAATCCACCTCTTTTCTGAGCACAGAGTCGAAGTCCACCATCGAGAAGAAGGCGCAACTCTGAGGGACGTCGTCGATTCCAACCTGCTCACAAAACATGGCTCTGGTCCAGAGATTTGCCACCTGTAGCGCCAGTCCAGCCCGGTGGGCATCCTCTTCCTTCACAAGGTATCTGATCTCATCGTGAACAGTGAGCGCCAGCCTAGCCCGAATGTTGTATCGCTTGATAAGATACGACATTGAGACAATCAAAAGATGGAGATAGTCGACACCGGACGATTGAATAGTCCAATTGACTCGAGAGGTAAGGAAGTTGGACTTGCCCAGGTTCTGGCGTTTAAGGGCAGCAGTGATGGCAGCACCAAGTACAGGAGTGCGAGGAACGTCTTGCTCGGCAAACTCCTCCAATCTGTTGAATACAATGCTCTCAGTTCCGCCTCGCCAAAAAGTGTTGGTTTTGAACACCTTACTCCGGGTCTTGATACCCTTCGTCGCGTCATAAAGCTTCTGAGCAGACTCTGAGCATTCCTGCTCTGTAGCCAAGGGGTTGAACTGCTTCAGCAGCTGCTTCGCAAAACTTAAGCCAGCGCCATAGATTCGACCGTAGTTGAATATCTTTGCATTATTTCGGGATATTCCAAGCAAGTCTGCGGTTCTAGAGTGAAGGTCGGTCTTCTCGTTCTTGTTGCCTTCCAGCGTCATCCAACCTAGAGCAGTACCGCCATGCAGACCAAACAAGGAGTCCCCAATCAGACTTGCGATCCACAGCTCCTCAGAATCCACGTCGGCACCTACGAACTTGTATCCGGGCGGTGCCTGAACCATCGCTTTGACTTCGCTGCCAATCTTGTTCTTTTTGGCGTTGCTAGCAGTCAGCCAGAGATCCTCGACTGCCCGCCGTGTAATTGTGCCCATGGGAATTACCTTTGGCAAAATCATCCCAAGCTTTTCGCCGTCTTCAGTGGCTTTGGGCAGGCCCATGTCCACGTCATCTGAGAAAATTGGCATCTGGGTGTTTACTCGTTCTCGGGCGGAGACCCAGTAGGAGCATTGTACGGTGATGTCAATTGCCCTTTTGGCTCCGGGAAATTCTGAGCTTAGCGTGCCGTTCTCAAAGTACATGAGGTACGACTTAGCCATGGGCATAGTACAGCGGGCTTTTGGGCCATCCTTATGTGGAATCTTGAAGTAGACTCCAGTGGTATCGTCCTTGAACTTGACCTCAGAATTGTTCATGTCGCACTTGGTGAAGTTTTTGGCACTATACTCCTTCTCATGAGACTTATCCACCCTAAACATCCATCCATGATCGTCGGACCAGATAAACGGCTTGCCGTCCCAGGCTAGTCGCAGTAACAGAGGGGCGATTCTTGTCTTTGCTGTTATCGTTAATGGCGACTTGGAGGTGGGAAAGAGGTCCTTATACCAATTTGGCATTCCTGGAAGTTTCTGAACTTTTGCAGGCCGACCGGATTTGGTGTATCGTATTGGTTTGATTGTCCAGTCCAGCTGTGACAGCCACGGGTCGTTTTCAAATTGCTCGGGAGACTCCTTCAACTCGACAGCTTTATTGGCCAAGTTGCTCAGGATCTCGTAAACTTCATCGGTGAATTGCGTGTGCAGGCTCTGCGAAGTTTCAATGTACCTATTCCACCTCTCTGTGATTGGTAAGAACTCACTTCCTAGATTTCTGAGAGCAGTGAACGACACTGGGTGAGGACACAGCTCAACAAACTGTGGCAAAACTTTTTGGAAAACTTTGAACGTGGCGTGAACATCCTTGGCACAATAGTCCATGAGCAGGCTAAAGTTCTCAAGGACGCCTTCTCTGTCAAGCTCTAGCAAGTCTCGGGGGCTCTTGTCCATCTTGATGCCGCAGTGGTGATTGGCAACATCCGCCAAATTGTTCAAGGCACTGCTGTTGAACCATGGGTTCTCGTCAAGATTTTCAGCCAGGTCCTCGGTTTGAGATCGTTGCTCAGCGTACATTTCCTCTGTGGGGCCCGCCTTGATGTCGTTGGAGAGCTTCTTGAGTTCTCTCTTCTTCTTGTTGATCCTCATCCAGTCCGGTCGTTGCTGTGAACACATACCGTTTGTGGCAACGTGCAACGACATTGTGTCGAGGTAGAAACACTTGCTTTCTTCAATGTGGTATTCGTCGAGTACCCGCTTACGGTCATAGCCAACATTGTGACCAATTATCACGTGCTCTTTGTTTCGGTTACCAAATGGAATCAATTGCCGTTCGTTTGTGGTCTCCCCAAGAAACCACGGCGATATCCAAGCGTACCAGGCTGTGGGCGAAACGGCAGTAGCGAAAACGCCGAACTGGTGAACCTTGTACATAGTCTCAGCATCGAACACGAGGACTTTCTCATCAGGGAACTCCACACTAACAGGCTCCTTCCCAGACTCGTATTTCACCCATCCAGACTTCTTGATCCATCTCTCAGGTGTAGGGATATCCGGTATATCGCCAGCGGCAAACTCCAGCGAATTGCTCAAGTAGGGCTCTGACATGTACTTGGCAAGCTTATAAAAGTGCTCATCTAGGCTCCTTCCCTGTACCTTCGGCAGACTAAAAACCACTGGATCGCTGACACTGGTGGTCTTCCCAAGCAGATCATGATAGGCAAGATGCTGCATCGACAGCGACACCACCTTGGGGTCGCGCTTAAGACGATTCGCACCAAAGACCTGATCTCGCATGATCCGATTCAGGTGCTGTATTCCCACCGGATTGATTTCATTTGAACTGTTGTATTCTCGTTAGCTCGCTTCTCCAGGCGTCACTCACGCTCCTCTAATATCCGTTTTTGGCTCTCGGCTAGAGAACTATACCGATTGGCCAAACATCTCAAGCGAGACGGTCTCGTGAGAGATCGCAGCATATACTTCTTCCAGTATTGCGGGCAGTCGTATGGCGTCAGTTATAAAGCATGGTCACAAAATTGGGGTTGTGGGTTAGGGTTGTGGTTTCTATTGTTCGAGATTAATTGGGACGAGCCTCAAAGTTTTGAAGTTCTGAAATGGGGTGTTTGCATTGGGCTAGTTGTATTTGGCTGTGTGGTCTGGACTACTGCTTGTGTGATTAGGGCAAAGACGTTGAGGTGACCGGGCGCTATTAGTTTGTGTAAACGGTCATGATATAACTACATTACGCGAATTAATTTAATTACATCCGCGCCTACTGCAGCTTAGTTCACAGACGAGTGTCAGCACTATACAGCGCGCACTCATATGAGATTTAAATAAATTGTTGAACACCCCATTGCGTTTGGTTTTCGCCTATGGCGTTGTACAACGCATCGATATATGGCCTCGAGCTAGCTCGGGAAAACACGTCGTACTGAAAAGTAATACCGGTCACACTCCCGTCCAGAGTAGTCGATATGCGGAAACTCTTGCCTTAAAAATGTAAGGGCTTCGTTTTCGTGGAGGAGATCAAACCCATCGGTTAGAAAGTATTTCAAGTTTCTGAACTTTGACACCAGCGGATTGAAAGTACTGTACTCAATGATTGGTGACGTCCAGTAGCGGCCCTCGATGCACAGGACCTCTACTTGGTTAACAGGGTCCACGGCAAAAGCCGTGCTCAAATCAGGAACAGAGAGTATACCGCATATACCAAGCGTGATTCTCTTGACCGTATTCCCAAGCCATGTTGGCGATGGGCGGGGCTCGTCGACCCCTGGTTTCCAACCTTCCATTCGAAGCGAAATGGACGTATTTGGTAACAAACGAGCAAGTGTGATAAACCCAGTCAAGCCAACCATGTGAACAATCTGAGCGTGATCTCCGTCGATGAATATCTCCTTCAAGCTTTCAGGCAGCCCTGGAAACTCACGGAAGCCGTTCAGGAACATACTTGGGGTGTCCAGAAAGAGCACGTCAAGCGTCGTGGCCCTTCGTACTGGCCAAGCGAAGCTACCGTTAATCTTCTCGTTGAATACCTCCGTAGTCCACGGCAGAAACAGCAGACTGTAATCATCCTCTTTCTTGTAATAAACAGAGAAGTTCACGCCATTCTCAGAGTACATATCAGGGCCATATTCGCGGATCTTGTAGTGAATATCAGGGGTGATTGCCCTGTGAAAGAAGGTGGAAACGGCTTGTAGGCGCAGAATATCTTTAATGTCGAGATATCCAATGATTTCGAGCCACAACTCGGGTGGTAGAACCCGTTCAGGCGTCATGACTTCACCGGGGTTACTGGCTGGCGATAAGGCGCGCACATTGATCTTATCGGCAGACTGAACCGAGGTGCCATATTGACGGCATTGCAGAAATAGAAGTATCAATACAGGCATTGATGGACGGGCATATATGAACAGGTATATGAACAGGTATATGAACAGGTATATGAACAGGTATATGTACAGGTATATGTACAGGTATATGAACAGGCGTCTGTGAGCAGGCATATAAACAGGCATTATGGACAGACAGAGGCATTGAAGAACAGACAGCTCCGTATACACTGACACTTTCGTGTCAACGCCGTGATAAGAATCAACCAACGATTCTAATTTGTGTCATTTGTGTAGGTCTGCTTGAGTAAACAGCCATTGTGCGCGCACTCCCTATACTCGATATCCCACCACAATCAACTCACCCACACACATCATCATGCCTTCCGCACAAGCATTGAGCGATGACCAGGTCGCTGGTGAGCTTCGAAAGATGGTTGAGTTCATCAAGCGAGAGGCCGAGGAGAAGGCCAAGGAGATTGAGCTCAAGGCCAACGAGGAGTATGAAATCGAGAAAGCCAACATTGTGAGGTCCGAGACCGCGTCGATCGATCAGCTCTATGAGCAGAAGTACAAGCAGGCTGCACTCAGTCAGCAGATTATCAAGTCCACCATTGGCAACAAGATTCGATTGAAGGTTCTGGGTGCCCGAGAGGAGACCCTGACCAACATCTTTGAGCAGGCCGAGAAAGAGCTTCAGAAGGCCTCCAAGGACAAGAGCAAGTACCAGAAGGTTTTGCAGGGTCTCATTGAGGAGGGTCTGTTTGGCCTTATGGACGACAAGGTTATTGTTCAAGTTCGAAAGCAGGACGTTGACGCTGCTAAGAAGGCCGCTACTGAGGCCCAAAAGACTTACAAGGAGAAGGTCCAGAAGGACGTGGAGATTGTTATTGATGAGGAAAACAACCTGGCTGCTTCCGGGGCCGGTGGTGTGGTTGTGAAGAACTTCAATGGAAAGATTGAGATCGATAACACGCTCGAGCAGCGACTCAAGATTCTGTCCACAAAGGCCCTTCCTTCCATCAGGACTGCCATCTTTGGACCATCTGCCACCAGGAAGTTTTTCGACTAACCGGTCAGGATGCCGCAAACCAGCCTGGTTAATGGTCGTATAAACTGACTAGAATACATATTAATTGACAGCATCAAGTAGAGCAGCGAGCGCGGGCCCAAGATTGATTAGCGATGTACAGTGGCGAAACTGTTGTCTTTACTATATCCATAAACCTTAGTAACAATTTAAACCCCAAAGTTCCTATTACTGTTGGCTTAGTGCAAGGTTCCTGGGACCGCGTGGCGATGTCCCGACCGAGACCTACTGTCATCCAATGCATAATGTATAGACTATGGCCTGGCCGGGCGCTAGGCTCTAGCTTACACAATAGAGCACGCTGGAACATCACAAACACACAGTACGGTGTACCCTTCAGCATACGAAATGGCGTACGCAGGGTGCAAACCGCAGCGTCAACACACACGCGAACCAACCGAGAGGCGGTTAAGAAGCTGGAAGATTACGACGCATATTTTAACGATTCGCCTAATGTGTCTAGGCCGGCGTCATTCATCGGGTGTACAGTGGTTGACGAGAATGGACGGGTGACGGCGATATCGAAACGAGTTCCGCGGGCCAAGTTCCTCAACGAGAACGGCCTTCATCCGCGTGATTTAAGGAATCTGAGCAGAGCGAAAGTCAGTACGATGCCCTCGATATTCATCCGGGACAGGTGCATGTTGGTCAACATGTTGGATCTTCAGCTGGTGATCCGGCACGACCAGATTTTGATTCTCGATGTGGGAACAAACGCCGCGAGAATCAGTCTGTTTCTGTACGATCTCGAAAGCAAGTTGAGGAATGCAAAGGATTTAAACGTTCATGGCGACAACCTCCCTCTGTCGTGCGAGTTGAAAGCGCTGGAGTCGGTGCTGATGAATACAGTTTCGAGTCTTGAAGTCGAGTTCAAGTCGCAGCTGACGGTACTCACAAATATCTTGAACGAGCTGGAAGACAACATTGATAGAGACATTCTCCAGGAACTGCTCGTTCGAAGCAAAGCAGTGAGCGAGTTTTGCCACAAGGCGACACTGGTTAGAGATGTTCTGGGCGATACTCTGGATGCAGATGAAGACCTTTCGGAAATGTATCTCACAGATAAACGACAGGGTACGCCTCGTGATCCCTCCGACCATGCGGAGGCCGAGCTTCTGCTAGAGGCATACTACAAGCAGACTGATGAAATTGTGCAACAGGCCCAAAGCGTCAAGCAAAACATCAAAACCACAGAAGAGATTGTCAACATTATGCTTGATCAGAATCGAAACTCGTTAATGCTGATGGAACTCAAAATTACAATCCTGACGTTAGGATTCACTATCGGCATGTTTTTCTCGTCTCTCTACGGAATGAACCTGGAAAACTTTATCGAGGAAACCGACTACGGCTTTCCTCTGGTGTGCGGAGTCATCACGGTCATCTCCATTGGCCTCACCTGGTACAATTTCAAGATATTCGGTATGGTCAAGCGTATCAACATGATGGGCACTAAGCACAAGCCAAAGAGGGGACAGCTTTGGCTGCGTCCGGAGAACGCACATAAGCGAACTGTCCTGTGGCGATGGCTTGTGGACAAGTGATCATATAAACAGGCTTGCAATCTGGCTGTTTGCTTCCTCCACGTCGTCGCTCAGCAGAATGATCTTGCCCACAAAGTTTTGAATGTCTTTCGCAACATTGTTGTCGCTCGGAAGGACCACCACTGATGATCTCAGGTGTTTTAGGACGTGGACCACGCCAACATCCGTCTCGCACGAGATCACCCGGTAGCCTTGGCTGGAAGGGACCTGGGCATGCAGCATGTGGCTCGTTTCGGTGGATGAAGTGACATCGCGTGTAACAACAATGACCATGTGTTTGTATTTCTGGAGAAGGTATTCCAATGGGAGCCCTGATTCAAGTAGGGACTTGTTAGCCTCAACACCAGCATCTGACTATACAGCATCTGACCTTAGGTAGATTGTAATATATCATGAATCCTCTTCAAGCAATGATCCTCCGCACTGACCATTGCCTTAACGGTCCTTGTCTACTCACCTTGGACACCACTAGGGAGACCTTTGTTTCTGGATTAATGGCATGAGGATTGATTTCCTTTGGAGCCGATTTGGTTAGCTTTCTGTAAACAAAGAAGCCGGCTGTGAGAGCCAGAGAGGCCACAAATATCGGAACTACGGCCCGTTTGGTGGTTCTAGTCATGTTGGGACAACAGCCGTATCGCGTTTTCCCCGCACCCGGCCTGACGATTAAGGCGACTCAGGTGGGAGCTAGGTTGATCCTCGAGAATGTTTGTATATCAATCAGCTGTCTGCTAAAGTCGTCACGTGTGTAGTGTCGGATCATCCAACACCGATGCCGATGGTCTATCACGACCAGCTTAGTAAGCTCTTAGTCAGCGACTGGGATCCATTACACCAGTAGATAGACACATGAGTTGAAATCACTGAGGACCGATCACTACTCCACACAATGGACGACGAGGTATTATTCACGGCGACCACTACCGACATTAGTCATATGCATCGGATCCTAAGAGCCATTAGTGCTGTGAACGAGAATGTCGACATTACTATTGTGGAGAAAGGCATCAAGTTTAGTGTGGAAACACCATCGAAAGCTTGTCAGGCCCACGCCAAACTACTACGAGAGATTTTTTCAACCTACAAATTCACAGCCACCGAGGATGCAGACTATGTGGTTGTCAAGATCAAACTGTCGGCGCTTTTGGATTGTCTTGAAATGTTTGTCACGCCACAGTCAAACAAGAACCCAATTAACCCAGAGAACGAGCACATTGTTACTAGCTCGTGTCGCTTTGTTTACCGCGGACTAGGTCATCCGTTCGAACTTCACTTCAAAGAAGGTAAGAACATTTCCACGCGATGTGAGCTCAAAACGTTCACAAGCGGGCAAGAAGATGAAGATAACGAGATCATGCTCAGGACGGACAAGATCACACAGCAAATCATCATCAATGGCGCCGTGATGGAAGACGCCATCAAGGAAATTGAGAGCATGAAGACGAGCGTGGTGACGGCCCGAGCGTCTACGGCGAAACCTCACTTTACAATCGCCTCGCACAGCACAATGGGTAATCTAAAGTACGATTTTCCAAATGATTTGAGCGTTATTGACGTTTTCAAGCTCTGGGTTGAGGATGTAGAGATGATTCCGGCGGAAAATTTTAAAGGTACCGTCACCGTCCAGAACGACTATCAGTTTGAGTTCATCAACAAGGCTCGAGAGGCAATTCAGCTGGCGTCTAAGGTCAGTTTGAGATGTGACAACACGGGATTGTTGAGCATTCAGTGTTTGTGTAATGCGTCGTCAGGAAACCAGAGTTTGATTGATTTCAGGATTCTGCCTAGGGAGTGATGAAGATGCTCGCTATCCCTCATGGGGTAGCCGCACCCTAACCCACATCAAACCTAACCCTGTTCATCACTATCACGAAAAAAAATTCTGCCGGCTATCGCGCATTAGACAAAATGAAAAGGCCAGAGACGGAGACTCCGCGGTCAGCGAAACGAGCAAACGTGAACGGTGTGGCGAAGCCTGTTCAAAACAACCCAAAAGACGAAGATGGTTTGTCTCAATGTTTCCAGAAAGTGACGACTTCATTATACGTTTCCCTGGCGCCTATATATCTCCACGACCCAGTTTCCGGCATCAAAGCACAGCATCTGGATCCTCTTCTGCTCACATATTTCCCAGCTGCTGGCGGAGTGGTCATCGCCCATCACAATCTGCAACTGTGTGGACAGGATCCACAGGATAAGAGTGAAGAGGGCGAACCAACTATGGCCAAAATCATGTACGATAGCCCATTTGCCTTCATGTGGATTCAGGTTGATCTGTTGGTCTGGAGACCAATCCCTGGTGATATTATTGAGGGCTGGATCAATCTACAGTCACCATCGCATATCGGTTTACTGATTCACGACACTTTCAACTCGTCCATTAAGAAGGATCAGATTCCAAAGGGATGGTCATTTGTGCATAACCAGGCTGATGAGCCTGAAGAGGACGAGGAAGAGGAGGGTGAAAACAAGGACATGTCTCCGCGGTCGTTGGGTTACTGGGTCGACGAGGCTGGTAAGAGAGTCGATGGCAAGCTGAAATTCACTGTCAAGGCGTTCAACGTCACCGGACGAGTCGTGTCTGTTCAGGGATCGCTGCTCAAGCCAGGCACCGTCAAGGAGGACCTCACTGAGGAGAGCACCAAGATTGAAACTGAAAATAAGCATGTCAAGTTTGACGAAAAGGAGAGCAGTAAAGAAAATAGCAGCGACGAAAAGGCTGAGAGCAGTGATGAGGAGGCGAGCAGCGACGAGGATGGTAGCGATAGCGACTAATATTTATGACTAATGAATTAGCGGACGATCTGCCGTTTCTGTATTTGAACCTGCGTAGTTTTAGGTAGAGAATAGAAGTTTTGAGTTTGCTATTCCGTGGTACTCTGAATATACTGGGGTATTGAGTTTGTTCACTGATTTTACACGATATATGTCCCTGTTCACCGAATTTTCGTGTGCTACTTTCGAAAGCCGTCACTAAACTACCCCAAAGCTAAAAGAACGTGCAAATACTAATCAAAGCAATCAAGTATAACGATTAAATCGTGCCGAGGACTGTAAATTAATAATAATAATAATCCTTTATTGTCTTATATAAGCACTGGGCCAGAGACACGACTATGGTAATATCTGTTCTGACATCGT